>CAVLEF010000011.1:9050000-9650000 GCA_963661955.1 Leptosia nina
CTTTTTGTATTGGATCAATTATCGGGGAATGCTACAGAAATTCGTTCGAGTTATGCTGCGGAAGCGCCCTCTAACGGCATTTTTATAGTTCGGCTGATAATGCTCGTGAATAACTCTTGTTTACCTTTGCCCGTGACAAAATAGAACGTGCTTTATAATATTCTCCTGGCTTCGAAGTGGCTTCCCTTCATGGTGTGAAGATAGCCATGGCGACAGCAGAAATGAGCCTGCCTGATAAAAAACCTGAGCACGAGTCAGGATATTACGAAGGTAGTGATCAAGAAGGTAGTATGGAGTGTGGTTGTCCTTCGCCGATAAGCTCGAGGAATTCTTCAAATTCAGCCAAATTAAAACGAAGGCATAGTGCTCATAAGCACAAAAAGGCACCATGTAAAAAGTTAAAGGTCGAACAAGTGAACGGTCACAGTAATCTAAAAGACAAGAGTGTTGATATTGTTGATGTAAAAGTAAATGAAAAAGTCGAGGAGGTGGCACCAGAACCAGGTCCAAGTAAACGGAGTAGTTCTGTTGAACTAATAGGTGGAAATGTACCTCAGCCAGTGAGGGATTCCATAGACTGGAATTTGGTGGAGGCTAGCAAAATTAGGAAAAAGATTAAAGGTAATTAGTTATATTTTATAAATTAAAAATGTTTCAGCTTTTATATTCTCTTAGTATTAATTTATGTACTCCTTTTCTGACTCAGAGACAATAAGTTTTCATGCACCATATTATTAGCTTCTTAAATTGTCTCTTGGATAAAATGCCTGAGCTCAATACAAAATAGCAACAACTTGTATAAATGCAAAATGGCTGTTACTAGACAACATATGTATATATTATTATACATTAGTTAAACTTATTTGACAACAAGTTTAACTAATATATCACGTTTTAAACCGTTAAAGTGTTTTATTCAAATGTGTACTACTCGCGTAAACTATAGACAGTATTTAACATATGTAATTTGCTAGACATTAATAGGTTGAGTTAACTATATTCTAATTATGTAATTAAAGCTTTTTAAAGCTGTGTGAACATACTAGAGCTATTACTAATGGTTACTATGAAATAAAGTTATAAATCTTTCAACTCTGACACCATGAAACCCCAACATCATCACAAGTCTTCAAATCTTTATATTAATTGTATAAAATAGTTTCGTCAGATTATATTATCATAATATTTATAAAAACTTTTCGGTAAACATACTACATAGTGTTACTAATCTATTTATCAATGTAGGAAGTGATGATAAATTTTATAAAATACTCACTTTACATATATTAAATTGTATGCTTAAGGAATAAGATATTTGAATTTATAGAGGGCTATGAAGAAAAACTTATGTAACAAAAATTGGTTATGAGATACAAAATTCTTTTTAATTAAAAATAACAAATGTGTAAATGTTCAAACACACAACTCAAGTCTACAGCTTAATATTTATATCGTTTAAGCTGTTCATCTTCATCTGTTGTGGAAAGTCGTTGTTGTCGACATCCTAGAACAATAAAACTTTCTTCTTTGCCTTTTGGAATAGGATAGTGGGAGTTGTAGGAGTAATGAGGTGAGAGTTTCCAGCAATTAGCACTTACAACATAGATTGGCTGCGATAAATCGCAATTACATAAATTAATAACAGCCAAATTATCAAAAACTACCAGTGACTCTTTCACTCGAATACACAACATAGTTTAATATAAACCAGAAAGTAGTACATATTTAATTCTCAAATCTTATGTTTGAGAGAATTTTACTTTAAAATTGGTTCTTGTGAGTTAATCATGAAAAAGATAAACATATACTGTCACAAACAATTTTTTAGATTATTTAAAAAGGAATCATTCTTCAACATATATTTTTGTGTTTTATTTCTCACAGCAATGGAAAGCCTGAAAGGTGACACATTTTTCCAGTTTTTTTCCTTACTCTCACGTTTCCCACTTTTTCTTTGCTCTAATTGTTTACAGCCTGTTATTTTATACCCTAAAGCCTTTTTAGATAAATGCTCCAACTAAAAATATTTTTTAATTCAAACCAAAAGTTCCTGAGATTAATACATTCAAACAAACTCATCAGTTTTATAATATTAGTATGTATACAGAATTAAATATGTATAATCATTGGTCATAAATATTATTATCTAGGAAAATAAAATCACTGTTAATGACAGGCTCTATAATTTAATTGTTTAACATGCTGTCTAGCATTGTATTTAGTGTGAAAGGCCCTAGAAGATAATGAATAGATACATAACAAATAGTTGGGTGGGGCTGCCCCTAGTTCCCACTACTTGTCTGTAAAAAACCTTAGTAACAACTGTAAATTTGTTTGTCACATACCCACATAGGAAAAACCAGATACTACATTTCTCATAATTATTGTTTGTGCCCTGCAAAGCAAACCAAAGTTTTAATTGTCATTTATTTTATTATACTATCAGATCCTTAAAAAACAACTACTAGATAGTAGCAATGCAGAAGCTTTGTTATATTTAAATAAAACACTAACGGTTTAAAACGCGATATATTAGTTAAACTTATTTGAAAATGATTTTTAACTTCGGTCCGATGTTTCGGATATTTTGCAGCAGTCGTGGTCACGGGGAGACTAACTAAAGTAAGTTTAACTAATATATCAATTTTTAAACCGTTTAAGTGTTTTATTTAAATGTGTACTACTCGCGTAAGCTATAGACAGTATTTGATATACATTGTTTATTTAGCACTAGTAGAATTTACATATACATATTATTTACCTTTGATTTCTTTACATTTTGCATTTTTCACAACCAATTATTAGAATTATAGGAAACATGAATATTGTAAAGTTCAAGGACATTAATAATTAAAGAGCACGTAAAATTATTCATTCATTTCATCTTTATTTCAAGGATTTTTAAACTAACAAAGGTAACAAAACACCAAAAGTAAAATTACTTTAAACGAAACATTATAAATGATTGAAAAAGATTATCATTTGATTAAAATCCCTAAATTGGACAATATTTCATAAGTAAGGCTTTGTTATTTTTTCCATTAAGATTTACCAATTATTTCAATATTTGGCCTCTGACACTGAAGTTTGCAAGCTTAGTAGGAAATAAAAAAGATATCAAAAATCTTCAATTCCTTGTTCATATTCTCATTCATTCAATATCTCTTTAAGAAGCAAAAAGTCTTAAATAACAACATGTCAATCATAGATCCACTAGGTATATTTTTTAATTACTGTCCCATTCTAGTAACTTAATACTAACTTACACAGTTGGTAAACAGAAGCTTCTTAAACATTAGATCTAAGAACATTTAAGTTAAGACCAATTTTACATCAAATAAACAGCATTGTGATCTCAAATGCTTTGACATACATCAAATAACAATAACCAAGTCCTATCGGCATATGTATTAGTATATATAACGTCATAGTTTCATTCCATCAGTATTAAAGTACGTCATATAATAAGAATCAAGCGATGTACTAACATTATTCAAAGACATGGACGTAGCTATTTACAAGAAATACAATTTATTTATAGATGCGTGTGAAGTAAACTATTTGTTTTCGCGATATACGACAAAAGACGACCGATATAAAGGTTATCATTTTGACTACAATCAGGTTTTTAAATCTAGAAACAATGTTTTTTAATTTTTAAGTATAAATAAGCAACAATTTAGGACAATAGCTTATTTGAAATCCCATGTCCCTTATATTATTGGGCAGGGAATAGGCATATTACATTTGATCAATGTTATCAGACAACTGATCAGTCTTATGATTTTACGGTAACAAAATTTTTCATGGCATTCAAAATAAGGATGTATACCACTAAAACACATAGGTTGTAATTTTTATGAAACCAGCAACTTAGCATTTTGACTCCAAACTGTTACAGTAAACTTTTGAAGGGATTGTAATTATATACTCCACACCTATTCACTGTATATAATATAAACCATCACCTTTGAATATAATTTGTTAAATAAAAATAATATGTAATACAAAGCTACTTTGTCAATATACAAATACACAGTTTTGTCACGAGTTCAAAGAACCTATGACATTGTCGAGTCGTTGAAATACTAATATATATACAATTATTATGTAAATGCTATCAGATAATAACTTTGTTTTTTACTTTTGTTCACCAATTGTAAGTCACATTTCCTAATAATACAAGCGTCACTTATATTCTGAAGGTATCTGATACTTGTTTATTTTAATTTTATTTTGTGACATTTATAAAATTCTATCTGTATAATATTGTGTTTGTTAATAAAGAAACAATAATTATTAAGGTTATTATACAAGGCTAACAACAAGTTTTTAATAACAGACAAGGTACATTTAAAAACATTTTAATAGAAGTTACTGGGCTGCAATAATAATAGTTAAAAAAAACAAACATATAAATGTATATTTCTTAACTACAGACTTTTTTAATCCTTCAGAGAAAACTGTCTACAGTTCAGTTTTATAAATGGAAGTTATGCTAAACTAAGTTATAACTAAATAGTTACAACCTCGTTTCAATAAAGCATAAACTGTAATTCTTTCCTCCTTTTTAACAGTTAGATAAGCATAAAACATTGTCGGTCATGCTATTAGTTTTACGATAGCTTTTTTTATTGCTATAAGCGGATTTTGTTGTAGTATCTAATGCCTGCCTTTTTTTACAGTGAATCTTAACGGTGCTTCAAAGGTGGACATATCACACTTCGACCTGCTCAAAGTACTCGGCACTGGCGGTAAGTTCCTTATCTGGTACTGTAATTATATCTCCTTAAACCACATATAGGCCTCCTCCAAATTTTTCCTCAATATCTTATAACGAGCCATCATCATCGCGTCTGGTCTCCCTCAGGTCATTCGTGCATTTTTCAGTATTTCTCATAATTTGTCAGGTCCATCGCCACTTTAGCCTTATATTGTTTCAATGCTTTTTAAGTTTGTTTGTTTTCTTATATTTGTTACGCGGATTTTATTGCGCCTTTTTGTGTTTAGCATGCTTCACTCCATGCCTTGCTACTTACATATTCTGCTACTTGCTCTTTATATACATATTACTATATGCTTGCCACGGAATTCCCTGTAGGTAGGGTTTTCGAGCTTATTTATTCTGATCATATCGTTTTTTTCTCAAATTAATGATCGCACTCATTTGTATTTATATTCGTATTCACCCTATTCCCCAATATGGGCGTAACGATAACCACGTGGTAGGTCAGTGACCGCACCATCTGGACTCTGGTCTCTGCTGCAGAACGAACTTGCCTCCACTTTAGTTAACGTTCTTAACCCATATTGCCATTTATTATCACATGATTCTGGTATTACTGAAATTCTCGATCAAAGCGTAGTAGTAATGCATAAAACAGAGGTGTGCAGAGGTGAAATTAATTCATGAAACGTATTTATAAAGAAATACAACTATCCTTACAACTTTACGTCGCATTAGTGTTTTGAAAAATAATTCAATAAATAATTTATTAGTACTACTTATAATAATTATTACGAGAATGCAAACATCTATAAAGACGTTATAGTATGTAGATTTTATTTTTCTGAGAAATAGATAATGTTAGAATATATATAATTTAAAGAAAATTTTTAATTCTAGTTATAATAAATACGTCTTCAATTCCTAAAATAAATTCTTTCACCATAATTAAAAATAAATTGAGGGTAGATTTTCGTTCACTTACAAAACACAGAACACATCACTACATAATGTACTGATACCGATTTTAAAAGGACCTAAGTAAAGAAAATGGAAAAATAATTCCATAATAATCGTTTCCCACGATTGGCAAGTATAATTGACGGAAAATTGTAGAGCGACACGTTTTGATTCCTCTTAGAGACATTTTTACGGTGAGCAAAAGTTCGTAATTACCTTGGAAGGTTTCGCCCGAGTTAAGACTCGTGTCGGGTCACGTTGTATTTGTTTATGTGTGGAGTGGAATCTCGATTTACACGGGCTAATATATGTGTAGCTAATCCGGCAGATGTTGTTGCAAAACGAATAGTATTATTTCGATATACTATATAAATAATGGTGGTAATACTATAATTTCGATGAAATTTGATTACCATAATGGTCTGTGCTCTATTTTTAAAAGATAGACATGTACCGTGGGAACATTATTTTAAATTATTTCTTGAACCGTTTTCACAGCACACGCAACCAAAGCCTTCCTCATTTCCTACTGTTTCTTCGCTATTGTACAGCCTTCATCGTCTATCCAACACAAATATATATTTTAAAAATCGAATGAGTAGTTTCTGAGATTAACGAACAGACACTTTTCAGCGTTATAATATTCGCATAGATAAAATTAATGGGTTATCTATCATATGCTACAATGCAGTTGAAGATCTTTTGACAGGTATCCCAGTTTCAGAATCCATGTTAATAAACTAGACTAACTCTAAAAACAGACTACAAACTAACTTCTAAAAAAATAAAACAGTTTACTCTTTAAACAAAGACATGTTCCTGGGGGTAGTTTTCTTTAATAACTTAGCTACGTAAAGTGTTATACTGTAAGTTTATCACGTATAATACTATAGGTGTGATCCAGTAAGCCAGTGTACAGTCGGTCACGTTGTTTGTTTGTTAATTGATCGTTATGTTCACAAACTGCGAGGACCGTGGGGCTTACGTAAAACGTGGCTCGCCGGTCGCCACGTACCGCCTATGCAGCTGTCGTAGGTAGAAACGTCATAACTAAGGTGCATCGTATTGATCCTAAAGTACATATCACGCTCGTTGGTCTAATGGTAGCAATGTAACTAATAATGAACGGTTCGTGGGTTCGTTGATCCCCACCGGGTACATGTTTTAAATCATTTAAAAATCGACAATAAATTGAAAACACTTTCGACTCAGGCAGGACTTGAACCGACATCGACAGCGTTCCGTAGAGCAATAGCACGGAACGCTGACGATGCCGGTTCAAGTCCTGCCCGAGTCGAAATTTTTTTCAATTTATTTTCGATTTTTAAATTATATAGTGCCTTCATGTGCAATAACATGTAAAAAATAATAAAGTTTTCAAATGTTTTAAATCAATTATATTTCTTCTGGTAAGTGAGTAGTACCTACACATTTAATAAAACACTTTAACGGTTTAAAACGCGATATATTAGTTAAACGTATTTGAAAATGATTTTTAACTTCGGCCCGACGTTTCGGATGCTTTGCAGCAGCCCTGGTTACGGGGAGACCAGTGTTAAAGTGTTTTCGTTTCGTGTCAGTTTAATGGTTAATGTTATGTTTGAATGAAGCATTATGGTTTCAAACTCCTTGTTTTGAACACAGTTTTTTAATACAAAGGGCCAGTTCAATGACAGCAACTGTTTGCAATACTTGTCAATGCGGTGTGCATAAATAAATATATCAGTAATGATCTATGATGAAGGGTTAAAAGTGAATGACCATAACCTTGTGGGGTGTCCGTATGGTGTGAAATACAGTTATAGGCATAGCAGTACTTAGTGTTTGCTCATCAGAAAGGGGCCCTCAACGGCATTTGATGAATTATGTTACGAGACAGTCAATTTTTGTTTAGATAAATTGTTTCGCGTGTATACATTTTATGTGTACATTTTATCGATAGTTGTATAAAATTTAAATAAAGAACTATTACTGTTTAGAACGAGAAAAATATTAGTTAAACTTGTTTAAAAACTTTTAACTACGGCTCGACGTTTTGTATACTTTGCAGATGTGTTTAAACCGTTAAATGTTTTTTTAATGTTTACTACTCGCGTAAACGACAGACATTATTTCATTGTATAACGTTAAAAATGTGATAGTATATAAATATATTATTTATATTAACTACCTTTTGACATTTTGTATGCTATACGACACTATAGCACTTGTTGTTACCATAGGGTTAAACTTAAAAGAAAAAATTAAATAGTACCAGTTAAATAGTAACGTACGTTTCAAACCGTTAAAAATGTTTTATTCAATCTGTACCATTCATGTATACTACAGACACTACTTATTTTTAGATTATAAGTGAAATCACAAAGTAAACAAGTGTCGCTTACTTCCTTTTTTCCTCAACATCGCGTTGCGTAATGGTTTCAATAATTACACTTAGCCTGTTTTGCGGAAGTATTGTATCGGTGAACGATTTCGACGTTATTACACAGTCTTTAAGGTATATAATGCGTTGAGGAAATAAATGTAAGTACGTCTGTAATTTAAATACGAGTAAAATGTATTATAAACCGTAGCTTAGGTTACAGGAGTAAGGAGGACGATATTTTATTTCAATATGTATTATTGTTAAAATGGTTTATTTTTAACTTCTACATAGATTTGAAAACATTACTATTTACACATTACATGTTACGATTGAAATTACATTGCGCGAGTTTCAATAGGCAGAAAAAAAACTTCGGCGATGACGTGTAGGAACTGAAAGTAGCTGAATTGGTTGGAGCAAAAAGCATGGAAGCTTCTGGATGTCTGTTCAAGTCCTACACATTTACGTCGACTTTTACATAGGATCTTACATCGACTTAATTTTCTACATTTAAATGCAAATTAAAATGACATTTTAAGACAATGGTCATTTTCATATAACCAATAAAATCACGTATTAAAATGGAACTATTTAAAAACAAACGTGACCAAAGTCTCGCACGTGCGCAAACGCATTCACCACGGGAGAAACGTTTCACAATCCCAGATATTGAAGAGTGAAAACTGTAATGGTCAACAGTTAACAGTTTTAATAATAGCTATTGATCACATGCATATATGTAAATGCGGAGTAAATTATAAAATTTAAGCTAATTGTTTCCACGTCAACTACGATCACTGTAGTCGATCAGTAAATATTCATAACTAGCTGGTGTGCTCGCGACTTCGTCCGCGTAGAATAGTTATTTTGTACGACGTCGGTCGCGTCGAAGAGGAGTCATATCAATCATCTCTAATACATATTTTTTGGGTATCTGGAAATGTTTTTGCACCTTACGCCTCGGACACATAATGTCCGATTTTTGTCACGTTTCCCCCTGTATCTTCGCTCTTGTTAGTTACAGGACGATGTTTTATTGCCTTCCTCGGTAAATGCTCTAACCAACAGAAAAATAGTTTTTCAATTCGAACCCGTGGTTCCTGAGATAGCGCGTTCAAACAAACAATATCTTCAACTTTATATATAAGTATAGATAGTTTAAGACGTGACATATACAAGTTTATTTTTAATTCCGACTTGACGTGGCGGATTGGTTAAAGGAGTTATTTATTACGCGTTTCAAACCGTCAAAAGTTCTCGTTTTTAATTCCTACTCGCATAAATTGCACATTAGTTTACTAAGCATTGCTCGCAAAGCATCCAAATTAGGGTCGTAGTTAATATAAGTTTAATATATTTTGCGTTCTAAACCGGTAAACAGTTTTTTACTTTACAGTTTTAAACCGTAAAAAGTCTTTATTTATATAACCTTATTTCGTCTGTTTATATTCAGCAATATATCGATCGGTAATCTTTCCTTGTTACGTTTGGTTCATTAATGATGACTTATTACGTCAATGGAGTTCGATCATGCAGTGGAAATCAGTTACGCAAAACGTAAAAGCGTTCAACTACTACAATACGTAGTTCTGTAATTTGCGTCATGTTATTTTGAGTGAAGGATGACGTGATTATTATTTTCCGAATACAAAGACACTGGTTCATCAGACACGGTACCTTGGGACCTTAAGGATCGCACACCTTGAAGATTGCAGGAAAATAATTCTAATCTAGTCGAAGCTAGTTTCAGGAAGTCGGTCGTTGCTTAACGGCATGTTATGTAACAAAAATAATGTTAAAGGCACCCATTCCTCATCCATAACGCTAATTTTAATGTTAATCAAATTTAAATTGAAAACGCGGTTATTTAATTATAACTAGTCGGTGTTATGGTGGCAATGTATGGCTGATAAACAACGCATCGTTGGTTCGATTCCCCTCGGGTCCAATTTTTTTCTAATCAATTTACCTACCAATAGATATAGTTTCAAATCGATAAAAGTGGTATTTAATGTGTACCGTTCGCGTGAACTGCAAACAATAGTCACTCGTTTAATTTTGTATCGAGTGTCTTTTCTGAAATGCCGTTACCGAACATTGCTTATTTAAATTGAAAATTTACGGTTGCTAGGCAACGGGTTAAGTAAATTATTTTCGGAATAATGTTTTTAAGGTATTCCGAAAATAAATATTTCTTATCACCATTTAGAGAATTATACTAAGTTTATTACAGCTAAGTGTATGATTTTAACAATCTTTCTTTATTTCTTTCGCACAGTTACATCTCCTAGCCTCGAGCATTGACCTTGTGTATCAATAGGTTGTTTGAATTATGCCATACATAGGAACTGGATCCTATAAAGATTGATTAACATAATGTACGGTAAAAACAATGTTTTCGGGTGATAACAGTGCTAAAAGCAAAGCACCTTTTCGTATGCATAAGTTTGTAACTTCTGATTAAAATGACGTACATATTTATCAATAAAAAAAAAAAAAGCGTGAACCAATAATCCCTTTTAAACCGTTCAAATTGTATTATTTAAATGCTCGCACTCGTGTAAACTACAGACAATACCTGGAGTGGCATTTTATTTCTTTAATAGTGAGCATTTTTACTTTTGTTTTTTTCTTATTAAAAAAAAAGCATGGCCAAAGTACCAGCTGGATATAAGGTCACAAGCGCTGTAAGGACGGGCGGGTAACGACCGGGCAACCTCTACGCGCCAGTTTCGGGGGTCAACGACTCGACGCGACGGACGACGTCCCGACTAACTCCTACATTGCCATCGTGCCCTGGTACCCGATCAAATTCCTTTCATAAACTTTTTAATTGTCGTCCTTATCTCTGCTAAAAAAGATAGATATCAAGCCATTTTTTTTATGATAGAGGACAAATACCCCAACCATATAACATCTACAGATGTGCTGTCGAGCTTTTGCCTTTGCGTGTTCGGAAACGTTCGTGTAGCGGACGGAGTCTCGATATTAATATCCAGATTTCCAGACGAGTCCAACGTGTTTAAATTATAAATTGATTAGAATATTGTTGGATCCAGTGGGGATTAAAACCCACGATCGCTACCAACGAGCCCGTCAAAATTTTTACTTTAAAATTCTAAAATCCAAATTCTTACGCATTTATTTATGCTGGCAAAGTTGAACAGGGAATAAATTTTAGGAAGCCAATTTTTTTTAAAATAATAAGCTATAGTTTGCCAGCATTTATTATTTTGGCCGCGCTGCTTTACTGTTCCTTGACCTACAACAGCCGGAAACGAATTTATGTAGCTTACGTGGTACTGATTCTGTATGCTTAAAGGCAAGCTACACGAAATTTAAAGTGTTTTTTGTAAAAGGAATAATATTATTGTTTTAATAGCCAATTGACTTGAGACCTCTACCGTAGTCGTGCCTAATTGTTAAGCATTCACTGTAGTTTACGCGAGTAGTACACAATATTGTAAAATATTTTTAACGGTTTTAAATACGAAATATACACGTGACGTCTCACTTGTGACCGCTGTTCAACCATCCGTCGTAGTTGACATTGCGACGTTGATATTTCGCGTTTTAAACCGTTTTAATTTATTTAATGGCCACTCGTTGCATTCCTTATCTTATGTTGTACTTTTCTGGTCGCAATGAGTTTGTTTCGTTCTTGTACTGGATTCTTTATGTTTACCATTAAACGGGCTTATTTGTGTCATCTTACGTAATAATTGACGGGTCGCGAGTTCTATCCCCACCGAGTCCTGTATTTTTCTAATTAATTTATAATCATTCTCAAAACCAGTTAAGACTTCATCTGGAAATCTGGATATTAAATGGGTATCGAAATTTCGTCCGGATCGCGAACCACCGTTCACAAATGAGAATGCCGCGAAGTTTAATCGCGATATCCGAATATCCAAATCCATAGGCTGACAGCGCATCTTGTGTACATGTCATATTGCTGTGGCATTTCATCTACCATCAAGCGAACGCCATGCTTGTCTCTCTATCATAAAAAAAACCTTAAGATCAAAATATGGCCACAATCAGTCGATTTTAAACGTACAAGGGATAATGCAGTTAAGACCACCATTCGGCTAAAGAGTGCACTTTCTGATTGATCGAGTTACTGAGGGCGTAAAGCCGGAGCGATGACACGCGATGACACGGCCCACCCAAAAGGAGATAACGAGATCCACTGCCCGGGGTATTTGTAGATTATTGAGAGGGTAAACGGTGGGATTATCGTTCTATGCACGTGAAAGTGAAAAACATCGAATAACTGTCATATATGAAAGGTACTCCAACTGACGTCACACGTAGTTTATTATTTGGTTAGTGACGTCACACTTCGTCCTCCCTTAAATACGAAGCCGCTAGAGGCAGAGTAGCCTAACTGCCATTTTTATGACTGACTTACTTAAAAAAAAGCAAAGCACCAGTGCATTGTAACGAAGCGAGAAAGAATTCGGACAAGCGTCTCACCCAAGCAGGTGTTACTAATTCAGGTACGCACGCAACGGATGCGCTATATGTCGAGTCTGGCAGATGCTGTCATCAAGGTTACTTAGAGGTCTTATCTAAAACACATTTAACGTGAAATATATCATATGAAAAGCTTTTAACGGTTCGAAACGTGAATATAACCGTGCACGGCTGTTTCGGATTCTTTGCAGTAGTCGTCGTCACGGGGTGGCTGATGGACGGGAGTGTACCTAATGTCAAAGTCGAATCGGCTAGGTTAGCTTGTCCGTTAAAACGGTTTTATTTAAAAGTACTACAGTACTACGGACAATATGTTTAACTATTTTTATTACCACGGTTTAAATGCTTGACAGTCGCAGTGGTCATATTTTACGTTTTAAACCGTTTTAATGAAGAAATTAACTAGAGATACATCAAAGAAGATTATTGTGTACAGTCGCATCAATATTCATAATATTTCTGCTAAATGTATCTGCGAACACTTAACTATATACTCGCGTCGTTTATAAGAAACATAATATAGCTTTGGAGACATTATAATGAGGTTTTATTAATAATTTCCTTCAGAGGTTAAAACAGGGGACAATCGCCATCTGATCACGTTCGTGTATGCGCAGTTGTGTGACATTTCGTTTACTTTTTTAAATTGTCGCGTTCAGTTCAATTCAGCCTAAAATTAAGGTCGTTTACTACGTTTATTAAGGTTTCGTGAAAGAGCATCGATCTCGCAAGGTCGTAGGACTTATTTTACTCTACTCTTAATTTATTGATTTCAAAGAGGCTGACTAATTCTCTATCTATACTAATATATAAAGCAGAAGAGTTTGTTTGAACGCGCTAATCTCAGGAACTACTAAATTCTTTTTGCGTTGGTTAGAGAATTATTCGAGGAAGGCTATAGGCTATAAAACATCGCTCTCTGACAAATACAAGCGAAGATACCGCGGAAAATGTGAAAAAAATAGGAAAATTATTCATCATTATTGGTTTCCGAGGCGTAACGCTGCAAAAACGGTTCATGATACCCAAAACATATGTATGAAAGAATGATTCATCTTTAAATAATCTAAAAATAATCTTCTAATTTAAAAATCGAAAATAAATTGAAAAAATTTTCGACTCGGGCAGGACTTGAACCGGCATCGCAGCGTTCCGTGCTGTTGCTCTACCAATTGAGCTACCGATTCCCACATCTCATCGTCGAATTTTTCTGCACCTCTCGCGCAATTATTTTTTTCAATTTATTTTCGATTTTTAAATTATATAGTGCCTTCATGTGCAATAACATGTAAAAAATAAGAAGAATTTTAAAAGAATCTTCTAGTCTATGTTTTAAGATTAACTTGCAAGAACGACGGGAAGGGATGCGACCGACGTTGTCAGTAACAGCTTATGTTTATAAAGATAAAGGGGTTTGCAAGAACAAATTTGGATGCCCTTTTTGACGATTCTTGCGGACGAAGTCGCTGACACAGCTGTACTTAATAAAATTTATGTGACGATTATGTATTTAATTAAAGGCATGCACAAAGTTGCTATGATATTAAATATAAAGTATATGAAAGTAAACTTGAATGCGTGAAATTAATAAAAAAATAAGTTTACTAGAAATGTAACTTGTTTACTTTACATAAAAATGGCAAAGTAACGCTTAGTCACGCTCAGCATGCGTTATCGATTAATATCTTTACTATCGGACACGCCGTTCAATAATGCAATGTTGGTGCAATAGCAGCATGTGTGGCTGAGAAAGCGGTTCTAGGTTCAATCCATAACGGCTCCGGCATGTAATATAATCTATTTATTGTTTTTGTCGGAAAATTAGAATATTAAACGGTTGATAGAAATCGATAGATAGAATAGCTCTAAAGTGTTCGTTTTGGTTTGTCTGTGGATTTCGTAATGTCTAAAGCCGCAATAGGTCGTGTCTTGCATCCATGTAGCGAACAGCATGCTTGTCTGTCATAAAATAAAAAACATAGTACAAAATTCTTGCAACATACCGTTAAAAGTGTTCTTTTATGACTCAGTAGCATAAATACAATTAAATGCAGATAAAAACTGGTCAAATCCAATTAGAGTAGTCTGCCACAAATCTTCATACGCCCTTATCGACCATAACTTGTAGACCTAGCCCGTCCCTCCACGTACAACGCGACGCCGGTTCAACCAACGGTTGTCGTTCAGCCAGGTGTAACGATTTTTTTTAAACAGCTGTTCGTTGCTGGGGTTAGTTACCTCGGTGTATGCAGTTTTATAGCTGATATGGAATGGGAGTCATAAAGATTGGTCTGGTGGAGAATTTTTCTCAAAATACATATTAAAATGCTATTGAATGAAAGAAAACATTATTTATTTTAAATTAAAGTTGAAAATTCAAATTAAAGTTGACTAAAAATTATACTCTATTCGAATTTCAAACTGTTTTTAATAGGCGCTACTGTAGGCATAGTAACCTTCCTACAACATATGTATGTATTTGTATGATAAATTGACAAGGACAAATTTAATTTCGTTATGCCAAAGTTCATTTATTAAATAAGTTTATAATTACTTTAAACAATTTAAATTATTGTAAAAAAAGTAAAAGGCAAACTCTTTTATGTTTCTTGAATGAAATAAACACTTTTAACTGTTTAAAACGCAACATATATTAATTAAAACCGTTAAAAGTTTTTGAATTATGTACTACTCAATTACAGACAATACTTAAATTCTCAACGAAATAAATTTCGTGAGAACTCCAAATGGAAGTTAGAAAGTTCAACCTCCCGAAATCCTGGGCCTAAAAGGTCAAATACTCTCTCTATTTGAGGGTCGTGTGCGGTCGGTCGTTCATCTTCGCAAGGTCGTCTAGGCCTTGCGCAAAATATATTATGTTCCGCTTATTTTTGTGCAGTCTGTGCTAGTTAAAATAAAAACGTATAATATCAAGTTACTTTTTATTTATTTATACGTTGAGAAACAAAACTTAATGTTAATTTTAAATTCCATAAAAAGAAGCTAATGCCTTATTTAAACTTATTTAAAATTGTGGCGCGTTCATCAATCGTTCAACCTTGAAAACATAATTAACTTGATGGGTTTATTTGGCGCAATGGTGGCAATGAGTGGCAAATAATCAACGGGTCGTGAGTACGATACCGGATCCACTTTTTCTAATCATTTAAATAAAACACTTTTACGGTTTAAAACGCGATATATTAGTTAAACTTATTTAAAACTGATTTTTAACTTCGGCCGACGTTTCGGATGCTTTGCAGCAGCCGTGGTCACGGGGAGACTAAAGATGGAGGATGTCTCTGACGTCAAAGTTTAACTAATATATCGCGTTTTAAACCGTTAAAGTGTTTTATTTAAATGTGTACTACTTGCGTAAACTACAGACAGTATTTTACTTTTTCTAATCAATTTATAATTTTTTTGAAACGTGTTTGTTCGCGTCACGAACCACCGTTCAAAGATAAAAAAGTCTAAATAATAAACGTATTTATTAATTATGTTTTCTATTTCATAAGATTAACAACAATTTACACAATGCGTGTGCGTAGCAGTTGTTTTAAACGTTGAACCGATACAGTGCCTATCTATACATATATAGTGTTTCAACTCATTGTGAAGTGTCAATGCACTACATAAAGCAATTTGCATATTATCGCGACACTAATTCGTCTCTTCATTGCTTATATGCGGCTTATTTCCAATCCTTAACCTTACAATCCCATTTTGTAGAGCGATTATTCCGTTTACCAGTTATAAGTTATCCCCAACCGTCTTTCTATCCTTATAATTGCACCTGGTGTTGAGATTCCATCATGACCTCTCTAGTTTTATATAGTTTTCGTGTAAATTTTGTAATTTTATCTTTATTTCTTACGCTAACGTATATAGGATGTTGAACTTTAATGCTTTAGTTTTAAGGTTAAAATAATATTGGGTGTGATGTCCAAAACCGTGTCATTGTTTTTATTTTAAACTAGCTGTGCTCGCGACTTGTCCGCTAAGAATATTCATTTTGGTCAACCAAATTCGTTCTTTATAAACTTAAACTGTCACCCACGACGTCGGTCGCGTCCCGTCGCGTCGTTCTTACAAGTTAATCTTAGAAGATTGACATATATAGCGTCGCAGACTTTTTTTAGATGATTTAAAACGGGAATCATTCTTTCCTACATATTTTTTGGATATCTGGAACCGTTTTCGCAGCGTACGCATCGGAAAAACACAGAGATGAATATTTTCCCCCGTTTTGTTCACATTTCCCGCTGTATTTTCGCTCCTATTAGTCACAGCGCGATGTTTTATAGCCGATAGCCTGCCACGATAAATGTTCTAGCTAACACAAAAAGATTTCAATTCGAACCAGTAGTTCCTGAGATTAGCGCGTTCAAACAAACAAAAAAACTCTTCAGCTTTATATATTAGTATAGATTCAACTAAATTAACTAAGTAGCTTAACTTAAATTAGTAAAAATTTCAATATGTCATTTGTGTGTTGAACACGGGAGATATTTGTACTGTACATTAATTCCATCTTCCGTTCGATCAAAATTGCAATACGTGCTGTCGGGATTCGAACCTGGCACTCTCTATGGAGTCGTGCAATATTATTATACTAATGATGTAATAATGTAGCACAATACATCTCTAAACATTTATCTACTTAGCCATATTGGGGTTTGAGCACCTTTCGTTAAAAATTCAATTTCCGTTCTTCTTTTTCACCAAGGACGGTCATCGAACCACCGTCAATGAACTACGAATAACACTGTATCAACGAACCTTAGAGTTCCTATTAGCTATGAAGCAAAACGTCTTCACTTGTGGAAGTGTAGTAGTGAAATCCTGTTTCCACCTTTGGGGCTTGGGGCGAACACCGTGCCCAGCCTAACCGAATTTGTTTAATTCAAACCTCTTATGCTTAATGAATGACAAGTACAATCTATATATAGGTATCTTCTATAAAACAATATAACTTCATATATATCGACTGCCTTTATGTTTTTTAATGGTAAATTGCGTAGTATCGTGGTGTTAACATCGAGAGATTTTGGGTTTGAATTTCGGGGAAACAATAAGCGGTGAATGAAAAAGACACAAAAATGTATCCGTCCCATAATTCACATGAGATACAAAATGGTGTCGTCACTTCCACAAATCGCTGCTACGACGCAAGTAGTTTCGGCAACTGCGAATAATATTAGTCATGTTTGTTTTTTAAGAATCAGTTCATCGTACCTTCTTAGAGCGGTTTCGTAAATAAACATTGATTCGTGAACGAATTGTAATGAATTTCTTTGTTATTTTGAAAGAACGAAAGATAGGTTGCGAATTCGATTCTTTGGAATTAATAATAAATTGTTTCGTTTGAATAGGACAAAGAAGTATGATCTACGCCTAAGTAGGTCACCAATTATTATACAGGAACAAAGTTTATTAAAACGATATGACTGAAGAATTAGAAATATATTTTTTTTATGATAGAGGAGGACAGATAAACAAAAAAATGGAGTTCGCTTAATGTTAGGTGAAACATCCAATATATCGCGGTTTAAACCGTTAAAGTGTTTTATTTAAAAGATATTGTTATTTAAATTAATAGACCTAAGAATAGAGTGTTCCTCGTAAAACTATTGTTATCTGCCTTGATAAAGAGACAAAAACGTCCGCATATGAAACCGGATAGGTTTTAAAATATTTGCTTAATCGCGGCCGGTTTTATCCCGGTCGCGCCGGATGCGCCGCGAAACAGCTGTGAGGTTGACGATTGTCTAACCGATATGTTATATTACCGCTGCCCGCCCATATATCAATGCTTAGATTCTTCTCCGAACTATGACTTCAGACCTTTAATGCAATAAATGGGACTTGCGTATTGTTCCTTACAAATATCGACGAGATACTATACAACGGGGGGCAGGGGTCTCCTCTCTGAAAGTTAGCCTTTTTAAAGTGTTATTGTATTTTTTAATTTTACTGAAATTTCATGGTTTTTATCTCACCCCACAACCCAGAAAGGTTCTATTTGAAAAGTGATATTTACTAACATTTAAATCTTTTAGTGTCATAAAATATTCTCAAACCTTTTTATAAGAGCACATCTCTCGATTACATAACGACTTTATATTTATATTTTAATAAACAGGAAAATAATTGACTATTGTTATCTTTACTAATTAATTCAAACATTAAAATATGCGATGGGGAAATTAACTTTTAGTATTTAACTAAGTTTAATATTACTGCCAAGGATAAAATTGTGAAACTCCTAAATCGTGTGTTCTCCTATCGTTGCAATTCTTAGGTTTGTCTTGATGCTCAATACTCAATTCGTCAATTTAAGACTGCGTAATTTCGCTACATTGAAATTTCACTTTTCCTTTGTTTCAGCCTACGGCAAAGTGTTCTTAGTTAAGAAGAGATGTGGAGTCGACGAAGGCAAGTTGTACGCGATGAAGTTGCTCAAGAAGGCATCCATTGTACAAAAACTAAAGACTGCAGAGCACACGAGGACCGAACGACAGGTATTATATAGTTATAGCCTAATACCAATCTCGACTGCCTCTGGTTTGATAATTAAAAGAGTTACTTGGCATATGTGTGACTCGACGGGTCGTGGATTTGATCCCCACTCGGTCCAACAAGCCTCTAATCAATTTATAATGTTCCTGTAACATGTTGGTAGCTGAAATATTGAAAATTTCGTCCAGGTCACGAACCACCGTTCACAAATGACAGAGCCGTGAGGTTTAATCGTATTTCGGTTGCATTCTGTGGATCCCGAAACATTTAAAGCCAAACATAGATCGACAGTACATCTTGTTATGATGTAATATGGATGGAGTGTTTCACCAACCATCAAGTGATGCTTGTCAGTGTTCCTCTATCAAATAAAGACAAAAACACTTTCGATCCGGCAACACACTGGAGCCATTCCCATTAGATACTCAAACATGTCTCCCTTATGGTATAAATGTTCCTTCCACCTTTTTTTTAACATGACCAACGAAGTCATTGTCCCAATTTTTCGTTGATCCTGCAGGAACATGTAGATTATTGAAAGTAATATATTTTTCCAAGGGTACCAAATTTGGTGGATGGGCGTTCTGGTCATTGAGACCATATCCCTATATCTTGCGGCTTTCTTCCGTCCCACTTACAATTAACGGTCTCTGATATAATCTTTACAATGTTTACTTTACATAAGCGAGGACGAACACGAGCGCCAAGTATTACGTGTTGTGGTTCTGTCATCCAATTAACAGCAGCGGGTAATCTTCACTGTGTCAACATTAATCCCTTTTACTTCCGATACTTGGTGTTCTAATTAGTGAAAGCTGCTTCATTTTCTATGCTTTAGCTCTAAGAAGTAAAAATTGAAATAGGTCCACTTATGTACCCCAGAATATACAACGACAAGCTTTATGTAGCTGTGACAGCAACTACGTCCGCGAAGAATTAACCACCTCTTCTCTTCCTTCTTTACAAATTTAACCTATTGCCCACGATGTCGGTCGCGTCCCGTCGATCTTGCAAGTCAATCGTAAAAGATCGCGGACATTTTTTAGATCGAATCGAAAGAGGAATCATTCCTTCGTACATACTTTTTGGGTATCTTGAACCGCAGCAAATCCACTGAGATGAAAAGTTTCCCTCGTTTTTTCCCACATTTTCCGCTGCTTCTACGCTCCTATTAGTTACAGCGGGATGTTTTATAGCCTTCCTCGATAAATGTTCTAAGTATCACAAACTTTTTAAATTCAAATAATTTTAGAATAGATTTAAATAAACTTAGTAATGTAGGAAATCTGTTTGACAGGTCTTGGAGGCTGTGAGGGCGTGCCCCTTCCTCGTCACGTTGCATTACGCGTTCCAGACTGATACCAAACTACATCTTATATTAGGTAAGTTATATATAAGTAACGTTTAATGTCGTAGTTGATATTTGCGAAACGACGGAACAGATGGCGCTAGCGCAGCAGTCTTTACTTTGACATTAGAGATAACTTTCATCTTGAGTCTTCCCGTCGCCACAGCCGCCGCAAAGCCTACCAACCGTCGAGCCGTAGTTAAAAATAATTTGTAAGCAAGTTTAACTAATATAATTCGCATTTTAAACAGTTAAAGTACTTAAGTAACGTTGTCATCTATGATAAGCGTTCTTGTCTTTTTCACTGTATATATTTGTAGTTACAGGTAAGTAAGTAAAGTATGTTGAGACTTATCGTGAACGTATTCAAAATGTAGTAAGTCGGACAATATCAATAGCATGATTAATAGGTTCGATTCTAGTGCATGTAACCGGGTCAAGGAGAGATCACTTACGCAAGCCGCGGGTGGTAATCACACATTTAGTTTTCTTTCTGTTACACGGTTTTGTGTGCACTTTCCATTATACGATATTATGGAAAAAAGGTCAAGTGCGAGTCGAATTTGCGCAAGAAAAGATCCTTATAAGAAAGTTACTATTTGCGTTTAACAAGATCCGAGGATACATCGCGGTGATAGGACATTTGTAGTCTTTTAACTCTTTATGAACCCGAAAAATGATGTTGAAAACCACTTTACCGGTTTAAAACGCGAAATATATTATTTGGTTTTACTTATTCTAACTAAGATATATGGCGTTAAAGTGTTTTGTTTAAATGTGCACTGCTCGCGTTGACTACAGGCAGTATTGAAATGTTTTTATTTATTTTTTATTTTTTGTACAGAAATGAAATTCGTTCATGCAAGAAAAACCTCAATTACTTTCAAATGTAGGCCAATACACTGTTGACATATACACGCACAATCTGTTTCCTTTGATATAACGGTGAGGCAAAGTCTAAGCTATAAATTTTCATTTTGTGACTTACTCTTTCTTGCTTAATCTTCTTAATTTAATGGATGAAAACTCACACGGACGAGTCTGGGGTCAACAGCTAGTTTCTTTTGAAAGCCTTACTCCTTAACCTTTACTTGCATGCGGCATTTTAATTTGTCACAAAATTAAATTTCGGTATTAAAAACGATGTATTTTTAAAGTGTAAATAAATATAATGATAAGCGTTTCACAGTTTTCCCACTGCGGTGTGGCGATATAATGCGGTCAATTCTTTTTGTTATAACTGCTAAATTTAATTTAACCTAGTAAGTAAATTATTGTGAAATGCAACTACTATATAACTATCAATAACATAGATTTTACCTAATGTGGCCTAGAGACATATCGAAACAAATAAGGTAGATTAGATTCATCGAAAGACAGAACTGTTTCTCAAACTAACAACTGTTTCTTTTTTAGTTTGTACACATAAAAAGAGAAATCTCGGTTACACTTTTAACGGTTTAAAACACGAAATGTATTAATAAACTTATTTTGACTTTTCCGACGTTTTGGGTGCTTTAACTAATTGTTTTATTAAAATGTATACTTGTGGCGTAAACAGGCTGAGATGCGACTTTCGGATTTGGAGAATCGGGAGCGCGTAAAGCAACGCTAGCCTGGTCCTGTTTTTTCCATAGCCTCTAAATGATCTAAATTAAACATACTATACTTAAGAACCGTTCCAACAATAAGATCCAACGCAATACCACTAGGCCAAGGCAAAGCGCGATGTGGGTCGCCGATTTTGCCACGCGTTGCTTAATCACGCGGTTTTTCGTATTAAATAAATATTTAACTTTCATAACAGTTCCGTACAGAGGGGTAATGGGGAACCATGCGACGGGGAATTCTTTCTTTTTAAAGGAAGAAAGTACTCGACTTGCGCATCACCACTGAAGAGTAGCGGTGCTGTGCCGGTTTTACGTCTCTCTCCTCCTCCCCCCCCCACCCCCAAAATTTATATATTTTGCTCCTATTTAATTAAAGCGCTGTCTATATGTAGATCTAGATATGACTAGACACGGGGAGACGGTTAAATAAAACACTTTACCGGTTTAAAACGCGATATATATAATAGTTAAACTTGTTTGACAATTATTTTTAACTACGGGCCAGCGTTACGGATGCTTTGCAGCAGCCGTTAAAAACCGATTTTCAAACGAGTTTAACTAAAATCGTGTTTTAAACTGGTAAAGTGTTTTATTGAAATGTGTACAATTCGCGTAAACCACAGACAGTATCAATTGGTATATTGGTCTTAGGAAAATATTTTTTTCTGTATATAAATTGATGAAAAATTAATTATTCATGAACAATGTGACTTACTTTAATTTAGGTTAGTCATTATTTAATGTATATGTTTTAAGTAGTTTGGTGGTTTTATTAATATCTCATTATTCTTATTCGGAATGACTACTAAGGCAATTAATAAACAATAGGCCAAGGCCTATTAGGCCTAATATTTTTTGCAATAAGTCTTTTTTTCATTACATTATGTCAAATCACTAATTCTATTCCAATTGTAACCTGTTTAATAAGTGTAATGAGGTCTATTTAAAATAATATTTTAAGTGATAGAATTTAATGCCAAAACTAAAAATAGTGTCGGTTGGTTGCTTACGATCATATTTTTAAATCGGTTTGGTCTGCTGCGACGAACAAATGCAAAGCAGTGACTCAAAATCGAGGTTTAGTATAAATACTCTATTTCCCAATTCCCACAAACAACAAACAAAAAATACTTTACTTTCACCACAATGTTACAAAATAAACTTGATTAAAAATTAACAAAAAGTAGCGAGAAAAGGCGGCCTTATCGCTAAAAAGCGATTTCTTCCAGGCAACCTTGAAAATGTAGATTTAAAATAATACATGATAATAAATAAGGGTAACACTACAGCTATAATAAGTTTATACAACACTAAGTATGTTTTTAAAGTTTGACTTAATAATTAAAATAATTTACCTAATCAAATTCCCCTAGTTACCATCTCATTTACCAGTGTAGAAACTCCTTATCACCTTTTAAACATCAGAAATCCTATAATTCGTACTACAAACATCCTCTTTTTTGAAAAAAATAAAAACAATATAGACCGTTCCGTAATATCCTAATGTACACACAATGAGCGGACTGTGGGCTTTTTTCAAGTCGCCACGTATTGTTCATGGCGGTGCACGTGCGCGTGGAATATTCGGATTCAATGCATAGGAGGTAGCGATTTTTGTCTCCTCTCATTTATTTGTAGATTAACTACTATCAAAATAGAAAAAGTAACATGCGAGGGGGCTAGCAGAAATTGTAGCCTTTGAATCCCGACGCTAGGACGCTGGCACATTTAAAACTAAAGGATTTTTCTACCACATTCGGTAAATACATGCTAGAAGTTAAACTTGATGTTGAATTTAAAATAAAACCGCCATGCGACATTTATCTTTAAATAGAAAAACATAAGTAATAAAATAGATGTATCTGGAGAGACACCACTCAGCTTTTGTTGTATCTGGTAGTAGGCACAACGCCGATTCAGTGATGCCCCACGCTTGACATTTGAAGTAGAACAGTACATAAACCTAAATATAATACAAACCTTTAACAAAGACATGAAATAGAAAAAACATTTAAAACGAAAACCATAATTGTAGTAGGTGGGTTAGAGTAGGTACAATCGGGATCTAATTTCTGATCTCACTCATTACCAGATCTACACGGCTCCACTGTTCGTTAAATCGCTCAGAGCGTATGATTTACGACATAGCTTTATTTGCTAGAAGCTGATAGGTTGTGTAATGGTTGTAGGGGAACGGAAACATTGAACTGTATTGTTTTACACTCTTAAAACCCCTTGATATACAATTACACTTTGTATACATAAAGACAAAATTATTTTCCGTTTAATTTTGAAGTATTTAAAACCTTTTAAAGAGAATTTGAAATGATGTACTACAACGTACAACGTTCACATACAATTTTTAATTTGTTCGTTACACGTATCGTGAGACAGACTGCAGTTAATATAAATTAAAAACAAGTTAACTAATACATTACGCGTTTTAAACCGTTACATATTTTTATTTAACTTGTACTACTCGCTAACTACAATACTTATTCTTCAAATTCATTTTACATGGCGCAGACGAGACGCGTCCCTGACCTAGGATTTTAATGTTTAATTCATAAACGTTTCAGTTTACGGGTTATATGAAAACTGTTTTACATTACCTCGGTTAGCGTAGTCCTGGGGCTCGTAAAGATGTTATTAATTTGAAACTGAAAGCTCAATTTCATATTACCAACGATGTTAGGCCTCATATATAAACATCGCATTTTGATTCGTGGTGAGAGAGATCATTGGTTGCCTATCGTCAGAAAAACTATATGCAAGCATGGGCTTCCCCCCCCATCCCAATCACCCAGCCATATAACACCTTGGCAAGACGTATCTGTCGACCTATTTTGGCTTTGGATATTCGGAAATCCACAGACTGAAACCGAAACGCGATCAGACTCCACGGTTTGTGACCAGTGCGGAATTTCGATATTCCTACCACCCGTTTTATATCCAGATTTTCCGGAAGTCAAATGTTTCAAAAAAGGAAATAACTGTAAATGGAAAATATGTTACGTTATTCTTTAGTCTCTAGTTATATGTACTTGTAAGACCAAAGTGCATATTAATCGCAGCTGTGACAAGGGCAATGTAAAAATTAACGAAGTTACCCAATCGCAAAAATAATTACAAGTTTTCCTTCCGCAATTTCAGTTCCTATCTCCTTTAAATGTCGAGATGTCAAAAACTTTCTAAAACCACTCAGCGGGCGCGGTGTTCATTTCGTTTTACTTTTATTTCTTCTCTTTGGATCTAGGTCAATCGTTTAGACGCTACGAACCTAGATTATCGACTAACCAGATGGCGTGAGGCGACATGTATACATATTATAATATCTATTATTATTTGATGTCGTATTTGGGCAGGAATGTCGGTGAAAGTTATACGTATTATGCATTATTACATTGTACGTTGATGCAAAACGTGGCTAGCTTGGCAATGTATGTCCTAAAATGAACAATTACTTTTATAACAAATAATTGAAAATCATGCAAAATCATTTGATTACCATAAAAACGGCTCTTGCGGGTTGATCTTAAAAGATAGACATATACTCTCGCGCACATATTTTAGATCATTTAAAGGGGCATCATACTTTCATCTATTTTTTTTGTTCCTGGAACTGTTTGATGAATATTTTTTTCCGTCTTCTTTCTAATTCTCCACTGTTTTTTCGTTCCTACTGGTAGCAACCTGATGTTTTTATAGCCTTCTTTGATAGATGGTTTATCCAACACAAGTTATTTATCAGTTCGAATTAGTAGTTCCTGAGATTAGCACGTTCAAACATACAAACTACTCAGTATTATACTTTTCACACATATTCAGGCAGAACTAGAATCAATAGTTATTGAAATTACTGGCTTGCGGTTGGTGTTTAAGTAAGTTGCCAATTGCGTAAATATTAAAAGGAATTTTCCATATTGTTTCAGATTATGTCGCGGGTGGTGAACTCTTCACCCACCTATACCAGAGGGAACATTTTAACGAAGACGAAGTTAGGATATATATAGCCGAAATCATATTAGCCTTAGAACAATTACATAAGGTGGGTAGTTTTCATTATTTTAAAATGTTTTGTGATATAACATAAAATAACAAAATAGGATGTTTTTAAGTCAATCGTATGTGCTTTGCTATATATATAAATTTTATTTTCAGTTATTTTTTTTGTTTTATGTATATCAAAAAATTTTATTGTATTTCAGCTCGGAATTATTTACCGCGACATCAAACTTGAAAATATACTACTCGATGCGGAAGGCCACATAGTTCTCACGGATTTCGGCCTTTCGAAAGAGTTTTGTGGTGGTGAAAACCGCGCGTACAGCTTCTGCGGAACCATTGAATATATGGCGCCGGAGGTGGTCCGGTGCGGAAGTCAAGGGCATGATATTGTAAGTACTTATAATTAGTCTTTTATTCCAAAGGTTTGTCAAGGCATCGATGGACGAGCGTGTGGAAGTTCACTTATGCCTAGTTAGTAGTAGCCAAATAATATATTACAACTAAGTAGTACAATAACAGTAGTTTTTTACAAGCTGAAGTATTTTTTTTTCACTTAACTGCATTTAATGTTTAAGCCAGTTCGAAATTTAAATAAAACCTTTGATAAGTTACCTCTTTGGTTGCCATGGCAGAGTAAAATATCGTTCTATTTTTAAATTTTATTTATTTGGCCGCTAAACACGACATATATGGATTTTCATACAACTATTGCCCGCTGCTACCCGCAAACAGCAACATCATTCCAAAAATATGTTTCTTATATTTAATATTTTCATTACACGAATACATAAAATGTCATTTCTTTCGTCTTTAATATTTTATTGATATGATAACTGGTACCTAGCCGATGTTTGTTGAACAAAGAGTGAATTCAAGCTATACTGAATTGAATAAACATAAAAGAAACAGCATAATTCTATTATCGTACTAACAAAGGTATTGTAATCAATAAACCTTCACGGTGCATGAATTAGATTTTATAATATCGTGAATAACTTGAAAACCACATTATGAGACATTTAATTATTGTTTCCTGGCCTTAATGGGGGTTAGGGAATATTTTTAATGACGAGAAATGTCGGTATATTTAAGATACGAAGTCGGAGTAATTTAATATGTACAGTATTGTCTTAATAATAAAAGCAGGTCACCGTGAAAATAACAAGCCGTGAGGCTTTACGACTTGTTTAAATATACAGGGGAATGCCCAATCTCCATAATACCCCAGGCTACGGATGCAAATCAAAGGCCCGGTTGCATTAACCGGGGTTTTCCGGTTCCAAATTGTCAAAAACGTTGTCTTTAATTCGAGAGATCGTAGATTCGAATCCCGGGCAACACGAATAATTATGTTTTGGGTGCAGTAATCTGATCACATCAGACGCAAAAATGTGTCTGCCCCCTGGTCCCGGTTATTGGGGAAAATGAAATATTACTTTTTTTGATACAAATGGCTTTTCACTATTGCTTTACTTTTTTTAACTTAATAAGATCTTTAGTACATCTTGAACTGTTAACGACGTTTGTAAGTTTATCTGTTTATTTTTTCCTCTGTTTGTGTCTTCTTCTTCTTCTTCTTAATAGCTAATTTGCTCTGGTATTGGTAATCGAGTGTTATTGTTAATTCTCCATCGTAACGCGATAATAAAAAGCGGACTTCAACGAGCCGTTACAATTTAAATAACTATTGAGCACTTTCACCGCAGAGTTCCACTGATTGAGCCAACAGCTGAGCTCCGATGTTACGCGAAAGTTACTACTTGCTGCTACATTGGCAATGTGTGATCTGTGCTATACTTACTGGAGAACAGCTCGCATACGAGTGGTACCAAAATGGAAACATGATATCCGTCTCCCCCCTCTCCTAAGCAATGTATAGCTAATAATCAATCGTGGGTTTCATCCTCAACGGGTCCAACATTTCTCACGTTTTGATTTCAGCCTGAAGATGTCCGAATATCCAGATATAATATGGCTGGTGCTTTTCACCTACCATCAAGTCAACGCCATGCTTGTCTGTCCTTCTCTATCAAAAAATAAATATAATCCTTGATTCCTGTCCCAATAGAGGGCGAACGATACAACGATCAAGCGAACATCTTGACGAACCTTCTGCCTCCTTATTTTTTGAATAACTTATTACAGTAAATAATCCTCGGCATAAAAATGTAACCAAAGCCAATTATGACTAGAATTTTAACTGAATAGTACCCAGTAGAATCGTATGTGTGTTTCAATCGTCAATGTACTTTTTTGAAAAACCAAAAAACTACTGCTAACGCAACAATCCGAGATGTTTACCGTGAATCATGTAACTTGTTGATAGATAGAGATTAAAATAATGTTTAGGGTCAATTGATTCCTTACTGTACCTACTCCAGGTTTCACCTATGCTTATAATGAAGGTGGTCTTAAAAAATTGCCGGCATGTAACTTTTATCGCAGTTCCGTCTCTTTCTTACACGTTAAGTTGCCGAGTGTGCCATCTCGCTCGATCGAGAGTCCGTGACCCACTTGTTCGCTACTAATTCGTAACGATTACAATATTTGTTGTTCATATTGTATTGTTCAATTTCACTTACGTCCGTCCTTGCTTAACTTTAAAAATTTGACATACTTTAATTTCTAGCAATTTTTCCAATATATTGAACTAGAAGCTTTTTTGCTATCGCATCGAAATATTTATTCCAGTTCCCGAAACAAACTTATGTTATGGGATACAGTCTCATAGCTATTTAATATGACGAGGTTTTTTTACGATCTTGTTGGTCTACTAATGGTAGCAATGTATCGCTAATAATCAACGGGTCGACACCCGGGTCCAATACGTGTTTAATGAATGTAGTTTATTTCGGAAACATCTTGGACGCCTGGACATCTGGATATTAAATAGCGTAATTCTGTCCAGGTCACAAACCATCGTACACAGATTAAGTCGTGAAGTTTACTCGCGTTTCGGTTTCACTCTGTGGTTTATCTTATAGCAAAATAGGTCCACCTCGCATCATGTTATAGGGCTGGGTTATTTAATTTTTCACCAAGTGCCTAGCTGTCCTATTCTATCATAAAAAAATCTATTCCCGCTTGTACCATCGAGTTTTTCAACATTTCTTGTAATGTATGTAACATACATGGGTTCTCTTTCTAGGTTTTCAGTTATGTAACTTAAACTGACAATTTACAAACGGGTTGTTTCCACAAAGAGCAATATAGACGCAATAAAATGTCTGAAGCTTGCAGACGCTGCATTGTCTGCGGAGTAAAGACGCGATAGGGAGAATGGAGCTATGTGAACTTAACTAGATAAGTTTTATTCCAATATTAATTATGTAATTTTTATTTAGTGAGGACAGCAAACTAATTTCATTAAAGATATAATACCTTAATTATGAACACTGATAGTGCTTAAAAAACTAATTGCAATTAATGACGTAAATTAATTTTTTTCTTACTAATTAGTAACATAAAAGTAAAATATGTTATACTAGTATATTTAAGAATTGTCTGTAGGTAGACTACAAATTACAGTTTTGAATAAAAACAATATTAACGGTTTTAATCGCGAAATATAGGTACTTGTACCCTCTTGACCACTGCTAATTAGTCTTAGTAATATTTTTCATTAAAAACCGTTCAGTCTTTATTTACACTCCCTAAATCACAAGTAACATACATACAAATCGTTCTTGATTTTAATACGATAATATCATAACAGAGGCTCCTTTGGGTAAAGCAGCAGAATTTAGCTCCAGATCACTCTGAACTTTTTAAGCAGTTTCCACAAACGATTAACCAACATAAATAAATTTGTGTCACCTTCGTCTGAAAATAGAGCGAGACGCTATAATTAGAATGCTAATGAGCGAACAGGACGGGTATACGTCGTTTGCGTGGGATATTTGTCTGGTTATTCGGTTGATCAAATTCACGTATCCTATTTAAATGTAAATAATCGTAGAGATAAACTTATCTTTAAATAATGTAACTCGATTGAATCTTTTATGTACTTATGATTCAAAATGTTTATAAAACGTTACGTTACCTACAGATTTAAATAAAACACTATTGAAATTTTTACTCGTGTTTCCCCGTGACCACGGTTGCTGCAAAGCATCCGAAAAATAATTTTCAAATAGGTTTAACGAATGTATATCGCGTTTTATTCAAATGTTATATAGATTTAAAAAAAGAACATGCGAACGTGGCAACTAGATAATGAGACATGTATGCAATGCCCTAACCGAAACAAGTTGTTGTTTACCTAGGATTCGAACCCAGAATCAGGAATTTAACCATTGATTCACAAAGGCGGCTCGAGGAGAAACCAAACAAATGACTGACTTGGTGCCACCCAAACATGGAATTATCAACTGGTTTCAAAGAATAGTCATTAATCAAAACCTCTACTATGTACATTATCCTTTCCTCGTTGTAAGGCCTTGAATTACCATTAACTGCAACAGCTTACCATATTTTTATGGAAAAAAATATGAGAAGATGGTAAAGATTTCAAACAATGTCACAATGTTTCAATCACAAAAGGAAGCAAGTATTTATTAATTGAAGTCTGTTAAACTGTCCTATAACCATTGATATCTTTATACTAATTTTCATTTTAATCTGGAATTCCCGTGTCACCTAATTTGATTAACTATTCCCAAACCTGCGCGAGCGCACGCCGTATACAACATGGCGGCCGGTATCAAGTATGCGGCTATGTAGGTCACGGCGCTCGTACGAATTTACGAAATTTATTCACCTCGACGCTCGATGGCTCCAGATTTTTATTGTACAATTAGATAAATAGAAATGTATGCAATACTTGGTCGAGCTTGTTAAAAGTTGAGAATGTTGCCACATTCAACTTTCAACTTTGTACAAATGTTAAACTACCTACTTGTAATATATAAATGATAAAGCAATATGTTTGTATGGTTTATTAAAAAAAGCACAATCTTCTTCCGGGCCTTAGCCCATTATCTGGGATCACTCGTCGGGCCAGGTCATTCAGGGTGTCCTATGAGATAGTTGATCACAACTGCTTGCTAATTTTAAAGTTTTAAAAGCGACGCAAAATATCTCTTAACACATTATTACTTCTACTGTAATCGTCGTGTTAGTTATGAACTCGAGAAGAATTTGAAGAGGCTTTATCAATAAAAAAATGATAAATGAGAATAATAATAACGCGAAGAGTTCCGTTATTTAAAGATACGATAAAAAAACAACACAAACAACATTATTTTATTTGGATAACATTATTTTATTTTATTAGGGATAGTCTTGGTAGTAGGGTGCCTTTTAAAGCAGAACCATAAATAACTAGTGGAGAACAATTTTTAGGTACCTTTCGTATTTTGATTATTGTCGTTAATGGAGCCTTGAGAGCGTTCCGGTCTGTTTGATAAATTATTTGGGCAGCTTTCACTTCTTATCGGATGCCGGATGAAATTCGCGGCTGTGAGAATAATGTTAATGTGATTTGTAGCGAGCGGTTAGTTTAAACATACTTTAGACCTACATCGTTACTGTATAGATATTTTGCATTGTTTGGGCTAACAAATTATATATTTGTATTTTTTCGGCCATGTTGCCGTTGTTGTAATGTCATCCATTCCTGATGGCGAAACGTGAATCATTTCTCAATCTGAGTCTGAACATGCGAGAACCAACTAGTATTTGACTTTAATTTGGAGGTACCGAAAGCCTGTTCTTAGTCCACATGAACTGATTTTTTACCCAAGTCGCTGTTCCCCTCTATGCGGTGGATGTTTGGTCATGCAACTCTCGCTGTGTGAACTAACTTTTATAACGCCAATAATATTGTGTTATATTCTCAACACAATGTATTATTAAAGTTTTATAACCGATAAAATTATACATCTCTCTTACATGTAAATGTTCCATTTCTTTGCTGTAAGCGTTTCTCGTTGTACATAATTTTTTTTGCAATTTTCTCGCGTCCAAATACATATTTAACTATTCATAAGGAAAACTGAAATAAACTTTAAACGGTCTAGGTCAAGACGAGGAAAATACGAGACGCGTTCGCTGAACACTAAAGCGAATAAAATATAATAGCTTAAAGGCGTAATAAAATTCACTTTCACTGATGTGAATTCCATGGCACAGTCGGATTTGAGCAAAATCAAGAAAGTTGCCCGTCGTATGCTTTTTCGGTTGCAAAAGAAAATACAAGGACATAATTTTATGTAAGTAGGTAGAAATGCTTCCGGAGTGAAATACCCTTATCTGTTGTAATATATTCGAAATTAACCATAGATAATTATTTATTTTTTGTTTAACATTAATAGCGTTCTAAATTTAAATTACTGAATTATTTTTGCAACCGTTGATCTCTTGCGAAGTCGCGAACGGAATGAGGTCGCTACGTTCCAATTTTGAATTATATCTCCATCTCTTTTATCGCTATATAAAACTACTTTCTCTGTATTTTTACATCTCAATCTTTCGATAAATATATGCGTTGTATTTCGTTTTTGTATTACATGATATTTCCACTTCCGCTTACGATATTACAAACTTGTATTAATCCGTCGATCGCAAGTTTAACTTTCATTAGTTCCTCGTTGAGATTGTGGAAACTGGTATCTGCTACATTTCGCTTATTTTCACCTTGCGCAAGTTTATTCTCGTTCAAGCAGTTTTAGTTTATACTCGTCCTTTGCGCGTACTTTGTATATTCTCACTTTATATTCATCTATTGGCTGAACGTTTTGTCTCTCATATTTGAATACAAAGGCTTCGTTAATCACAAATGAAACACGTGCACAATAATGGGTAAATAATTAAAACTTTAATTAGCACGTTATTTTTACACAGTATTCAATATATTTAGTATTACATCCGTGTTACCTCAAGATGCAAAAGAGATGAAATGTGTAGGCACAGCTACATATATATGGCATGGGGCCCACATTATTACACCCGTTTCCCATTCCTAGATCTGGTACAGCTGAAATATTTTTTTGGTATTGGAAAATAACCCTCGAGTTTAAAACAAGAAGTTTTATATAATAATAATTTTTCAAAATTTCGTGTTTTAATTATTTACATGCAAAACAATAACAAATGTTATTTTTGTAAGTATTTGTTTGCTGGCTGTATGTTCTTGTTATCGTTGTAATAACCTTGTTCCTATGGCATATCTTGAAATACATTTTAAATAACCCTGTATGCAGATAAATAATAGCCTTGCTACTTTCACTCTAAGACCTAAATTAATAAATTATATATCAATGCTTTCATAACATTCATAAAATCATTGTTTTTCTATTTTCAATTGAAATTCGATAATCTCAATAAGTTTTCGGCGGTTTTAAGGCGGTTCGATTATATCACATGGCTAAGAAAGATTCTTTAACGTTTTTTTTTTAATAATAAAAGATGATAATTGTATCACAACTTTACCCATAGGTCTAAGTCGTATTCTACCCGTGGTACTGTGAGTGAGTTACCTACCTGTCATCGATTTTAAGGTTCCCGTAGAATATCTTAATTCTTAGGTAGAAACGTACTAGAATGAATAGGTAGTGGTGAGTATTGAGTTACAGTTGATTTAAGCACTTGCATTACAATAGTAGATGTAAAAAAATCGTAATTATATAAAAATGATAATCAATTCCTTATATTAAGTAGATGGTGGTAGAATTATCAAAAAACGCCCGGGTCACAAACCGCAGCCCACAGATGGCACAGGCACGTTACGTTGTTACATTAATTCCAAGATGTAGTTTTTCTAATTTCCAAAACGAAAATACCGACCGATTTTCATTTAATAGATGGTTATATTTTTTTAGATGGCGTATATCACCTCTCCTTAAATGAATCTCATACTCGTGTAAGCGATCGAAGGTAGAATAATGTCACAAAATCGATTTGAATACTAGTTTAGCACCTCGTAACATAGCGGTTCTGAACGTAATAAGTTTCACCGGTCGGTAACGGATGACACAAGATTACGGTATCGGCCGCGGCCCCCACTGCCCCTGCTTTCCAACTCGTGCGAGACGATCGGCGAATGGAAGATCGGTTTGAAGTCGAATGGATTCATAGCCAGAAGGCATACTGGATGCGCCACGTGGTTTTTATAATAGAGAAGGACAGACAATCTAAAGGAGATGCGCTGTCCTATTTTGCCTTTGGATATTCGGTAATCCACAGACTACCGAAACGCGATCAAGCTTCACGGCTTTTTAATCTGTGGACGGTGGTTTTGATATTTCTTGCAATCATTTAATATCCAGAGTTCCAGACGAATACCAACATGTTTCAGAAAAATTATAAATTGATTCGAAAAATGTTGGACCAGGTGGTGACCGATTCCGCGACCTGTTAAATATTTGCCATGCATTGCTACCATTAGACTGAATCTAGGAATCTAGAAGTTTTTTTATATTAAACCTCTCTTACCAAACAACACCTTAGCTGCCCCCTCAGTAAGAAATAGTACCCACATCTCGAAAAAAATTATTTACCATTATTACAACATTATGGAACTCTTTATCTTCTTACTTTATAAGGAGACTGATAGTATAGGGTTAGTAGCGCAGTGTCAGATACAATAACGCAAAATTCTATCAAATAGTTTCACGCCGTTAACACGTGAAAGAGTGATCATCGATCCTATTTTTTAGTTTACGCAAATTCACGTAGCAGTATCAGTAGGATCTTGAACTAAAAGTGTAAAACCATTTAAGTATTAAGTAATAGATCTATCTTAATTTAATTCACGGGTTTAAGCGTTTTCCGTTGTAATACTTTGCGCCGGTGTCGCAACATATTGTATGCAGTGTAGCTGCTATCTGTACCGTTACCGTACTGCAGTGAAAGTGTTAACAAAAGTGAAACGTTAGGCCGAGCGGGACACTTGTTTGAACGTTCGGGCCTCGCTTTTTTGTCACGATGTAACGATCTCTAGCGAAACTAAACTTTCGGCATTTCGGGGCAAGTGCCTTAAATTGCCTGTTAATAGATTAAAAAAGGATCAGTTAAAGGAGCACAGTGTTCTCCGTGCCCCACAAGGGGATCTGAGATTTCACACGTTTTAAATTAATCTTTAAAATCGAAAATAGATCTATTTCCCTCATCGTCATTACTTATTACCGTCAACTAATATTATAAAATATTGGTCGTGATTCCTGTAAACCTTGTCCAAAGGTATAATATGGGTATGTTTAAATAAAACAATTCAACGGTTTCAAAGGCAAAATATATCCATTAAACTTATTTACAAATTAACTAATATTTTCGTGTTGTAAACCGTTAGTGTTTTATTTAATTGTGTACACTACAGTATTAGGTATGTTTATTTTTTATCTTTATTGCGTTTTATTCAAACTAAATCAAGTCTAGTGACACAAAAGGGCGGTCTGGTTAATTTAATAATCTCAGACGAACTCTGTACCTTGCCTAAGCGCCTGTTTTGATCGATTCACAAACAAATGAATACGTAACTAATTTAAATGTTTAATTCCATACATAATAAACGTTAGTAGGACAGTGAGTCAGTTCGTCTTTTTGGGTTAGTGGCGCAGAGGCCCAGCGATTTGCTATGATAGTTATTTGTAATGTGTTCGTTTGCAAAGAACCGGATCATTTGACCCATTCACAAAATAATCTGGTTCGTTCGAGCCGTTCAGATGATGGTCTGGGAGGTTAGGTGCCATAACAGTTTGGATTGTTCTGAGGTTTTCTCACAATCCACGTCACATTGTCGTCAGACGAAGGGATTATTTTGGACAAAATGACACGAGCGTTCGCGCTAAATTGAAGATCTCGTGTTTGCGTTTTTCAATCGCGAACGAGATATAATATTATATCTTTGAAAAATAAGTAGAAACCTAGCCAGACTTTACCTTCTTCTATTCCAAATAGACATATCAGATTTATGTTATTTTGTTTGGTTGGGGTAATACGACTTAATAACTTCATCTCGGTGGATTGTATAGGTGTCAAAATAATCCACTTTTTTATATGAATATACAATTTATTTTAACTAAACAAACGACCCAGTATATTTTTTACTGCTTTTTAGTTGTGCTAGTTTTATTGGTAAATTTATTATATATGTAACCTATGTCTAGGTAATGTAGATGTAACCACAGCACTTAAATATTTCCAATATTATATTTTCGTCTAGGAAGACTTGTCTAACACTTTTGATTATTTTTTTTATGGCACAGACAAGCATTAGCTTTTTACTTAATGGAATGTAAGAATCCTCAGCTCAATTAATTTACGCTGTTGACCTTTTTCCTAATCAAAATCCATAGACTGAAATCAATTATTGGCCGATGATGGTGGGTCTAACAGGTTTAGAAATATCAAAAGACCACTATAAAAACCTACTATATTTCACTAATTGCACATGATAGCAAAATGTAAAATAAAAATCTATCCCGTTTGAAAAAAGGTGACGACACAAGCGAGAATTGCACCGGCACCCACAGCGTTCCGTGTATCTGCTCTAGCTCTCTCTATCTTTGCTCAATTCGACTATGACGTGTGAGACACTGTAGCTCGATTGATGCCGGTTCAAGTCCTGACCGTGTCGTCAAATTATTAAAATCTAAATAGACTGTTAATTTGTTTGAAAGCCTTTTATTTAGTACTAGCTGTGCCCGCTACTTTGTCTACGCAGCATGAGGATTAGGATTACGTAGTCATACTATGGCATCACACGCCGTTTATGGCAGCGCACGCCAGAATAGCTCGCAGAAAGATAGGTTTTTTCCTAGTTACTTCACACTTAATGTCATATTTTGGACAGCTCACACAATATCTTTATAAATTATAGCCTATGTGTTATTCCGATGTATAAGCGACATTATTGGAAAGTTTAATTGAAATACATTCAGTAGTTTTTGCGTGAAAGAGTAACAAACATCCATCCACACAGACAAACTTTCACGTTTATAATATTAGTAGGATTAGAAATTTCATATTACATTCAGTTTTTCTTACTGCGCTGTCATTTTTTAATACCAGTACAGCGAAAGAGAGAGAATAAGATAAAAGTTTTCACGCGACCGACTCGCCAGGAGGCGACTAAAAATAAGTTGCTTCGACGACGTCGGACGATGAATGTGTTCATTATTCAAAGTGATACACAAGTCCATTATATCATTTGCATTACATTTACTTCATGCTCAATTTATTGCAACTACCCTCTGATATTGGGTAACGTCCCGTTATATATGCGAATGGATACATATAAGTACTGGACATAAGTGTATCTTGAAGTAGAATTACTACTTTAAGATTTCTTATTGTTATTTAAATGAGTATAGTAATAAATTGTGGTTTTTAATGACAACGATGGACGGAAGCGTGAGGTTTTCTTGGTGGAAGGTAAAATAACTTAGTCATATAATAACTAAACAAAACGTACTATCAATCTATTTTGGCTTTAAAAAAATCGGAAGTCCACAGACTGAAACCGGAACACGATCAAAGGCTTGATTCAAAATATTCTAATTCCTATTAGTACCGCCCAATTAAATCAAGATTTTCACATTGTTTAAAGATGTAAAAGAATGAAAAACATGTCTTAATCGCAAGCGTTTGATTACTAGCAATACATTGCTACCATTACCACCAGCGCACCAACCCTATGTTTAAATACTGTCTATAGTTTACGCGAGTAGTACAATTTAAATATTTTCAGATAAAGTCCAACATGTTTCAATTAAAAGTAGAAACATTTAAATAAAACACTTTAACGGTTTAAAACGCGATATATTAGTTAAACTATTTGAAAATGATTTTTAACTTCGGCCCGACGTTTCGGATGCTTTGCAGCAGCCTGCGTCATTTTCAAATAAGTTTAACTTATATATCGCGTTTTGAACCTTTAAAGTGTTTTATTTAAACCCTATGTTTCTTAAAACCTTTCCCTTTCTATATATGTTTGCTTATATTTGTCTGTTCACTTCAGTTCAAAAGTTTTTTTTTTTTGCTAACACATTACAATCCCCAAAAATAATTTATGTAATTACACATATTCAATTGTTTTTCACCTTTACGCATAACCCACTTATTATTGATTATTCATACACATCTTCCAAGATTCCATCCTACTTACCACCGCCATTCCGCACGCAACAATAATCCCGACGGCGATAGAAATAAAGGTTATTATTGTGTAAATGTATTGATCGTTTAAACGTGCCAACGCGTATGTACCGAGGCCGCGGAACGGTGTCAGTGGGTCGGCTAGCCAGCCCGCGGTGTTGGAGCCCTGAACTTGATATTGTTATGTCATTTTTACTGCATCTTGCTGCTGCAACCTTCGGCTAAAGCTAAGACGTGTTAATTAAAAAAAATACAGAGGTTAGCTAAAATTTTTAATAGCTGGATATCCTGGATGTTCGTCGGTTCTTATCCCGCACCAGTCATATACGTGTTCCAACTTTAAAGAATTTTTATATTTTTTTATGATAGAGGAAGACACCAGATGTGGATCAGTGGTGTTAGGTGAATAAACCCCAGCCATATAACATCTAAACTAGATGCGCTGTCGGCCTATTTTTGGTTCTGATATTCATTGTACAGTTCTGTGTGTTATGCGTAAAAGGTGACAGAGATGAGTAGAATAGGCAAGTGATCGTGATTTGTTTGGATTTCAGCGAAATTTCGCACGCGTAGCAAACGACCTTCCGTTGATAAGTATTGACCAATGATCGTGACTTGCTCTCGGGTAGCCCAATCGCGAATTCCATTGCTCAAGAAGAGAAGGTAGTCCAAAATAACTACCCATTGTCACTGACCACTGTGTGGTTGCTTAACAGCTTAACGGCTGTTGATCGATCTAAGCCTCCGACCTAGATTTTTTTTCTGATAGAGAGGATAGACAAACGTGGGGCTTACTCGATGGTAGATGAAATACCCGAGTTTTGGCTTTGGTCTTGATTGATGAGCATTACACATTTAGATAAAACACTTTAACTAAAACGTTCAAAACGAGATGTGTTCGTTAAACGTATTTGCCACGACTGCTGCAAAGCATCCGAAACGTCGGGCCGTAGTTAAAATAATTTTGAAATAAGTTTAACTGATATATATCGCGTTTTAAATCGTTAAAGTGTTTTATTTAAACGATTATCTTTATTAATTATTCTTATGGCAGAAAAATTGCTAAACAAATTTAATCGTGACATTGTAGTGGCCGAAATGAACGTTCTTCCTAATTTATCGCCGCGCCAAGGTGAAGTTTTGCAACGCGATTCGTACCATTATTAACCAGTTTCCACCGGCCGGCGTTTAGCAACGATTAGGATCCTCGCACACTACCCACAAAACGCCATCACTATTTCCTGTTGTGTTCATTAAATGAAAGATTTAACGCTTTAAAACACGTAAATAGTATTTTTTTTAAGAATCGAAAAATACATTTTAAAAGTCGTTATCGTCGATATTTTTCAACCTTAACAATTGCGTATTAAGTAACGATGACTTGCCCGATTAAAAAAAAAAACAAATTTATTTTCGATTCTTAATAAAATAAATAATGAAAAATATTTAAGTTTTCAATAGTAATTTTTTTATTAGTAGTAGTCACTGGGTGCAAAAACCTTTGGATATTATATCTCGAATTCATACAACTTACTTATATATAATGCATATACAAATTTGGGATTTTCCACCTTAAGTACATAATAGAACTTAAACACTACATTTGTGATTGTTCTTTCCATAAAAATGCAGATCGTTTTTGGCCGCCTCTGTAGCCAAATGGTTAAACTAAACTAGCCTAGCCTAGCATTGCGCGAGAGGTCCTGGGTTCGCATCCCAGGGAAACAAAAAAATGTTTCGGTCGGGCAGGGCACAGAAGTCTGAACAAGTACTTGCTTGTTAAAGAACGGATCAGTGAAACGGACACAGAAATGTGTTCGCCCCATGCCCCACGAGGGGAAACGGGATTTCCCACACATTTTCGGCACACTATACGCTATGTAAAATGTAGGTACATATACATGTTATATGAAAAGGATAATGTCTAAATGTGTCTCAAGATATGTCCTAGATTAATCGTGCCTAGTTACAGCAGTGTTAATTGTTATCAGATGTAGGATATGCGGCCTTCCCTTGGAGAAGTGGAAATAATTTATCATTAGTTAGCGGGTAAATTTGAAAATTGTCACTCGACAGAAATTGTTTTAAAGAACAACCGCGGGTGTGATATCCCGGGAGGAATATCGTGTTATAAAGTGAAACGGTTTAAAACGTGAAATAAATTACTATGTTCGTTATTAACTACCTCACCTCGTGATCACGGCTGATGTGCTTAGAATCATGGGGTTCTTATTATAAATAAATTAAAAGAATTTGTAAACTTCAATAGTAAATACTGTCTATAGTTTACGCGAGTAGTACACATTTAAATAAAACACTTTAACGGTTTAAAACGCGATATATTAGTTAAACTTATTTGAAAATGATTTTTTTTTTAACATCGGCCCGACGTTAAAAAAAAATCATTTGCAAATAAGTTTAACCAATATATCGCGTTTTAAACCGTTAAAGTGTTTTATTTAAACTTCAATAGTAATTAAACCCCATTATTGTCTGTCGTAAACAAATACTTAAAATTCCAAATAATTAACCTCCAAAGTAATTAGTCTTCAACAAGGTTACGCGTTGTTTTTTCAAGCCTTCAACCTTTACTGAAAATAAGCCTATTACACCATTGACCTTCATTATTGATTTTATTTAAAAAAGTAGTCATTACATTAATACGAATTACTTAAATGTACTTGACTTTAGCCGTTCATTAAAGCGTCATCATCATCATGGGTCCTTGAATCCCGAGGAGGCTTCAAGAGTGACAAAAATAACATTTCTTATACTCCAAGATATTAATAATGTATATAATATTATTAAGTAATAGAAATCGTGGAATAGCATTTTTTTATTTATTTATTTCCTTAAAAAATATATTAACGTATGTTTTTGTTATTCATTATTATTTCTACAGTTAAACTTATAGTAAAAATAATAAAATGGTTTATATCTAGTGGGGCATGGAACAAACACACTTCTGTGACCGTTTCACCGTTTCTCTAGAATCATTTAGTGCATAAATGCTAGGCAAATCGTTTAACTATTAAACTACCAAGTTATTAATAAAATTAAGATGAGTTAAAATCACGAATATTCCAAGTCCAATATCCTCTATTATAAACGTTACGAAAAATCCGCAACCAGCAAACTTGTTACTATGGGCCATGCCAAAAAAGTCGCATAACGGTTGACCTGGATCTCACCGCGAAACATTTTAAGCTCTATTACGTTGTAATAAGACTCCGCTTAATCCTTGCTTATAATAAATTAAAATGTACATACTCTACTTTCTGGTGATAAAGTTCGTTTTAATAATACTTTAATTCGGATATAACGGCTATAAATGAGAAATTATATAGTCTCTTTTAAGGAATATAAGTTTGAAGTTTTATTATTGTATGATAGAGGATAGACAAACACGGGGTTCACTTGATGGTAGGTGGAACACCCTAGCTATAATAGGCCGGCGGCGCATCTGTTGAAATATTTCAAAAAAAGATGGAAGGCGGAATTCCAAGCCATATAACATCATTTGGTTTTTGATATACGGAAGTTTATTATCTAAATAAGAGATATGCTTATCAACAATTTATTATGCAACATATAAGTGGAATTTATAAAACATAAACACAAGTAATAAAGATTTTCCCACCCAAAACCCGTCCAATGATGAACTTGCTTACCCATGTTAATCGATCAGCTATAGCTATATAACAATATTGGATCTAATCACTCAGCATTTAAAGTATCTTATTGTTTGTGGTTCTTTACCTTCAGTAAGTTTCTGGCCTTGCCGCTATCACGTTCAGGGTTAAATTGTTATCTTTTTGCAATTTAACCTTTATTTACTCACAATTAAAGTGCATTTTACTGTGCTCAAGGGAATATTGCACAAACGTACTCAATTATCGCATACATTAATTTTAGAATCTGTAGACGTTTATCTGAAAAAGTATAGTTGGTTATTTGCTTTGAAATTTTTTTATAGTAAAGAGACAGATGACTAAATGGAAGGTGAGAGTGACCTTGTTCAAAAAGGCTAATAATAATAAATAAAGATGTCGACCAATTTGGCCTTGGAACAATTAAAAATAGATTACTTCCCGATTGCTAAGTAAACCCTCCTAGGAAACCGCTATCGTCTAGTTTACTGTAATGTAAATTGTTATAGCATACATAATCAGGAAGTTGAGATGTTAGTGTTTGCATCGGCCAAGGTTGATCGCGTTTACGACTGGCAATGTGTCGTTGTTGCTAAGAGTACTTGGGTTTAATTATTTTTGAATAAATCTCCTGGTATATGTCATCTACGCCACTTATATTTGATTTTTGTTTTTTTTAAATTCTTTATCTAATAATGGCTTACATTAGACTTAACCTAATGTACATTGAACGCCACTTATATTAAACTCTCTTAAATATGCTTAGTATATATAAAAGTACACTTCTAGCAGAACCACCAGTTTCCTAATATACGACTGATATATTATGACCTGCATTATGGTCTAAATGTAGTAATGTCTGGTTAATAATTAACGGACTTCGTCTGGAAATTTCGATACTAAACGGGTGTTAGGAACATCGAAATTCCGTCCGTGTCACGGACCACCGTCCAATCAACAGATGATAAAACGGTGAAGTTATATCGCGTTTCGGTCTGTGGATTTCTGAATAACTACAGCCAAAATGGGTCGATAGCGCATCTTATTTTGATGTTATATCGTCGAGGTTTCAGCTATCATCGAGTGTACCTCCTCTATCACATGCTTTCGTTCTTATTAACGAACGCAAACGATGCTATTTTTAGTTAAATTGTTTCACATTAACACATCGCTAATTTTATCATTTCTTTCTCTTCAGGCTGTTGACTGGTGGTCCGTTGGCGTACTAACCTACGAGTTGTTAACCGGCGCTTCGCCGTTCACCGTGGAAGGAGAGAAGAACACCCAACAGGACATCACGAAGCGGATAGTGCGATGCACTTACCCGGCGCCGAACGACGTCAGTCCAGAAGTAGAAGACTTCATTAAGAAGTAAGTGTATGAAAACTGAAAACAGCAGGGGATCCTGCTATTTGCAATGGCAAGGTGACTTGTAGTATTAAAAGGCCAGTGGAAAGTTATTAGTTCGTGTGTTTCAAGCCACGGATTACGTTGCTAAGACATCGTTGGTACCAGAAAGTGGTTCTGATTAGTTAAGTCACACTCAGAAGGAAATGTTGGAATTGTTGGTTGTCTATAAACCAAAATGGAATAGACATACTGTCTGTAGTTAACGCGATTTAAATAAAGCTCAACGGTTCAAAGGATAACGTATAAGAAATTAATTCCAACGAATGATTATCTTCAACTTATCTTCTCTTCTACAATTTTAGGTTGTTAGTAAAAGATCCTCGTCGGCGACTGGGCGGTGGTGAGGGGGACGCCGAAGAACTGAAAAGACATCCATTTTTCAAGGTACAACTAATCAAATATTCTTCGTAGATTATTTGCAATAGCATTGAAGTAATACTTATTCGAATTTCCTTTCTAGAACTTAGACTGGGAGGCGGTCGCGCGTCGTGAAGTTCCGGCCCCGTTCGTGCCGCAACTCTCGCACGCGGCCGATACGAGCAACTTTGCTGGCGAGTTCACTAAGATGCGCCCGACCTATTCTCCTGCGCAAGCGCCTAAACATCACGACAAACTGTTCCTAGGTGTGTATTTAATGCTAAATTCTAGCCGTCTTGTAATCCCTAGTAGTAATATTCAATCGCGAACTGTATTAATTTAGTAATGTCGTTAGTTTACTCGAGAAGTACATATTTAAATAAAACACTGTTAACGGTTTAAAACACTAATTGTATTAGTTACCTTATTTATTATTTTTTTAACTACGAACCGACGTTTCGGATGCTTTTCAGCAACCTTGGTCGCGTTGGGTTAATTCTTCAAATGCTGTAGTCACACTAGCACGCACTTTAAACAGTTTAAAAGTGTCATATTTATAATGTGCATGCACAAGCCACATATATACAACTTTAATAATTTAGCGGCGGTAGTACTTAAAGCCTGCCAACCGGCACTGTAGCAGCCTTGGGAGTCTAAGCTCTTAAAACCCTCTCCTATTCTAATTGGAGACCTGTGCCCAGCCGTGGGACAGTAATATATTTAATTTCTATACTTGTATTACCAGAACAAGTGTCATAACCATTAAAGGCATAAAATCGTAAAAGGGGTTTTGAAACCCCCCCTTTGTATATAGCTGTGGCGCTTACTGACGCAATCTCATCCCGTTCCCACCGTCAACTAAAATGTGTTTTGCTATAAAGAAAGAAATGAGTTGTAAAAACCTTTTTGTAATTTCATTTGGTTTATATTGTATAAACATGTGTTTTATACAGGAGCTTGATAGAATTATTAAAAGATAGATGCATTGAAATTATATGGCGCCATGCTACCCAACAGTTTTTCATTATTTCAGGTTATTCTTATGTGGCGCCGAGTATACTGTTCTCAGAGAATGTTATCTCGGATCAAATTTGGATGCAGGCAACTGGCACCAAGCACGACAAACTTAAGGGATGGGTTGCTAAGGTAAGTTTAAAATTGACAAATTCAAAATTCAACTTTTAAAATTGTCCGTTAGCTTTACTGATAGACTATGTATAGAGTTAGGTGATTATCCTCTTAATCTGCACAAGCGAAATGGTTTATTATGTCCCTGCAAATTACTTTTTGGACTTCTAGCTTTTAATTATCTGCTAGACAAGGTGTTTTTCAATTGAATGTGTATTTTGAAATCAAACGCTCTAAATAGATTTATGCTTAAGTTTCATCTCATGGGCAATCCACATGACAACTATGGATTTTCAATACAAATCAACCTTTAAAATATTCTTTATTCTTTTATAGGATTCGCCGTTCTTCCAAAAATACGCAGTGGATTTGAGCACGCCTCTCCTCGGAGATGGCTCGTACGCTGTTTGCAGGAAATGCATTCATAGACAAACGGCTAAGGAATATGCTGTTAAGGTGAGCTTGGCTTAACATCCGTTGTCCCGTAGCTGAGGATGGGGGGGGGGACAAGAAAAACAAGTTACTCATAATTTTCTTATATATCTTAGACTTTGTTTGGAAAATTTTGGACAATGAATTGATGGTAGGCATAGTGTAGTCTGCGTTTCGATTTCAATTGGATTTCCAAATGTTTATAGCCAGAATTAGCAGACAGTGCATCTTGTCAAGATATTATATGGCTGATTTCTGATATAAATAAACATGTCTAAAACGATGGTGTTAGAGTAGTTTCTGCGATTGTTTACTGTACAAGATCCAAGACAATGTAGATTATGTGATGTCGATTTAGAATTTGAATTTGATGTTTACTGTCAAAATAATGTCCGATTAATTGTGTGTAAGTTGAAGATTCTTATATTATACTAGTGTTTTATTACCTCGCAGATAATCTCAACACAAAAGAAAGACATTAAGCAAGAAATTGAATTACTAAAGGCATGCCAGGGGTCTCCATATATCATCACGCTTCATGAAGTCTTTCAAGATTCTGTAAGTATTTGTTAAAGCGAAAAGAAGCACTTAGTACTTTTCACCTACTATTGCTTTTTCATTAAAGTTATTAAAAATCATTCAAATAATTTGTGTAATCCAAACCAGCAATTAAATAAAATATTGTTTAAAACAATGTTTTATTTAATTGCTGGTTAGTCACTTCATATTCTTAAAATTGTGAATTGTAAAATAGACAATTTTAATTGCATGTTGAGCGATTTCTTACAGATAATAGTGTATGATATTTGAGGGTGCTAGAGGCAGAGATCATTTTCAATAAAGAGGAAAATAGACATGCGCAGTTAACTAAGGCGAAAATGAATTTGATCAAACTGTGCTCTTGTAGATAGACATTTTAGACTATGAAAATATAGATAACTCAAGTCACAAAATTGCAGTTAGGCTACTCTGCCCCTAGCGGCCTTACGATCTATATCTATATTACTATACGATCTATATCTTAAAACTATTATTGTAACTCAGTCTCATGTTGGATTTATTATTTTGAAAGGATTGGTTCATAATGAATAAATAAATAAAATTGCAGGCGTTCACATACATAGTAACAGAATTGGCTTCCGGTGGTGAACTCGCGTCTCATTTGGGCTCAATCAGCGAGAAAATCGCCAGGCGACTACTCGCCCAGCTGGCACTGGCTGTGAAACATATGCATTCGAAACGTGTGGTCCATCGAGATATAAAACCTGAGGTAATGGGACAAATAAATGATTCAGTAATCTGTAATAGCAATGTCAAAATTAATTATTAATTAGAAAAATTAATTCGCAAGTGCTAAGGTTGAAATTACATTTCAACAGAGGTGTGTACGTATAGGATGGACGGTATGTCAATTGCTTAAAGCGCCACAGATCGCTGTGGACGCCGGTTCACGGATTTTTAATTTATCGAATGCCGAATGTTTTCAGTAGCCATGTCTATTAGAAGACTCTGAATATAAGCCAAATAAAAACGTTGCCAGTAGATTGTTGCAGTAAACTCAATTTATTGAACCTAAACTGTTAACATTGCATTTTATAGGGTCAATAAATATTATCAATCTTAACTTATGAAGTGTACTATTTAGGACAATTGCTTAAATAAATGTCTACTACAATAATCTTAAACTAAATATTATTTGGAAACCGTGACTGTACTCGAGAAGCAAGCGGAGCGTCGTATTGGTCCGAGAAAGACAACACGAATGAGGAACACCAATCAACGCTAGCGCACATGACGTTCACTCGCCCCGCGCCCGCTTCCGTCCCTTCGGAACCTTATTTTTGACTTCTGCGCAGGATTCGTTCAGCGCTAAAGATCCGTGCCGATACTTATAATCGTTTTTACTTGTTCATCGGTTTTCTTGTTTGAAATATAATAATTAACTGTTTTTTTTAAAGTTACAAACAAAACTCTATAACATTTCTATGTTGCCTCTGTATTATGTTACTTGTTGCGATACTTTGCAGTTAACGGCATACAAAACTTTCAGAATATACTATTAACGAGTTCCCGATTGAACGAGGCTAAAGTGAAAGTGGTCGACTTTGGTTTCGCGAAAAGATTGCCCGACTGCGAGGAACGGCAGAGGATGATGACGCCGTGCTTCAGGTAACTAGTTGATCAACATTTATTATATATAGACTGTGAGAGACAAAGACGTAATATAAAAGGATTTTAGTCCGAAGCTCCTTGACTAAGCACGCACTATTCAGTCGATGGCCTAACAGCTCAAAAGCCTTATGTAATTAAGTATTCTCAAGCACCTATATCGCTTATGATGAATTTGTGTTATGTCAGGGTGAACTACGATCGGTTGTTTGACTTAATTTATTAAAATTTAAACACATGTTTAAATTTCAATAAATGCACATATCTAATTGAAATTCTGAAACTTGTTTAATGTAAGTATAATATTTATTACACGCTCCTTACGTTACGCTCCTTTATAGTGTAAAGTGACACAATAATTATATAAAAGTAATTTTCAAACATTTTTTGGGGCACCTCTAGCTTACCTAAAGTTACATTAGCACTCATGCGCATTTTTATATAACAAATATGAAAGTTCTTTGTTTATTTCTAAAAATGATTTGATTATGATTGTTTTTCTTCCTTAGTTTGCCGTATGCGGCGCCAGAGGTTGTGTCGTGCGCACGCGGCGCCGGGACTGGCTACGGGCCGGAATGTGATATGTGGAGTTTGGGAGTCATTTTTGTAAGTAATATTGTGTATTAACTTTGATAAGTAGAACAGATACTAGTAACCGAACCGCCTGGTGACCTGGTTATTTTTTATGACAGCATGGACTTCACTTGATGGAAGTTGATCAGCCAAATAACATTGAAACAGGGTGCGCTGTCGACCTATTTTTCTTTTTTGATAATTTGGGTTTTGCATAATAACACAATAAACATACATATTGTACCCAAAGTTTATTATATAAATCATCAGTGCTTGTTGATTTTATACAATATATAATTCTAGTTATCTAAGCAATTAATTATTTGTCTCTAAATATATGTTAAGGGTGAAATGTATTTAAATTGGGTATTTCTCTAAAATCACTTTTATGTGAAAATGTTATAATTATGTATCCTTACTTAGTAATTAACTATATGGTTTTTTTCAGTACTGTATGCTTTGTGGGAAAGCGCCGTTTGCTCCTATCTCGAGAAAGGAACCTGTCACATCACTTATGGATAGAATTAGAACTGGCAACTTCTCGATGGAAGGTAAGATTGGAAAAGAACTAAGAAATATGTAGTATCTCAGGTCTTATAAACTGTATTACTACCAATTCTTTACATCGTCTCAAACGGAACAAACATATTAAAAGCTTAATACATTTTGATTCAGGTGGCATTTGGAGCACAATAACGGAGTCTAGCGTTCGCGCTGTGCGTGGTCTTCTGTGCGTACGCGCCGAAGATCGTATGACTTGTTCGGAATTATTGCAACTATTGGACGTTAGCGAACGTGACGAGGAAGCTGTCGGATTCAAACTTGCTGTAAGTATAGTTTTATTTTACTTTCGCGTACTCAGTAAAGTCACCCCGTAATTAAATATTTAATAAATAACACTGTTTTTTCCCTGCAGGATATGACCAAGGCGGATCTTTATAAACGCAGAAATAAGAATAAACAAAGAAAATCCAGTTCCTCTGAACCGGGCGCCTCTGATACTCAACAATCAGACGACCCCAGAGAGAACTCACTTCTAGAAACCATAAACAACCTCAAGAATAGAATGAATAAGAACTCTATAGATAATGATGTAGAACTTATTAAGGCTAATACCCAAGATACTCCAGTTAACGAGATAACTGAGCCCAGCTATGAAGATACAGACGAAGTACCTTCAGTGAAACCCGTTGAAAAAACTTACGCTAAATCACGATCTAAGCTGGATGATTACATCTACATAGAAAGCAGTCAAGGCTTAGAAGGAACAGAAGTCGCTTTCCCGAAAACCACTCGTAGGAAAGTCTCGCAGTCGCCTGTACCCAGGAAACGCAGAAAAGTAGACACTCCACAAACAGTAAGAATGGAATTACGTAGCCGCGTTAAAACGCCAGAGAAACGCGGCAAAAGTCGGCCCAGGAAGGTACCCGAGGAAGTACCTAGAAAAGCTAAAGAATCTATTGAAAACGACAAAGTCAGAGTCACTAGAAAGAGGCGATTCGAGGAAGTCACGAAACCGGTGCTCAGAGAGAAAGGGCAAAACGGACGCCACAGTAAGGGTGGCGTCGACGATTCTAGGAAAATTGCGAAGGCTAGAAAACATATTCCAAAAGTCGATGAAGAAAATGTAAGAATGACGAGGTCGAGATGTAGGAGACTAGAGATTTGCTTATCTCCATCTGAAGTTAAGAGTATTTTGCCCACGCTGTCTACTGAATCCGACCGTAGGGTAAACTCTGCAGAAAGCGTCAGCCCAAAAGCTACCAAAGGTAAAAGAAATAACGCAAAAAATAAAGTTAAAAACAGTGAAACTAAAGTCAAAGATAACGTGAGGAAAACAAGAAGCGCAACGGTCACACAAGCGAAACAACCAGTACGTACACGCGCGCGCGCAAATCGAAGGTGAAATTTTGGTTCCTACCTTCATTGAAGTTCGTTTTCCTCCCCATAGACTGTTTATTGTAATTCATATAGATAAATAATTCCAGGGCGTTAGCAAAAAAATTAAAAAATCAAAAAATAGTGACGCATAATGGACGCTTGCTCATGGTTTCTAGTTTAACGGTTATTTATTAAAATCAATGTAAGTTATTATAACTACTAACATTTAGTTAATTGCATTGAAATTCGAAGGTAGATGTGTTTTTTTTATGTTTTTATTTATTTAAGAACCTTTTCCGATACCATTAATTTTAGTTACTTCATTGTTACATTAATGTATTTTAGGTAATTATTAGTATGAATAAAATTAATTAGGTGAATTTGGTTTGTGATTACGCACTTCACGTGGAAATAAATCAATTGGTTCTATCATTACACAAAATAGGGTATTAAAAAAAACTGGCAACTTTCAACTTCCGATGTGCCTTTGACATTATAAAACTGTCCAGTTTCTTCTACCATTTAAATTGGTTATAATACCTTTCTAAATTAACATTAGACTATCATATTCAACCGGTTTACCCTTTTTTTTATCTACGACTGCGAAGGTAACTGTCATTTGCTGATAACATCAAATCTATTAAAATGAAACTGATTTCCTAACAAAGATTTTACAGATCTCTGATTATAGTTGTATTTGTATATATGCGTTTGACATTTTATCTATATTAGTATATTAGTAGAAATAATTTTGTAAAAATGTTTATTTTGAGTTTAATTGAAAAACAGTATAATTTACTTAATTATTACAAGGTTTGTACTAAACAAAAAAATAAACAACAATGTATTTTATACTGTTTTTTTAATAAAATTGTTAATATTATATATGTACTTCCATATAGTATATATTTTTTTTCCGGTAATAGTGCCAAAGTGTGCTTGTATTGTTGACTTAGCAAATACGCGTTTATAAAATACACAACTGTAATAATTATCACAATAAAACACCTTCTTTTTTCTTAGATGATTTTTTTGTTGTAAGCGCTTTTTACCAAAAACGTTTGTTTTGATTGTAAATATTTTAGAATTAGTACAAAAATTGGTGGAAGATTATTTATGTATGTAATTATACGCAAGAACGCTGCTTCAAAAGTAGCAGCAATTTTTCTCATATCATTGATTTGGCACGAGGTTTCTTTGTAAAATTGTAAATGTGTTCAGAGCTTATTAAAAATTTGTGATGAGAGTAAAATATGATATCTGTTTCCATTTGTAATATGTATTTTTGGCTGTTTTATCATTTGCTGTCTTGAGTCCTAGTCACCCGTTTTCATCCTCTGATCTCTGCTGTGACCACTATCTTTGAGGGTTATGACTGCATCAATAATAGTTTTTCTTTGATAGAAGATTCTCCACATCATTTCTGTATAGCCAGACCTTTTCATTTATTTCTTATAATCTTTTTTTATTCAAGTCTATCATGACAGCAGTTGATAAATTAGTTTGAAAATTGTTGTAAGTCATTTAGAGTTTAAAATATATACTTACTCTTGAACTATCCTGGGAAACTTATTTTCTAGAGTTAGTCTTAACTGGAAGGTCTAAGAACTCACTCTGACAACTTTTGAGTTCATTTTGTGAATTTATTGAACGCATTTTCCACAAAAACAAGTTTTTCAAGTGTTATTCAATGTAATAAGTCAAAGATGCATACAATTTTTGGGAGATTTTAAATTTCCAAATGCTTGATATGTAATAAGCTATGTCATTTGAAGTGCACTTAATGGATTGAACCAAAAAAGATTATATAATTTTATAAAGTGTTAGAGGTTATAGAAGAGTCGGCGATTAAAAGTAATGTTTTGTAAACACTAATGCCGACAGAAGATATTGGATTGTAATAAATATACCATTTTAACATTTAGTCAATGTTTTTTTTCTTTTCCAAATCACCTACAGTTGTTAGGTTTTTTATTTACAATGCAACTCGGCAAATATTGTTTTGCCATATGAATAATTTCTAAAGTTCTATAGAAGAGTGACGATATAGTATGAGTGAAAAAGGCAAAGAAATAGATAACAGTCTACTTTCAGCCCTAACTAATACATTAAAATCGGTTTAGCCGTTTAGAGATCCTTAAAATAACTGTTACGTGAAACATTTTTATTTTAGTATTTAAACCAAGTCAATCTCATCCACGGTTTTTTTCATGGAGAGACGGTAATTACCTTTATTGTCAAAATAAGCCGGTGTTGAGGTACAAATATATAACTATGTTCCAATAGTGGATTCTAATTATTACAGATAATAAAATGTCTACTATCAAAAATTACTATGACGTTTCTTCAAGGATCGATTCATGGTGTGACATTTAAAGAATGATAAACGTCAAACGTCACCGGGATTACGTCAAAGTCGAAAATTTCAGGGCGATGTGATGTCGATACATAATTTGTGACTTGGTACTGGTAAAAATATTTAATTTGTCGACGATCTTGTGGAATAAGTATGTGTGTGAATAATGAGGTGAAATTGTTATAAGTGTTTTAATTAGTGCTCGCTAGTGATTATGGCGCATAGTGGTGGTGTTCTCAGTTCGGATATATCACGGAGAAATCCACAAGATGAATATGAATTGGTGCACAGAATCGGTTCGGGCACCTATGGCGATGTCTACAAGGTAGGCTTTCTAAACCATATTTTCCATGAACTGTCTTTTACGCTAAGTTTTTCTTAGTTTACAAGTGATTCACGATTCCCAATCATAACGGGTCTTGTCTCTCGCTGCATCAAAACTCATCACTTATCTTTTGTGCCCAAAAGTAATAAGACGTTTAGATCTCTGAGACGGTTTCAATGTTGAAGAAATTAAGAATGTATCTATTTATAAAAGCAAATAATAATACTCATTTACCTACTCAATGTGTAACTAACTATTAAGAATTCTATGCCATCAAATGTAGAAAAATTATTGTGTCTAAAGATGTGGTATATGAATAAAAGAGACATGGACAACTGTGATGGATGAGGAGATACAAAAATAACAAACTACCAGCACACATGTTTTATATACTCTTGTTTAGTGTCGACATCTGGTGAGGATAACTTACAAAGTGGTTATACATCTATTATCAATTGAAACAAAAAAATTATTAAATTTCTTGACTTATAGACAACTAGGTTGTGTGATAGAAGGATGAAAATTGTAACTAATTTTTAATGTAACACTATAAGATAGTAAAAAAATCATATAAATAATAAACAAATGTAATCAAAATAACGAGAAGGGTAGTGGTGCCAATCTCAATTCTCAGACCTACTAAAGATGCATAAAAATATGTCCAGCTAATTTTGGGGAGTATCAGTAATAACAACACACGGATTTTATATATTACATTAAATCTGAAAAATTAAGCTTAATTATCCTTTTGCTTCTATAGAAACCACTAATACAGGTTATGTTGAAGCGTTTGTATAGCCATGTTGTGTTTAGGATATTATTACTTTCTATTGGGGACACCTATAGGAGGCTGGTTGATCAGTTGACACCACCAGTTGACTATTTCAGCCCTTTCCCCATTTCCTTCTTCTATGGAGGACTTTGGGTTATCCAACTCTCGCTGTGTCCCTTCAGTTCTTTATGTTTAAAATAGTTCAAGATAATTGTTTAGAAATTAGGGCATTTCCCTTTTGCAACATTCTGCGTCCAAGATTAAACCTATGATAAATTCATTACATGTACATGTAGTGAGTATGTGTCTATACATTTTAAATTGTATAATAGTAGTAATATTACAGCAACAGCACGGAATGCTGACGATGCCGGTTCAAGTCCTGCCCAAGTCAAAAATGTTTTCAATTTATTTTCGATTTTTAAATAACATAGTGCCTTCATATGCAATAACATGTAAAAAATATTAAAGTTTTCAAATATTAATACCTGTTAAAGTTAAAAGATAGTACAGTATTTCATTTTACCTTTTAATTGATTAAAATGTAACTATATAATCTAATGTTGATTTGTGGGTTCAGGTATGGCACTTAAAAACACTTGTTTAAGCAGCTTTGCCAAATTTGATAAAATCTTGCACAAAGAGAGTTCACATGGAACTTATATACTTAACAATATTTATAAAATGTAAAAAATTACAATAATAAAATGTAGACTTTTTTTAATTTGCTTTCAATTTATGCACATCATTGCAATGTCATTGGTTAACTGAATTTTTTTATTTATATAAGTAAACACTAACTTTAATCAATGTTACTGTGTCTATTTTTAGTGTGATAAATACTTTTACTTATAATTCATCGCATTCTTGAACCTAGCCTGTTTTTTATTATTCACACCGTGGGTATTGTCTATGACAGCATTTTACTTCATAACAAATGAACTTACTGAACTCAGCAGAGCATTAAATCCTCATGATTCACCACTGAGTCACTGATGATTGTTTGTAGTTGTAATTACACTTGTCTTGAGCTAGTTTGCCTAAATAACACAAACTTTGTGACCTAATTTTTTTATAAATGGGTAATGATTAAGAGTTCATTTTCGAATTCACCAAGGAATTTTTAATGACGGCTTATTTAGCAGTGTTAGTTACAATTTGTATTTATATGTAGGTGTGATAAACCATCTCTGTTTATTGAATTAGGATCTTAATAAGTTGAATCCATGTTATATTGGTTAAGAACATTGCCTATAATTGCGGTAAGCGTAAGAAGTTCTAGGTTCAAATCCTAGCAAATAACATAGTATCGTCATTTAAAAATCGAAAATAAATTGAAAATTCTTTCGACTCGGGCAGGACTTGAACCGACATCGTCAGCGTTCCGTGCTGTTGTTTGCGTTGGAACGCTGTCGATACCGGTTCAAGTCCTGCCCGAATTGAAAATTTTTAAAATTTAATTACGAATTTTAAATTATATGGTGCCTTCATGTGCAATAACGTGTCAAAAATATTAAAGATTTCAAACATACTATCGGTCAAGTAGGGCACAGATAACAACTTAAATACCTACTTACTTACCTGTCAATATAATTGATAAAAACAGAAATGACTCTATTCATTAAAAAGATTTGATAAATTCGCTATTTTAACTCCTATATCTTGAAGATGAGATCAATTTTCTTTTGTACTGGGTTGTTGACCGATGTGCGTCCCATCGCTACCGGTTTATAAGCTCCAGACTATTTTAATTGATCGATACCTAGACGTCCTAACAACGTATCTAAGCCTAGATACGTGAGTAATTGTGGCGTAAAGTCTTAACGCCACAACATTACTTCTATACACACACTTCTATCACGTCAGTCACCTGCCCCTTTTCCTTCATAGGCATATAAGCAATTAGCCTTCGAACCACCTCTTTACAATACGTATATTAAAATAAAATATTTACCAGTTTTAAACGCGACATATATTAGTTAAAATTATTTGAAATTATTTTAACTACGGCCCGAGGTTTCGAATGCTTTGCATCAGCTGAAACTAATTAACTAATACATATCACGGTTTAAACCGTTAAAGTGTTTTGTTTAAATGTGTACTACTCGCATAAACTACAGACTGTATTTATACCTATATTTACAAATTTTTTCATATTAAGAGAAGACTTAGGTTTAAATAATAACCTGCTAAATACTGTCTATAGTTTACGCGAGTAGTACACATTTAAATAAAACACTTTAACGGTTTAAAACGCGATATATTAGTTAAACTTATTTGAAAATGATTTTTAACTTTGTCTCCCCGTGACCACGGCTGCTACAAAGCATCCGAAACGTCGGGCCGAAGTTAAAAATAAGTTTAACTAATATATCGCGTTTTAAACCGTTAAAGTGTTTTATTCAAATAACCTGCTATTTGAACCAGAACCTTTTGTACTAGTTGAAATGTAACGCATTAACAACTTGCATACAAAAGCTATTGTCTTTTTATTCTAAACAATCTAGGCATAACACCATATTATTAAATTCGGTTTTTGTAGTCGCTTTATTAAAAAAAACAATTCGTCAAATCGACTACTATACACATAATGTATTTTTCCTTTTATGAAGTAGTCTATGCTAATTTTATAAACCTGAGAGTAGTTTTATCGCGATAAAATACTTCTACAAAGTTTGAATTGAAAAATTACTTTTGTGGTGCATAGACCTTTATCGAGGAAGGCTATATAATTTTGTGACCAAAACAAGAGAAGAACAGTGGAGAATGTGGAATAACCGGGGAAAAATTATTTATCTTCGAGTACTTCCGTTGCGCTTCGGAAACGGTTCTAGAAACCAAAAAAAATATGTATGATAGAATGATTCTTCCTCTTTAAATCATCTAAAAACATGTCCGCGATGAATGTCGACGACGTTGTCTACGATGTTTGCAAAAATTAAATTCGACGCCCAAATAAACTATTCCACGGGAACAACAGCTAGTGTCACATTTACAGCCTCCGTGTTCATCTTACAGCCTTTCCATCGCATTAATGGCTGAAAGGCTCCTTCCTGGAATCGAATCCCAAGTAAACGATACATTGTTTCGGTCGAGCAGAGCATAGTTGCCCGATCAACTACATCTTTGTATACAATCGATCAGTGGAACGTATATAGAATAGCGACACAATTGGAGGGGGGTTATCACCCCCGAAGGGGGAGGCATAATGTATTTAAATGAGGCCGCTAGAGGCAGAATAGCCTAACTCAAATTTTATATTTATATTTTCATAGTATGAAAATGTTAATCTACAAGAGCATAGTGAACCGAAAATTGTTAACATAATTTTACACAAATAATAGTCTAAATTCACTTTCGCCCAAGTTAATTGCACATTGTTTTTTCCTCCTTATTGGAAATCATGTTTTTGTCATTAGGCCACTCTGCCTCTAGCAGCCTCGAATAACGTCAACTGTCATGCAAGAGTCCTGTTGCGTATTATTATATTATGATGTAACATATTATAAACATAATCTTATACCTAACCTTGGTCACATACGACATAGGCTTAACTATATTTAGCGTGTACAAGTCACATATAAGGAAGTTATTGCGATCCATCTAAATCTGAAGCAGATCAATTGAGACGAATACGAATCTATTGCCTACATTGTTTCTTAAAATTGATGTTTTAATAATGTAAAAAATAATTATACTTATTGAAACACACACGAAATGTTTTATGGTAACTATTATATTTTGAACCGGTAAAGATGATTGAATTATTAAACGCTAAATACTGTCTATAGTTTACGCGAGTAGTACACATTTAAATAAAACACTTTAACGGTTTAAAACGCGATATATTAGTCAAACTTATTTAGAAAATGATTTTTAACTTAGCATAATATATCGACGTTTTCAGCAGCCGTTAAAGTGTTTTATTTAAATTATTAAACGGCTGCTGTTACGAATCAATTTTTAGAGTTCCGTAGTTGTAACAGGTTTTAATAACCCTTTAGCTAATATATCGCGTTTTAAACCGTTAAAGTGTTTTATTTAAATTATTAAACACTGCTGTTACGAATAATTTTTAGAGTTCCGTACTTGTAACAGGTTTTAATCACGCCCCTATTGCTTTACGTTACGTGAATGTTTGTCTGTTTTCAGGCTAGAACAACTATTACAAGCATTTTTTTTATTTTGTATTAGCTAGGGACTTGAAATAATTTATTTGTATACCTATTCAACTATACTACGGAACCCATCGTCTACGTGTTTTATTCGTTAGGCAGTTTTTTTAGTGCTAGCTATTTTGTATGTGTGTTTAACACATGCGGTGACGTGTTTTGCATGGCAAGTGTTTTGTTCTTATTGTTAAATTCCTCGATTACGTCAAGGCACTTTATACTGTTACAGTCTACTAGAGTAGATTGATAATCGATTTAGGTTCGATTCCCACTGCTTAACCTTGTCTAATTTTACTTATGAGATTAAATAAACTGTACATTCAATTGTTGGTATTGGTCTGATCTACAGCCAAAATAAGTCGGCCGCGCATCTTTATCAGATGTTGTGTTGAAATACATAAAACAAATGCTTGAATAAACCTAACAAATTCATATTGTTACATACATTAGGTTTTAATTAGGTACACCAATTAACTAGCTGTGTCCGCGACTTCGTGTGCGTAGAATATGACACTTTGGACATGCACATTTGTTTTTGCAAACCATCCTTTCTTTATAAATCTAAGCTGTTACTCACGACGTCGGTCGCGTCCCGTCGTTCTTGCAAGTGAATCTGAAAAGATATATATATATTCGCGAACATTTTTTGGGTATCATGAACCGTTTTCGCATCGTACGGAATAGAAATCCTCTAAGATGAATAATTTCCCTCCACCCCCCCATGTTGTTAATATTCTACAACACAAGAATAATTTTTCAATTCGAACCAGTACTTCCTGAGATTAGCGCCTTCAAACAAACAAACAAACTCTTCAGCTTTATATATTCCTATTGATTATTAAAGTATATCTGATCATTTCATGTTTTAACCTATTCAACACGAAGCAAAAAAGGCCTGACAATCACGTTTATTGGATTAGTAATGGATTCCTTTTTACCCTTGGAGTAGTAATGAATGAATCGAGCCTATTTTTAAAACACTTAGGCATTCGAAACAAAATTGCTTTCGATCTTGGTTGGATTCTAAAAATATTTTTTAAGTTAAAAGTTGTTTTAATATTTCTTGTATTGATTTTTTATGTTACCAAAGGTCTATTTCTACTATAGATTTACAAAGTTTTACATTGTGGTAAAATGTCACTAAATTGAGACATTATTATAGACGAGGACAGAGGGCACATAGTTCACTTGGTGGAAGACAAAATACCTCCGCCGTATAAAATTTAAACAAAATGAGCTGGAATTTCGAATTTTCAAAGCCCAAAAATGTCCATTTTGGCTTTGAAAATTAGAAATCCCACACCTAAAACGCAATCAAACTCCACGGCTTTTTTATCGTAATTTTATATCTCACACATTAATATGTTATTCAATACAGAATACATTATTTTAGATAAAATATTCTGCATTGTATATATATACATGTATATATGCATAGCATAGATAGTATTTTTACCTCGGTGACTCAATGATATAAACATTTATTATTTATTAAGAATACGGAAAACAAAAAAAAACTAAAATCACACTAATTTTAATAAAAAAAGAAAGAGTTAATAAAATAAAGTTCAGATTTCGTTAGCATTATAGATAAAATATTCTTTAACTTTTCCACTGACATTGTGTAGCATAGAGCCGAGGATTCAGGTTTCGAATCCTGGAGAAACTTGATTTAGTTTCGTCCAGGTAATGCATCGGCATATGTAATGAACTAGGTACTTGTCTGTAACACAGACTTGAAATATAGTCTACCTCATGCCCTGTACTTGTTCTTGTCTGGTATCACCATATTCTGTTGATATAAACTGTCGATTCATTTGTTTTTTGCCGGCGTGAGCCTCATAGATTTATCATAGCCTCCTCGCTATTTTTTTGTATTTCTATAACTAAATAATACACACATGTCATAAAAAAAACATAATCTAATAATGAAAAAATGACTATGATAACACAAATAATAATATGGTTTAAAACTTAAAACGAAATATAAGACGATATCGCGTACGATAACAATATATCTATATATATATGTTTGTATATATACGTAATATTATTTAATATGTTTTCGGTGCTGAGAAATGTTTGTCTGATAACATTTGAATAGCCGTCGCGTAGGTCGATCCAATCCGGTTCGTGCTGACTCAAGTTCGACGTCCAAGGAAGGTCGAGTGAAAGCCCTAAGGAGGTATGGGCCCGTTATGACATCATAACAGGTGCCGATTGGTGATCAGCCCAGGATAGCCCTAAAAACTCCCGCCTCTGCCTTCATTGTAAAATTATGTCATAGTCTCTTTTGTACTCGTTACAGTTACTTAAAGACGAATAAGAGATCTGAAATTAACAAACAAAGTGTGACTGACATTGCGTTTTCTTTCGGGGAATGGGGCGAACACATTTATGTGTCCGTTTCACTAATCGGTTTTATTTACAGGTTCAAACCTGTCTATAGTTTACGCGAGTAGTATACATTTAAATAAAACACTTTAACGGTTTAAAACGCGATATATTAGTTAAACTTATTTGGAAATTATTTTTAACTTCGGCCCGACGTTTCGGATACTTTGCAGCAGCCGTGGTTACGAGGAAACGTTGGGCCGAAGTTAAAAATCATTTACAAATAAGTTTAACTAATATATCGCGTTTTAAACCGTTAAAGTGTTTTATTTAAAAGGTTCAGCCCGACCGGAAGAATCTCTGGTTTTTCCGAACCCCGGGGTTCTCGCGCTTAACCTAATGTTACTCAACACGTAACCACTTAGCTACAGAGGCGGTCAACAAATAAAGTATAACTCACAATATTAAATTATGTCACGAATTCAAAAGTTAAGTAAAGTTGTTATTTTTGTTACTATTGTACACTGAAAACGGGCGCATTACAGACAATATTGTAAGTAAATTTTAATTTTCTTTAAAAAATTTATATAAATTGTGCAAGACTTGAAGCGGCAACCATAAATGTTTTAAATGAGGGTTGATAATTTTTTTATTTGTTTAAATTTAATAAATTGAGTAAACCATTATGATTGCAACCAAAATTAAAAAAGAAAACAAAATTAAACATTCTGTATTATATTTTCTTTATAATACAGAATAGGTCACAAGACAAGAATTAACTTAGCTCATTTAAAAATAGTCTTAAATCATTATCATTTTTAACCCTGCCCATCATAATCTCGCCAGTAGATGCGGGGTTGTAAATTCCAACACCCCTTAGGAAAATGATGTATACCTATCGTCTGGTGCCGTCGCAATATTCAGATTAAGAGCCATCAAGTCAGCGAGTTGACGCAGCGCAGTCTGTAGGGTGTAATGCCTCTTCAGACGTAGTGGAGAAGCGATGGAAATTATAACGGGTAACAGTTTTTTAGCTGATAGTAACTAAAAAATCAATGTATAGTTAAAATATATGTACAATCTTTTGAGATTATAAAAAAAACCTAGGGATATTTTATATAAAAATACAAGGGTACTACCACACAAAGCAGTTTATCGTCGGTATATATTAGTACTATCTGTGTCCGTGACTTCCGTCCATGTCAAAGAAATAATTTTACGTCTCAAAATTATTATTTTGCAAAGCTGAGGGGGTTAGCTTTTTGAATTATAGCAGTTACCCACGATGTCGTATTGGGAGTTAGTCTTAAAAGATAGACCTATACTGTTGCAGATTTTTTTTAGATGAGTTAAAGAGGAGTCATTCTATTGTTACACATTGTTTGGTTTCTTGAACCGTATTAGCAGCACACTCAACGGAAACCCTTAAAGATGAATCTTTTTCTTCGCTCCTGTTGGACGCAGCGTGATGCTATATATAGCCTAAAGCCTTCCTCGATAAATTGTCTATCCAACACAAAAATAAATTTTCTATTCGACTCGGTGAGTTCCTAAGATTAGCGCGTTCAAACAAACAAACTTTTAAGCTTTATAGTATTAGTATAGATATGAGAGATCTGTATCGATTCACTTTTATTCAAGTCAACGACGCGACTATCAGACGCGACTTGGGGGTGGCATGCGTCAATAAAAGCCACTGAAACTTATATGCAGGTTTCATGTGAACGACCAGACGAGAATATTAAATTATTTTTAATACGCCTTTAGTGATATATGTAGTTGGTTTGTTGGTATTATTTTATAATAAAAGATGGCGTGACACTTGATGAAATACGTCAACCACATAGAACATCTAAACTATCGCTGTCGACCTATTGGCTTTGGATATTCGGAAAACCATACACTGAATGCGAAATGCGATGAAATTTTACGGATTTTTCATTTATAGGTGGTTAGGGACCCGTAAGGACTTTTGATATTCCTACCCCCCATTTTCAGACGTCTAATTCTTATTAATTGTTGTAAAAATGTATAAACTTTAGCATTAAAAAAATGTTCGATACGTCATTACGTCAGCAATATTGTCACAATTCTGCACCTAGTTGTTATTGCTGTGTCTTTTAACATGTGCCCAACAATTGTCTTTGTTTTAATCCCCCTTGCAGACGAGCTGACTCAGCGGGTTCAATGCCTCGTATTTACTTATATAGGGTTTATTATCCATAAACTATAGTGCTTATACGTTTACCTAGCCTCTAATGGCAGTTGAAATCTTTGCTTTTGCCTGAGACCTGTCGATATAACCAACATACACTGCTGAACTGGTCCGACAAGCTCAAGAGAATGTTATGTATTACTCGATGGAAGGTGATACCCCAGCCATATAACATCCAAACGGGATGCTCTGTCGACCTTTTTTGAGTTTGGATATTCGGAAATCCACAAAAATAATCTGACACTTATAGTTTTCTAGAAACTTCGTAAAATATTCACTATAACTGCATAGTGTACAACGCTAAGATAAGATATTATAATACAACACAAAATATAAATATTACGAATTTATGAGTCGAAAGAAAATAGATCAATCAATCAATACGTAAAATGATAAATGTAATTGGCATTGGAGATTTCCAATTACATATTTTGGAATAAAAGATACGCTTTGATTCCAGGTGTAGCTTTGATATCTTGAAACGCTGCTGGAATTATAATAAGTTCTCTATAATCTCTATAATGTATATCTATATAAATCGTGGGTCTTATCACAGTAATAGACAGACAAGCATGAAGATAATCCAGAAAGGTTTAAAGGGCTTCTTGGTGGAATGATAGCAATTGTAAGGCTAATAATCAACGGGTCGAGGATCGGGGGTATAAATTTTTTTCGAATCAATCTATAACTTTTCTGAATCATGTTGAACTTCATAATTCTTCGAGCAATCGAGGAGTTAACATCTCCTGATGATGGCGAAACGTCGAGAACCTCTTCTCGCTCACGTCGGCCGAACAGCATGAAAGACAATCTGCTATGCTGATCGATCGCCGTGAAATTGTTACACAATTCATGTTGAACTTCGTCTGGAAATCTGATGTTGGATGGCAATTTTCGTCCAGGTTCATCGCGTTTGTATTGCAGTCTTTGGATTTCTGAATATCCAAAGCCAAAGTAGGTCAACAGCGTACCTAGTGTAGATGGTATATTATGTATATGATATGATGGTATATGATGAGGTATTTCACATACCATCAATTGAACATCATGCTTATCTGTCTTCATCTATCTTTAAAAAAAATTGAAACGTAAAAGGCCATAAATCCAAGTAAATCCAGTTTGCATGTTGCCATCAAAATGTTTAGTTCACAATATTCTCCACTGTATTTCTTTACTATTTGTTTAAATACGTACACTATAAGCAATTAAAAACAGTCTGCTCAAAGCAAATTGTTACCATGCATGCTACAAAATCTAGACCCTGTGTTCTTAGTAATACATGCTATTTTCGTGTAACTACACTCTCGCGTGTAATCATTTAGTGTGAAATGGGTTAAGTGAAATTCGTGAGAGTAATTTTGATCGAAATTCAAGATTAAACCTACTTTGAAATGTTCCGTTTAAAAGTTATAATAATTATGTTAAGAACTCTCTGAAGGCTTTGTAATTGAAGAGGACGGCTGGATACTTGTTTCAATAGATTCTATCTAGTACATATTTAGTTTTTATCTTTTCCCTTACTTAATAAGCGCAGCTTTGCGACTACAAAATTGATAAGAAATTTCAATTCCAAATAGATAAACTAGTTGATCGTAAACTATTTAAATACGATTTAAAACTTTAATAACGATTTAAAACGCGAAAACATTAGTTAACTTATTAACAAGTTTACTAATATATTTCGCGTTTTAAACAGTTAAATGTGTTATTATTTAAATATACACTACTAGTGTAAACTATAGACAATAGACGTTTTCTATTATTAAACAATTACAAAAAAAAATATGAAAACATACCTTTAGGCTTAACGTCTTAAATATCTTCAAAATTGGTGCAGTAATTTTGAGATCACCCATAATATGTCGAATATTTTAAACAGGCATAAACAACATTGACTTTTTTCCATACCTTCATATACAAACTTTGACTTAGCCACGCTTTCGGGTCAGAATAGTATTAAGCCCAGGAGGTCGTATAACGTAAATTGGCATATCCCCGTATAATGGAGGTCTGTGACCCCACTCAATTAAATTTGCGAATGCCTCGGACCGTTATGAGCCGTTTTGATACACTACTTAACTCGTCATGTTTTGAAATCGTCTAATGTCGCTTTGACGCCCTCGTTAGCGATTTATGGATAATATCAAATCAATGGGTCGCGGATTCGATTCCAAATATGTCCACAATTAAATAGGTTGTATTAACATCGATTTTTACGGGTCTCATACCGTCTACACGTGGAAGAGCCGTCAAATGTATTGCCGAATGTCTAAAGTCATGATAGGCCAACAGCGCATTTTGTGTTACATATTACACATTTCACGTGAACCCTCACTAGATGAAATGTCTCGAAAATATTACTGTTGTAACAACAGTTAAATAAATTCAAATGTTTGAAATAAAATAAAACTTGGATAACTAGTATATTTCGCATTTTAAACTGTTAAATGTGTTTCATTTATTTGTTTACTGCACGCGTAGACTATAGCTAATACTTAATCTAAAGAAAAGAAAACTTGGCTTTTTCACATTTTTTCCAAGAGCTTCCTATAAAGGAAATGGTGAGAGACCTCTGGCTCATCACTAGGTAATGATTGAATTTATTTGGAGCATAATATAATGTGTTGTGAAGCCTAAAATCGGTGGAAACGGTGCTAGAGCGTTCATAATGGGGTTCTGTATACTGACCTGGATTTTTAGGACTCTACCTCGTATGACCTTAAATTAGTGGAGTAAAAATTTGAGGAAGTAAAAAAGATTTTAATTGATTTCTTTATATAACACACTAGCTGTGTCAGCGACTTCGCCTGCGTAGAATAGTTATTTTGGGCGTCAACATTTCACAAGTCTTCATCTTCATAAATTTAAGTTACCCATGACTTCGATCGCGTCCCGGCTTCTCGCTAGTTATTCTAAAAAGTTAAAAGACATATAGTGTCGCGGACACTTTTTTAGATAATTTCTAGCTTCCTTTTACACATATGTTTTGGGCAGCTTACGCGACAAACCCTACGAAGATTTTTCCCCGGTTTTTTTTTACATTTCCCGCTGTCTCCTCGCTCCTATTAGTCACAGCGCATTGTTTTTTAGCCTACAGCCTTCCTCGATAAATTCTCTAGCCAGCACAAACATGTTTTTCATTCGAACCACTACTTCCTGAAATTAGCTCGTTCAAAATGATAATCATGATCGAAATCTACAAACAAATAAACTCTTCACATTCTATATTAGTATAGATTTCATGACACTTTCTAAACTTCGTAATGATTTTGGATATTCCTCGGTGCGGAAGCAGGGATTAAGCCGCTCGTTCAGATTATAACTTTATCTCTATTTATTTATTATCTACCTCTATTTTCAGGCAAAGCGCCTCAACGGCAACGGTGAACTTGCTGCCATCAAGGTGATCAAACTAGAGCCGGGTGATGACTTCGCCATCATTCAGCAAGAGATCTTGATGATGAAGGACTGTCGTCACCCGAACATCGTCGCGTATTATGGCTCGTATCTGCGTAGAGATAAGCTATGGATTTCTATGGAGTATTGTGGTGGAGGGAGTTTGCAGGTTTATTATTAAGAATTCAATATATAATCATTACAATGCTTTCTCTCCCTTTACAATAAAAAAATGCCACCATATAAGTTATAGTAACTTATATGTTTAGTAAAATTCCCCTTCGCCCCATGGGCCCCATGGTGCATGGGGTTAACACATGTCTGTGTCCGTTTCACCAGTCGGTAGGCAGGCAAGTAGTTGATCAGACTTCTGTGCCCTGCTTGACCTAAACAATCGATTGTTTGTCCGGGATTCAAACCCCTTGCGTTTAATGCAATGCTAGGCAACACGTTTAAACTTTTAGCTACTTAGGCGGTCGGTCAGAGGGAGACACTAATATATGTATGTTATATTGTATATGTTATGTCATAGAAATCTAAATTATATTCATTAAATTCTATATTATAATTATTAACTCTAAATTATATGATATTGATGTGGCTACGGGATCTACTTATGTATGTATAGTTTTGTAAGTAATAATTCTTTCTTTGTTCTAGGATATCTACCACGTGACCGGGCCACTCACAGAAATACAAATCGCTTATATGTGCAGGGAGACCCTTACGGGGCTCTCATATCTGCACAGCATGGGTAAAATGCATAGGTGAGTTCGTAAATAAAATTAAGACTAAGCTCTAAATACTATTTAGGATAATGCCGTGGCCTTTGATACTGCAACATTAAAGAGATACGTCGTTTTTTGAGATTGATATATTTGGACACACACACACACAAGTATATTCGTTTGCTTTTAATGTGTAAGAGAATTATATCTGTCATTAGTTTTTTTATTACAAAAAAAAACTAATATATTATACAATTTTAAAAAAATTTTTAAATCGTTATGAGGTTTATCGATCCTTATCAGTTACTCAAAATACATAGACACCAATAAAATGGTGGAATACCCCAGCCATATAACCTCGCAACAAGATGCGCTTTTGAGTATGTAGGCTTTGGATTCATTTATAAAAAAGTTTTTTAAATCCACCACTTGTCAAATCATGCCGCTGCGTGTAGGAACTTATATTTTCAATACTAGCCTACAAACTCTAATATATATTAGGGAGTAACAGAAATATGTAAGGCTATATGATATATGTTTACAGGGATATAAAAGGTGCGAACATACTGCTGACTGAGTGCGGCGATGTGAAGTTGGCCGATTTCGGGGTATCGGCTCAGATTACAGCTACGATTAATAAGCGGAAATCTTTCATCGGGACTCCGTATTGGATGGCGCCAGAGGTAAATGCTTTCCGTTACTTCTTACTTTGATACACCAAAAAAAGATCTTGTTCAGGTTTTGAGATAAGGTCTATATTTTGTTCTTGACGTATTCACAACCCATCTACAGACTTAAACTTATGGTTTTATTTCAACTGCAAATCATCCGAAACGTCGATTCGTAATTGACACTAATTAATTTAAATATTGCACGTTTTAAACCGATAAAATTTGTTTTAATTAAAAGGATACGACAAAAACCATTAGGCCTTTATTAAATTGGATGATTTAATGATTTCAGGTCGCCGCGGTGGAAAGAAAAGGTGGTTATAATCAACTCTGTGATATTTGGGCTTGTGGTATTACTGCTATTGGTAAGTGCTATTTTTTTCCTAACGCTTAATCAGCTTGATTTGTATCTTCCCAAAATAAAATATTTTTTGTCAGATAATATTGATTGATTGATTGATTGAACACTTTAGTATGTTTCACATAATGGTATAAAATAAATTAAAAATTGATTTTAATTTGATAAAAATACGATAGGGCCGACCTTGAACCAATTGAGCTAACGTGTCAGGAGACACGTACGGGACGCACGACACGGTAGCTCAAGCGATAAGAGTAACAACACGGAACGCTGTGGGTGGTTTAAGTCCCGCCCTTGTCGTTATTTTGTAATGCTCAATCGATTTTCAATTATCTTTTATATAGTCTATCATTTTAAGCAACCCAATCAAAATGTCTTTTGACTTATTTTCAGAATTGGCAGAACTGCAACCTCCGATGTTCGAATTACACCCCATGAGGGTGCTATTTCTAATGTCGAAATCGGGATTCAAACCGCCACAGCTGAAGGATAGAGAACGATGGTCCCAACTCTTCCACGGTTTTCTCAAGTTGGCTCTCACTAAGAACCCTAAGAAACGACCAACCGCTGATAAACTTTTACAAGTAAGTTCCCTGAAACTGTTAGAATTGGTTTCATAAACCTTGTTAACAACGATCCACCGGTGTCAATCCCTAGTGATTTTAACTAAGGTGAACATATGTCCAACTCTTCAAACACCCTGCACATATTGCGGTGGTCCAAGCTGAGATCTATGCCTCCTTACGAGCTAAGTATGCGTATAAAACGATTATGTTTTAACATTTGCTTAACACGTCGATCAAGTCAACATTTATTAAAATACTGTTATTAATAAGTTAGTTGAGTGTTAAAATCTAGATTGAAAATAAAAACTAGACTAACTAGAACAGGTCCACAACTTTCTGTTTTGCTGCTGCAATTGATCGTGTCTCGCGCAATGTAATTTCAACCTCGACACTTTAGTCGAGTTTTTCATTATCATCAGCTCTCCAGAAATTCCCCACTACTGGTATCTAGGTTTAAAACAACAAGTCAAGCTTAAAGTCATAATACAATGTTAAGGTTTATGGATTAGAGGATAAATACCAAGCATAGTTTCCTAACGATATTTATCTTTTTTTGGTTCACATTCGCTTGAACTTCCAAACCTCCTATCAGAAGTGGGATGTATAGATAATTAGGCGACGCCATGAAGTGTAAATATTACTTAAAACCAATTATAATTGTTTCAGCACGCTTTCTTTCAACAAGATATGAATAAGCGCCTCGCCATAGATCTATTACAGAAGTACTCCAATCCACCATCGCATTGCAATAATCAAGAGCTAGATGAAGATGGGGTAAGTGTTTATCCAGGAGTTAACGAACACTTTTTCACATCAACACCGCCCACAGATGGAAAATTGGTTAAGTTTAATCGTGTTTCAATTTCAAACTTCATATATCCGAATTTTCAGAGCCAGTACATCTATATGGCTGCAGTAGTTTTTCTTCCATCAACTGGGACTTCCAACAATGTTTTTGGGTCCTCTAGTAGAAAAGTTATAATTTCCTAAAATGTGGATTAATTATCAAAAAAATCAATTTTATAATGCTTTTGCGGCTATTTTGCAAAGGAATATTCAAGGCGTTGATTGGTCGAAGGTCGAATTATAAATAAAAAGCGTTGCTAAATTACGACGGTTGAACAGCTCGAGCCACAGCTATCAACAAAATTCGAAACATACAGCTTCCTGCATTTAATTTCAATAATAATACTTCTCTTTCAGGCGATATCGAACGTACCACAGCGTATTGCATCTAAGCACACTGGCCGTGGAGGGAGGAGGGTGTTGGCTGACCAACCGGCTAACAATATTAGGCCCAGGAGTCTGATAGATGATGACATCATGACTGCCTCCAGAGTAAGGTCGGTAAAGAATTCGAAAAATTAAAATCGATCACTCTAACGGGCACAGATATATTTCGTTCCATGCCCCAAACAGGGGCAACTGAATTTGACATCAATGGATGGACGCAAGTAGTAAAAAAACATTTATAAAAAACTTTATAACCGTTTAAAACGCGAAATGTATTATAGTTAACTTAAATACTGTGTGCCTAATGTTAAAGTCAAATCTGCTATGCTACTAGCGCCATCTGTTTCCTCGTAGTTGATATATGTAAAAACAAGCTGGCAAATATTGGTCCATAGCTAGTAGCAGCGTAGCAGATTCATTTCAACTACGACCCGACGTTCCATATAATATTGGCCACGGGGGAAAATACATTTAAAATAAGTTAACTAATATAAACTACACTGCAGAACAAATGTCTATAACAATATCTTATTTTAAAGGCTAATGGAAGACAGTCGCGAACGACGCAGCGGCGTATATGACGATTCGCCCATCATCGATTTGGATGCAGATGATGATCTCAGCTTAACTTCAATGCCCAAAGTGATCAACTTCAGTGCTGATCTCAATAATAGCGGCGACACCATCAAACGAAACGGTGAGTCTTTGTCATTATTTATTATAGTCCCAAATACGAGACTAAGTAGAAAACTAAAATTATTAATTTTTTAAAAGCATTATAATATTTAACGGTTTAAAACGCTATATATATAGTTAACTTATTATTAAGTACGACTTTATGTTTCAAATGCAGTCTTGGTCACTAACTTGGTCTCGTTGCACGGCTGCCACGATTTGGAAAATATTTCGCGTTTTAAACCGTTAAAAGTGTCTTAAGTTTTTTTTTGTTCGTGTATTACTTGCGTAAACTCAATACTTAACTTAAAATAATTTTGAAGTTAGTTTTTTGTCCCCGGGATAGTGATAGTGTTCCCAAACAGAAGCCAAAAGTTACTTGCTTGTAAATAAAATTGATCAAAAAATACAGTTTTCTGCGCCTTGCCTGTTGTAGCCATACAGAATATATACTTTTTTTTTATAATTTCAGCGTACCATAGACAAACCAGTGATGAGTGGAGTGTCGCATCCCTAATGACCTGCCCCAAACACAATCCCCTGACTCAAGAACTATCTTCAGATTCTATATCCACCAGCGAAAAGTTAGTACCACATATATTTATATCTGCGTATGCTCAACATAATATTATACATTTCTTGTTTTGTTCATAGCAAGTGGTGTCGGGTGGTCACGGGGGATGATATAATGAGAATGAGTCTGAGGTATTCCAGGTCAAAATTAGTTTTCCCATGAAATTTATACATGTCGAGCGTGGAATTTTGCGTTTTGAATTGGCATTTTTTCATTATTGGGTGTGAAGTGTTTACAAGTTTTTCTAACCGTAAATGGAGCCGTTTAAGTATTACGTAAGCAAATTTATTACGACTTTTGAACCCCACTTCTTCCAAGTTGTTAGCAAAAGTCAAGACCCCCTGGGGGATCATTCTTTTTTATTTTATTACATATAAATATAATATTCACTATTCAAAATAAATTGTTGTTTTAAATAAAAATTGTTCGTCCGAGGGGACACGCGCTTTTAAAGCTTGTAAATAAGAGTTAAATTGCGTATTAAACCGTTGAAAGTGTTTTTAACTAACCTTCAAGACTACAGAAATACTAGCTTCTTTGGTGAATGCTGATAATTACTGCTTATCTGCACCAGCGTAATCACCACATAGATCCCCCCCACTCACCCCCCTTATTACTTACATAATACTTGACGGGCTACAACTATATTCAATCGTATATTGATTGTACTTAGCTTTGATCAATAAAAACATTGCTTTATTGCTTTTGTTTGGATCTTAAGCGAGATTTTGTAATGAGCCTTTGCAGTCCTTCGGACTAACTTTACAAAACTTGTAAATGCTTCTACAATGTATGGTTGTAGTGTTTTGTGAAATAGGATTGGGTGATTTCGTTACAGCATGTTCAACAATAGCTTAATTATTGACCTTCAAAAGAATTTGTATAACTTTCATATATGTATTTTGGTATATACAACTCGGTGAAAAGGTCGAGAGTTAGAAACCGCTTTTATGTGTGTGTATGGCTTTTAATGCTGTATTGTGACTAGTTCGATAGTTGCATAATCAATAAGCAGTACAACTGACATTTAATACAATAAAAACTTTATATATGAAATTAAATAAAAAGAAAGATATACACTTGAAAATGATTGTCTTACTATACTCAAAGCCACAAAAAGCTTCCGCAGATGTTTGTATGTCGTTTCTCTTGTTTTAGGAGCCTCTTGCAATATATTGACGAAGAGTTAATGCTCAGGTAACTGTTGCATGGCAACCAGATTGTTTGTATGTTTGTTTGTAGGGTAGTTTGATTTTGTGTTCCCTTTTGGTTTCGGTGCAAGTTGTATGGCGACAGATAGTAAACAGAATTGAAAGTGGGTAGTCAGAAATAAATATTGCGCATCAGTTTTTCAGCTTAAACTCACAAACTTTACGTTTTTGAGCGACATAGTATCGTGCGACAGAGATGCACTCTAAAAGTCTCGTTGTCTCTTTCTTATGTTTGATGCGCAATATTTTCCTACGGCGCTAAAAATCTTTGTCGTGAAGTGATTATTTGGTTTATTAAATTATTTTATTGATTGCGGATCATGTATTTACCCTTTTTATGTAAAACTGTATTTTATAGCTATTACATTGTATTTGTAGAGCTTTGCTTCATATGATTTTATATTAATGATTTAGATCTTTAATAGCTTAACAGACAACACTAATTTTGTTATTAGCCGTTTTGATTTAAATGAAACATTTTTACGCTATTATAATATTGCAATCATCACTTAAAATATGCTAAATGATATATTTTTAGTTTTACCCCGTTAAAAGTGTTTTATTTAAATTTGTACTTTTCATAAAGACAATGCTATGTAATTAAATTTCAGTGTAATATATGCAGTACGCCGTGCTAGTTTTATTACATTTTCTACGTTTCTAACAGCATTTATTTATTCATTAATTTTATTTTATTTTAAAACAGTTTTTAGTACTAACAGTAACATTTTATTTAGTTAATACATAATCAGTTTGTCTTGCAACACCTATTGAAACGCCTGAATACGTGGCTAACATTATCCCAGCTTCATCTAACAGCACTGCATCCCTCCAACCGCATTCTTACCGTTGTAGTAATAAATAATTATTTACAGGGCAACACTACCACTGACAGCGGACACCGCCGCAATGTCCCAAGCTGGCAACCTCTCGATACACGACCACCATTTGTCCCAGTGCATCCAACTCAAGCAGAACTACCTAAACAATTCCACTACGAACGTCTACCAAAGTCTAACGAGCTTCCAGACTCCCATGGGCACATCGAACGCCCACATACCATCCATAGACGCGTTATGCAGGAAAGACAGTGAAATCATGTACGCGGATCAGCAGGAAACCGATTCGCCACAGATCAATACGAACTGCGAATGCGGCCTTTGCCCGAAACCGGAGTCGAAGGACGTGAACACGTTGAGCGATCTACAACGATCTGTGGCACCAAAATGCTCTTGCGACTCTTGCAATACAAACGGGGATATCCTCAGCTACTATCGCCAGTGTCCAAACCAAAACCAAGATTCGGGAATCATTTATTGCGAGTTATGCAAAAAGCAGAAAATATCCGTATCGAATTTTCGCGCTTTACAAATTGCGAACCGACTCCAGATTTCGGAAACCGGCCAGATGGAGAACGGAGGTTCGGACGACGAGCTGTGTAGAAAGATCGATATAAGCTTAAACATGGATGCGCAAGAGCACAGAAAGAGACACAATAGGCACAATTCGGATTCGGTTACGGCCGGCATTGATCTAAATCAGTTCTGCCAATGTGAATTTGAAGCGAGCAAACGAAAAACGTCGTCTGTCGATGAGATTTTCAAAATGGCGGAGGACGGTAGCAGCAAACAGGAGTTGACGGAGGAGGAGGTAAAAACGAGTCAACGGCAAAGAAGTTTGTCGGATAGTCAAAGGGATAAGGCCAAGGTGGATACAGAAGGTAATACCAAAAATAATTTATGATAAAAATTAAAAATCGAGTAAAGATTTAAACTATTTTGCGGCACGCACTGTAATTTTAACCTTAGTAGCAATTGTTAAGGTTGAAATTATAATGCTGAGAGGTGCAGGTATCAATACGGTAAAAAAATTTGACAATGACAAGTATGGCACGGGAGCGCTCAATGGCTCGGGAGTTTTTGCTGTTCCTTCAAAAAAAATTATATTTAGCTTTAGTGAAACTTTTAAGAGCTTTATTATGTTTGGACAAAATGTTCCTGCAGGATAAATAAAGGAATCTAATACTGTAGTTCCCTATTTGCTAGATACAATATACGTATATTAAACTGATTCGTGTTTACGTTTTCCTTTGTTTATTTCAGGTAATGGTACGCCTCCTGTACCCCCTCGGAGAGCGAGGGGTAGACGAGTTCGAAGCCCCGTTAGACCAGCACCGAACGGTTTACCTCCAACGCCTAAAGTACTTATGGGAGCGTGTTTCTCCAAGGTATAATTCTCTTTAAAATTTCAATAATTATCTTTGATTTTATTTCTTCTGCTATCCTAATTTGGCATTAGATGTTTAAAAAGTTAATGTTCACATGATGCCATTATATAAGGATATTTGTAAAAATTTCAACATATGATGTAAAACATATCTATATCTCACTATAATAGCAATGTTATATTTATCTGAAACGTTTTTAATTTTTTTATAACCAACTAATCTTACACATGTTGCAATAATTTTTTATAAAAAGATTTACCTAAAATGAAACACAAACATCACGAACACGTTTCTGAGTCCGTTGCACTGATCTGTTTTATGAGCAAGACTTCTGTGCCTGATCCGACCGAAACAAATTATTGTTTCTCTGGGATTCGAACCTAGGACCTCTTAAAATTAACGCAATGCTAGGCAACACGTTTAACCTTTTAGCTACATGGCGGTCAAGAACTCTGTTTACTTATGTATTTATTTTGTATACTTTTTTAAATGTTGTTCTTTAGAGTTTCGTTTTGTTTATATCAGGTATTTAATGGTTGCCCTTTGAGGATAAATTGCACCGCATCTTGGATACACCCAGATACAAGGGATCAGCATATTCTAATAGGTAATGAAAAAAAAAACATATTAAATTAAAACCATTTGTAACGGTTTAAAATGCTACATTTATATTTTAACATATTATAACAAAGACCTAAGATTCGGAAGATTCGCAGAAGTTGCGGTCACGGAGGAAAAGGGGGGAAGGGTTTATTTATGTTGTATGTATGGTCGTAGTTAAATATATAAACAATAACGAATATATTTCGCGTTTTCAACCGATAAAAGTGTTATATTTAAATGCAAGCTATAGACAAGGGTTGTGAATTATCTGGATCTTAATTATTATTTTGTGATAAATAGGCGCCGAAGAAGGCATCTACACGTTGAATTTGAACGAACTGCACGAAACTGCGATGGACCAGTTATGTCCGCGGCGCACAATATGGATGCACGTTATTAAAGATGTCCTCATGTCACTCTCTGGTAAGTCGACGATCTGTGCCTGTCACATGTACGCATGCCCAGTAGTAGAACGTGAGTCCCACCGCTGAGCACAGATCGTCAAATAAGTTAGCTTTAAGAGGACACTTTTAGCTTAATACAAAACTTAATTTAAATTAGCTTATATTTCTAATCAGCACCAGGATTTTTATTGGTTTTAGTCCATATTTTAAAATACTAATTTATTAAATAATAATACAGTTAATTCAAATGAGAAATTATTTTATTCTCAACACTTCTGAACTATATAACACGAAACAAGAAAATGTTATAAAAAATGAAAGGATGTTTCACCGTGAGGGCGAACACAATTCCGTGTTAGTTTCATTGATTGGTTTTCTTTACGGGTAAGTAGTTGATCAGACTTTTGTAGCCCAAACGTAACAAAATATTGTTTACCCGGGATTCGACTGCAGGACCGCTAACAGTTAACGTAATACTAGGCAACACATTTAACCATTTAGCTACTGAGTTATTTTTTTCCCTTTCATTTCTTCCTCTTTCTTCTCAACTTTCAAATTTCCATTGAAATCAAAGATTAAACTCAATGAAAATTTACTGTCCATTTTTGGCCTGTAAAACTACTACACAACACTACTTGTTTTGCTGTCCGAAATACTTCTTCCAATCCGGCGCAATTATCCAGTTCAGATCAGACTAATTTTTGTTCAGCCTAGGCAAAATTAGTTTTGTCCCAAAATTTCGTAAAGAGACCATTTACATCCGCTATTTCGCAGGTAAAACGCCGTCACTGTATAGACATGAACTGCTGGCTTTGACGGGAAGTGGTCGGGCCGGAGCCGGTCGTTCACTTCGTGTGCTGCCACCGCGGCTCTTGCCACGGCGGTTCGCACCTTCAACTCGAGTACCTGATACCAGAGGTAAGTCAGAAATCAGAAGAATTGGCAAAATTAACAACATCGCAAGCAGATTGAGAAGAAGCATTTATTTTTGTTTTGCAATGAATCAGACAGCGGACCTTGTTTAGTTGTTGGCTGGGATATAATTTACCTTCCATCAGTTGTCTCCCTTCCTCTGTCACGAAAAAAGGGAAAGGAGATCTTTGAATTCGGCGACTTTAACAATTAAATATAAATGAACTAAACGAACATATTACGCCTTTTAAACAGTTACACGGGTTTAATTAAAATGTGTACTAATCACGTAAAGTACTGACGATTTAAATTATACGCTCTCAACGGGTTAAAACGCAAATACAAACTATTTAACTACAGACAATACTTAACCATAAAGAAAATTTTCTTCGATCAAACAAATAATTCTTAAGGTAGAAATCATTACCCAGTTTTCAAATATACAATTTTTTTAATATACAAAAGTTTTTAAATATCATTATTAGTAATGATTGATAAATACATTAATTTCATCATCTATTTATTTAATAATTATCATCTATTCCTTCTCTTCAGGCTGTACCGTATGCGCAGTCGTACGGAATCCGTACAATGGCTACAAATACTTATGCGGAGCGACGCCGGCTGGACTGTTTTTGATGCAATGGTACGATCCGCTGCGGAAGTTCATGCTGCTCAAGAATATAGAGTGCGTCCTGCCCTCGCCTCTGCTCGCCTTCGAGTTAATCATCACTCCGGAGTTGGAATACCCCCTACTATGCGTAGGAGTGACTCGAAAGCCAATAAGACTTAATCTTATTAATATAAATTCGGGTGAGTGACTACATAAAAAAGTCCTTTGAAAACTAATATTTTTCACATGTTTTTGTACATTACGCATTATTTAATAAAATCCCCTAATTAAGTGCACTATCAATAAATAAGTTTAAATCGTGTGTAAAACAAAAACTTGGAAAGGGTTATTATGACGTTAATCAATATTTAAGCGATACAAATTCTTGGGGTTTGCAGGATCCCGCTCTAACAAGAAAAAAATTGTAGTGCACTTAACCTGTAATTTTTCGATTTGTGTAGGCGCAACGTGGTTCCATTCGGATGAACTGGAAGTGAGGCCGGGCGGGTCTAACACTGTGATACCAAGACCAGAAAGACTTCACACCCTCAGGGCTGTGCACCAGTTGAATAAGGACGCTGTGAGTTAGACACTGTAGTATTTGTTTGAAGTAGCTAGTGAGAGTGCAGAGTGAGGCAGCTGAAAAGCTAAGATAGAGTGGGTCTGGGATCAAGAAGTCAAAGGTCTGAGATCTTCCCAATTTCACCTTGTTTGAAATGGACATAGTTGCTGAGAGGTTCGGAATCGTACACGTGTTCCCAGGTTCTCCCTCTAAACCTACTTAATGAGATGGCATTGTGTTGAGGGGTCCTGGTTGACTAGCGCCTCTCGGTACGGTTGCTAGAAGTGGAACACATAGGGTGTAGTACAATTGACAATAGTTTCGACGACAAAGCTATAAAAAAAGACGGTTTTAACTGGTTTGATTAACGGTTTTATAATTTATTTTATGTTTATTAGGTATACTACTAATTCTAACAATGATAAATTTAGAGTGAAGAAGCAATCAGATTCAAATCAGCAATTAAGTTCAGAAAGTAGTTCTATTCTACGCGATTAATGATTAGCCACAGAAACATTAAAAACATAGAAATAGCCTTGTACAAGTTAGTTGAGATGTTATACTAGACACGAACTAAAGTGATAAAGTCATCAAAGTCAAAGTTAATAATTAGTTATTATTTGCAGGTTCTGGTTTGTCATGAGAACGTAGTGGACATCATACCAGTGCTGCCGGGTTTCGACCCTCGACGGCAAGACGAGAGGAAACGAAATAAGTTACCTCAGCGACTGCAGTTCGACTTCCAAATTGATAGCATACGTATGTACTGTACAGATTTTTTATTTTAATTGGGGACACTGATAGAAGGCCATGTGTTCGGTCTACATTATATGCTAGCAATTTCACCCATTTCCGCATTCCCCCTTTAAGAAGGACATCGGGTTATCTATTTTTACTTATACAAAAAAATAATTTAAAGACAAAAATGTTCTATAAGTATATAATAGCTAAACTATTATATAATTAGTCGTTACTTATCTAGATAAGTAAAGTCATAAAGGGCCCTTTGTGTACAACTACACGGCATCCGAAATGTTATCTCGTAGTAAAAAATAAATTAACATATATTTCGCGTTTTAAACCTTTAAAGTTGTTTTATTCGCACATATGTATTTATAAATGTTGTTGTTATTATTACAGTTTGTCTAGCGGACTCGGTGCTAGCGTTTCACCGAAACGGGATGCAGGGCAGATCGCTACGAAACGCCGAGGTCACCCAAGAAATTGTCGATCACTCACGCGCATACCGATTGGTTGGACATGATAAGTTAGTGACATTTTTATCATTACAATATTAGAACAAGTTAATAGGGGAGATATATTGATGAAACATAATTCAAAAATCTATTTTAAATACATATACCAACTATCGAGGAAGACTTTGGGCTATAAAACATCAGGCGAAGAAATACTGTAAAATGTGGAAAAAAACGGCAAAATTATTCATCTTTGAGGGCTTCCGGTGCTATATATTCGTTATTCATTGTACCAATTTTTTTTACAGAGTGGTGGTTCTAGAATCCCACGTTCTCCAAAATAACACACTGTCTGGCGAGGATGGCAACGACCTTTACATATTAGCTGGACACGAAGCGTCATATTAGTTACCAATATCGCATTCATAGTTATGATCTTATCATTCTGCTGTTTCTTAGATCATCTATATGACTAGGAATAAAGAATTCTTATCATTTGATATTGATAAACCGAGTAAAAATCAAACATACAGTCCTTTCTAGAGAGCTTTGATCTTTGAGCTGTTGAAATCACCGAGATTTCATTTATTATTTTTTTCATCTTATTCGACTTACACACAATTATTCATAACACTGCCATTGTCCATTCCATGGATGAAATTTAAGCAATAATATACGAATATTGATTCCTTTAGTGATTTTTTACAATGTATTGTCTGTATTAATTCATAATAAACGTATGAGCATGGAAAATTCCATATTATGACCGTAACAAATGATTACTCACACTAATAAGAGTATATTTTAATATTCTTAAAGCTTATAATTAAAAAAGTTAGTAAATAATGGAATGTTAGAATATAGCTACCAGCTATGTTTGTCATTTCTCTAAACGTTACAAATCATGTATATCCGTTATTTTGAAATAACGTCACTGTGATTTTAAATAACATGCGACGGCATTTTAAAGTATTTATGTGATTAATCTTTCATTTAATCCTAACATTATGAAAAGACATGAAAACTTGTTTTGGTTCACTTTTATTCAAGTCCAAAAATCAAAGCATTCTATGAAATTTGATTGTTGTGTGTATATAAAAACACGGTTATAAAAGTGATCCAAAATAAGGGATATCGTTATTTTATTAATATAGTCTATAGTAATGAAAGTATAAAAATGCTAATTTTGTAAATATATAAAATTCCAATTAGTTTTAGTCAATTGTATTATAGAATAGCGTACAACAACACAAGCCTGTTGTGCAAATCTAATAGTTGAACAGTCGAAGTGGGTAGTTTTAGCATTTTTGCACAACGGTCTTGTATTTAATATCATTATGTAACCTCGAGCTAGCGCAAGCCCGAAATGGACTGTTTATTTATTTACTTGTGTCGTACTTTTTAATTGCATGTTGAAGATGGGCTGTAGTTATATGACAAGTAAAATATTGAATTGTGCAGTTATCATTCAAGATGATGTCATTAAATTTAGGCGAATTACTAAGGACATGTAATTAAATTACATCAAATACATCGCAATGAAACTCTGGAAGGATCCTTTTATATTTGTATTTGTTTATTTGTCAAGAGTTTGAGGAAATCGAAATGTTTTTATTATTATCATATATGTTTACTATTGGCAAATTTGAACACCATAAAATCTAGACAAAATACATAAATGATTTTATTTATCATATGACTAACAGCATATCTTATGTGAGATTATCTCTCTGGTTGTACTTTAGCACACATCGCACTTTTTTTATAAAAAAGTTTTATATACCACATTTATGAAAATACAATTAGCGTGTTTGACGACTAGTAGTACATATATATTTTTGCTTTTTAACTCATAGCCAGGCAAAGTAGTACCTAACCTGTAAAAAAGCCAGGATAATGTTACCAGTAATATTTGTGTGGGACATTTCCACCTCCCTAAAGATTTAGTGTAAAGTCATTGATGTGGTATATTTTTCGTTCCCAATATAATGTAATTCTTTAACCAGTTTATTTACTCCTGTAATAAAATTTTTATTTCTATTCTCTTAGTTTTCTTTTTTACAGCTTTTCGTTCATTGCTCACATATTAAGCTTTTACATGCTACACAGAAGGCTCATTTATATAATGAATTTTAGAGTAATTTTTGTCAAAAATAGTTCACTTGAAATAGCAAAATAGCTTGTAGTTTCCCAAAAGAATTTTAACCCGTAATGGTGCTAATTTCAAATATTTTAATTATATTTTTTTTTATTGAAGTTGTCAGAATTTGGGTTAGTTAAAGATATAGAACAAATGTATTCTGTATTGTATGTTAAAAATATAGAGCTACCGTGTGTGTTAGCTTGTTTGCATGCCATTTTGGATGGATATTTTATTGACTAACCCAAATATTCTTGTCCCTTTGATTCTCATGCTTAATACTTCTGATATTGCCAAAATTCACTTCCGGCAAGTGGACTGAAAATTGGCTGTTAATCCGTTTTCTAATAAGGTAGGTTACCTATTGATGTAGCTTTTCGATTTCAAAGGTTTTAATAGATGTAGGGTTTTGAAATTATTAGATTTAGGAACGAAAACACCAACCTTATGATACAAAATATAAGAATGATAATTATTAAACATTGATTCTATATCTATTATAGTTACATTTGGTTTTATGATTACCCTCGATTTGATGAAATCTAGTTAGATGCAGTAATTAGGTTTTAATAAACCAACGCTAGTTGAAGTACAAAATAAAAGGAGGAATTTTAAAGGAACAATTATGTACATATATATTATGAAATGCTCAATTGAAAGGGCTGTCTGTCTGTACACTGCATTCATTAAGTTGTAAAACATAAAGATGGTTTCCTGGACTATGGCATCCCTTTTTAAGTATTCTCATATTTGAAACAAACTATGTAATTGTATTTCCCAAACTAGACAGAGGAGTGTAGATTAGCTTTAGAATATAATATTTTGTGCTTCAAGCTCTTCATAAGTACAAACATATATGCTTCTTGGGTTTTCAAGCACTTTAGATATTGCAATTGTTGAATGCTTTACATCATATTGGATAGCTTGAAAATCAAAGGGGCATTGGAAAATGGCTATGAAAGCTGTATACAGTTTATAACAAATAAAAAGTTTTAACAATAAGCAGTAAGGGTATTATAAAAACACAGTTTGAAGTGCTTTTAAATCCAACATCTCTACATTAAAACATATGTAATAGCTGTTTCTTCAATTTAAGTAACTAAGGTTTATAAAATATTTTGTTCCTGTTATGAGGGTAATCAATAATTTTGTAAATATAATGTACTATAAAATTAAATTTATTCAAAATTATATCTGACAAATTTTATTCAGCAAATAAAATAAATAAATGGATCTTATACTTTTATTTACCTTACGAAACAAATACGCCCAATTGTATCAGTTTTAATGACAACCATGACAACCACACAGTGGAGTTTATTAAATCACTTAATGAATTATCTTGATGTTAAATCCTGAAATAATTATTTTAACGGTCTCCCGTAAACAATGTTATCACATAGGTCTCCAACACAACACAAATTGTTTTAATTGTCTTCCTCTACGATTTCTACATCTTCGTCATCTTTTTTCTTTCCAGCAGACTTCTTCGCAGAGGCCGCTAATTTGTACTGCTCGAGGGCTTCACGTAGTGGCTCCACAAATCTCTCAAATTCAATATCTGCCATCGCCTCTAACACATCCTGACCCGTTAGAGCTTTCCTTTTATGATGTTTCACTGTGTTTGTTGCTGCAGAGGTAACGTACAGAACGAAAACAGATGCAGCTTTGGCTAAACCGGTTCGCGCCTCTTTGGAAATTGCAACTCCATCTGGCAAAGCTTCTTTAACTATCCGTCCGACGACTGTCAGTGGTAAATTGAGATCTTCTAGTTTTTCTGCCATATTTTAAGAACCGTTCTAAAAAGAGTATTGTATAAATTTCACTATAATATACACTTCACGAGACCCACTTTGAATATACAAGTCGTCGCGCCTCAGCCCTCTTAGCTCGTTATGTCACTCTTATGTCAAAACTGTCAATGTGTCAAATATTGTTAATATTACTTACCTTATCTGTTATCGTTGTTCGAAGATGCAGAGTGGAATGCTATCCTCGATATAGTTTTTTCAGCAAAATTGTCGAGTGTCAGTATAGAGCGTTACATTATTATTTTTGGCTGTTGTTTTTTAATTAATTTTCTGGTCTGGTCTGCATCTAAAGAATCTTTTTTTTTATTTACAAGTCGATGCATAAAGTATTCGTCTAAAATAGTCGTCTAGTAGCCACAGAATTAAAATTATCAAAGTTCTGTGGTAGTGATAATGTCATGTTAGGAAGTTGCAAGGTACTATACGATAGTTGCATTTTGATTACTAAAGTGGCAGGTAGTCACTATTCGCCGATCTATCGATTCTCTCGTTAAATTGTGTTATTGCAGTGTTCAATTAAATACATGTTGAATTTGGCACCGGAGTAAAAAACATTTCGTATTTAGGCGGTTTCCTTTGACTGTATTTCAATGTGGTCTTACCAAATCCACCCTATAGCTTGTATTGATTCAATAAAGTTGCTGCATGATCGTGTTTGAATTTGAAAATAAAGGTAAATATTGGTTTTATTGAATAGTATTTATTTAATACTTTTATTTTTAAGCCTATATAATACACTGCCTATTAAAACAGTTTAGTGTGGAAGCTGAAGGTAGGTGCAATGTTTTTATGTTTACATAAAATGCATACAATATTGATAAGAAATGTTTCTTAAAAGCAATGGATATAAAATATTTTCCTTTTATTATTATTCGTCAGTCAAGTGTGAAGAGTGAAGCGAATTATGTGAGTTTTTTAACAATATAGAAATATATTAATAGACCACGAGATTAACAAAATTATGTACAAAATAAAATAGAAAAGTACAGTTTTTTGTGCTAATAAAATATGTGTAAACAACCCATGTTTCGCTATTTAAAGATGCTGTTTCTTTAACGTGCTATTTATAATTTCAAAATATAGGTACAATGAGACGACTAGGATTTAAGTACACCATCATTCTATAGGAATAATTTTAGAAAATATGTAAAAACATTTAACCACTCGTCTCGCTTAAAAATTATTATCAATAATACGCCATTAAAAGAAGGCCACCGAAATCAAAGGCGACAAACACTTTACGACCTATTATAGCAACCTACTGAATTAATCAACAATTAGACTTATATACTGGAAGGTAAGGTTTTATATTCTTCACAACAGCGACTATGAATTGAAGTTAGATGTCAATGAACTAGCACTGGTCAATACGGGGTTTTGAATCCGCAACCCCCGTGTAAATGTAGGTTAATAGGTCGATGTAACCATTCTCGTTTCTTTTTTCATAGATCTTACCCTTAGCAAGAATTACGTGTTAAAAATATATATAATGTTATTACGTATTCGTGTCACGAATACACAAATTTACCTTGACAAAGGTTAAAATTACGTCATTAAAATAATTATACTGTCCATTTAAAGTCCCTTCACTTGCGATGGCTAAAACAATTTTATTCGCGCACATACTATAAAAAGAAGTCATACTTCTACTTTTAATTAAATTGCGAAAACATCACATATACATTGCAAGTAATCGAAATATGTTAAAACTTAAATACTGTCTGTAATTTACCCAAGTACACATTTAATTAAAACACTTTAACGATATTATTTAAACTTATTTGAAAATTATTTTAACTATAGGCCCGATCTTTCAGATGCTTTGCAGCAGCCGCGATCGCGGGAACCACGCGTCTCCCCATGACAGACGCATTTTAAAGCATCTAAGTATATTATTTAAATGGTAAAATTTGCATCAGTGTTAGGCATACTCTTCCAAACAAATTGACTAATTTCATTTATGTTTAAATAATATTGTGAAATCCCGTTTCCCCCTCGTGGGGTATGGGGTGGTGAACACATTTCCGTGTCCGTTTCACTGATCCGTTCTATAACAGGCAAGTAGTTGATCAGACTTCTGTGCCCTGCCTGACCGAAACATTTTTTTATTTTTCTGGGATTCGAACCCGCGCATAACGCAATGCTAGGCAATACGTTGGACCGTTTGGCTACAGAGGCCGTCTTAAATAATATTATGTACCCCAAAATAGGTAACGGAAAACTATATCTTTCTGTAATATGTACGTAGTACAACAGTGTCTTATAATTCACCATATCGATCGTTGTATTAAAAACTAAAAATCAATTATAATCAACTCTAATTAGATGGTACAATTCTTCATGGTCTAGAGACTCTTCGAGGATGACTACTTGGTATTACGTCTTCAGAACGGCCATTTAATATAATAACACGTTTCGGCCATGACCTTGTGTGACCGACTTGTTTGTCATGCTTTTTAAAGTACCAATAAATTTCATTATGGTTCTTGTTTTTATGTAACCGTTCTGTATGTAGCCATGTTTGTATGCTCGGGAGGACTTTCAAATTAGTCCCAATGGATTGTTTGTGGATATTAGTACAAAAGATAATTAATTTGTTATACTGTCGTGTTTACCATCCTTAATTGATGTTCAATTTCTTTTAACATCAATTAAATGTCTAATCATTTATTTATATTCCGTTACCATAAACCTTAAAATATTTTTTTCTCACTCTTAATTACAATTATTTAAACACCTTATAACGGTTTAAAACGCGATACATATTAGTAAATTTATTTGAAAACGTTGGGTCGTAGTTAAAATAATTTTCAAACAAGTTAAGTATGTAATATCTATATTGTGTTTTAAACAGTTTTTTTTAATATCATAAAAAAAATTTGGTGCACAATCAGATATCGCACCCGGTACTTCCAGATACTCAGCTTCATTATTATCTAAGTAATCCGTGAGTGATCAGGAGTCAGTAAAAATACATTCGCCAATTTCGGATACAATGATTATGCAATAACCATGGGGAAAATATTGTATGATAAATAGTGGAAAAACATTAACTCAACGGCCCATAGACTATGGTCGTGTGAACAGTTCTGCGATAAGAACCAGTTGTGGTGAAGGACGTGGCTGTAACCCTGCGACATTGACAACTGCGAGTGTACACTAGCGTTTTTTAAGCGTCTGCAATTATCAGAAAATTGATTACGACAAAGGTCCAGTGGACATGACTGCGTGAACTGTGAAAAACTTAACCATTAATTGGAACGATGCTTTGTGGAGTTTTTCGGTTTAGGAAAGCAATTCATAGGATCTGCATTTTGAACATAATAGTAATAATAAAACAATTGTTAAAATGCGATATATATTAATTAAACTTATTTGAAAATTATTTTCAACTTCGGCCCGACGTTTCGGATGCTTTGCGGCAGCCGTGGTCACGGGGAGGTTAAAGATGGAGGACGTCAAAGTAAAAATTTAAAAATTATGTTTATTGAAAAACACTTAACGATTTAAAATCGATATTTGTTAAACTAGAAACTTATGCTTCAGCCGTTTACGGGGAAACGGCTGCTGATATATTAAGTTAAAAATCATTTTCAAATAGTTTAACGAATATATCACGTTTTAAACCGTTAAAGTGTTTTATTTAAATGTGTACTACTCGCGTAAACTATAGTCAGTATTTAAGTATTTATTTTCATATCTATCAACAACTAGATAAAAACAATCTGGAAAGGTTAATCGTTAAATAAATATTAAGAGGAAGACAATTAATTTGTTCGGTTCCATCCTGGTGCTCTTCTACTCAGACTTTTAGGCGCCCTGGCACTATGCCCTCAGTTGATGTATCGGTTATACAGCTCGTGAAGACTAACCTTTACAAAACAAAATCTCGTTTACATTTTGATGGTGCTATTATGTATGGAACTTTGTACTGCGTTCCCATTATCGTTGGTATTACGTAAATATTGTTTTAACATTAATAGAGTACCTACTGTTGGTTTTGCGGAATACAACCAGCAAATTAAATTCTTTTAATTTTGTCAATTGGACGGGCCTGTTTGTCTAACGGTAGCAGTGTATGGCTAATAATCAAAAGGTCATGGGTTCGACCTTCACCGGGGTCAAGATATTTTTTTATTAATTTACAATATTTCTGTTGGAATTCGTCTGGACATCTAGATATTAAATGGTCCACTAACGTCTACAAATGAAGTTTAATCGCGTTTCGGATTCCGTCTGTGAATTGTCGAATATCCAAAGGGAAAGTAAGTAATATTATATTATATGGCTGGGGTATTTCTCCCATCTAGTAAAACCTACGCTTGTCTGGTTTCCTATATTATAAAACTAAGATATAACTTTTTCTAATTACTTTTCTCTATGATAACAAAGTGTCAAATGATTCAAGTAATATTTATAAGTACGCCGACCCGTAGTAGAGTAACATGCTTGGTGTTCTCTCATACAAGTTAGGGGGTTTTATTCTTGACCCGCTACCCTCTCTTAAGGGAGAAGACTCATCCAGCCATGGGAATTGTATTAGGTGGAACAAATTATAATTTGCCGAAACGAAATATCGTTTAAGGTCAATTGCTAACATAATTTTTATGATATAAATGTAACTTACAAATTTGCTAATGTAATTTCGAGGTTAGACCACTTATACCTAAGGGTAACATCAAATATAATGATGTCTCGTATCGATCTACTCGAGTGAAGGACACAAAATTAAATACTATTATTAAAACATATATTTACGGTTTAACATTTCACTAAGTTTCCATTTTCACCACGGTCGCTTAGAGGAGAGAGAGAGAGAGCTATTTAGCTATAAACCCGCCTTATTTTATTAATTTTTCAACCCCTATCAACCCTTTTTGGCATTAAAAAGTCTAGCCTATGTCCTTTCTTAGGCTCTGTAATATCTGCGTACCAAATTTCATTTAAATCAGTTCAGAAGTTTCGGAGTTAAAGCCAGACAGACAGACAGACAGAGTTACTTTCACATTTATAATATTAGTATAGATTTATTGTTCACTACCATTTGATATGGTGGTTGACCCGGCAAACTTTTTTGAATATAAATTGTTTCTTAGTTCTTGTGTAAGTCTGGTATATTGTGTCTGGTAGAACGAACGAACTGTAGAGCGCTATCGACGATCAATACATATAAAAACACCAAACACACCAAACATTCATTTATAACAATTTAATGACACCAGTAAATGCCTGGGGTATGACGTACCCGGAAAAAAATATGAAATAAATAAAACGGCTATTAAGAAATAGGGATTGCTGTTAGCAGGGTGAACATTTTGGGTTATGTATTTTTTTAATGCCACATTTTTCACGCAAAACATGTCACAATATCCGAATGTCCAAGTCCACAAGAGGTCGACTGAGCATTTTGTCTCGTCTTTAATATTTCTCATACTATCAAGAGAACCCCAAGTTTGTCTGTTCTCCATTAGCATAAAAAAATGAGCTAGCGGTGGTTTCTCAGACCTACTTCATATCTATATAAAAATCGGTCGAGCGGTTTTGGAGGAGCATACCATGCTGAATGAAATGCATAAACACTGAGACACGAGAATTTTATATGCTAGACATAGGTAGTTTTAAATCAGTGTTTATCTTGAGATTACGTTAAGAATGTCACGTTAAGTAACTAAATATACAACTGGGAGGAGGTCAATTACCCATGCCGATTAACTACTTGCCTAAAAGTACAGTCAGTCGTTACCATAAACTCACTCATCATTAATTATCTCCTTCAAATGAAAATCACGCCTTTTGTTAAGTTTAGCTATGACGTCATTACTTCAACTTTTTGTGGCGTGAAGTCATAATGATGTAATCGCGAACTGGGTTGGTATTTCTTTGGGTTCCGTACGTAAATATTAGCACTTAATAGTGATCAGTCAATTTAAAACTGTCTGTAGTTTACGCTAGAAGTATACATTAAAAATACTCTTTAACGGCTTAAAACGCGATGTATATTAGTTTAAATGCTTTGCAGCAGCCAGTGCTGACCCGAATTGTCGGGCTGTAATTAAAATAATTTTCAAATAAAATTAACGAATACATATTTAGATCGGACATTTGTTGGATCGATTGTTGTCAAAAAAAATCAAGACCATTTAACTAAATATATTAATTTTTAAAGCTTCCCTAGCCATATACGATTGTAGATCATAATTTAAAATAAATAAATCAAAAATTCGCGGTTCCGGTTGGACATGGCAGGGATCCACTATTTGCTTACAAATTTGTGCCCCATGTATGTAGGATTAGGATTCATTATAATTAAAATTTACGGAATCTGGCATCTACGGAACCTTGATTTTGTTTTTGGTGATATTTTCTCTTATCGCTTTGTTACGATGCCTTATAACAATTTATATGATAACCATTAAGCGTGGTCATTTCTTATGGGAAAAGCTGTTGGTAGAAGTGGTTATTTTTTAATTATTTTTCGCCCTAGAAACAAAGGTTAATAGACTTTATATCCCATGCACTGGGACAGATAACGCCATAGTGGATAACTAACATAAACATGTTAATAATTATATTAAACATAAATATTATAATTAAATAAAAACACACAATATTAACATAATAACGAGATTTCTTTTAGTATTAACGCAAGATGGATGGTTTTCATCAGCTGTTTTTATAAACAAAATTAAGATGGCGGTCTGCTACTGTCAAGTCCAATTTGCTATGCTAGCGCCATCTATTTTCTTGTTATTTTAATGCTTAACATGTTATAAGTATTATATCAATTCTGTTGCTCTCTATACTGTTCTATATAATAAATTTAGTTAGTCTTTAACAAAACAATGTCAGATTTATGATAATTATATTTTTACCAAATTATTTTTTTATTCTATCTGTACAATTGCTAGGTCTATCAGGTGAAATAATTCTATCAATGGTTGTCCTTATCTGTAGTTATATCAATCAATCTGATAAAAACTTCAGATTGCATAATGATTCTAATCTAATGTTTATACAGCAGTTTTTGAAGGCTTTTTTGTTATATAAACAACTGTTATTTTAATGTTTATAGACTATTTTGGATTAAAAAAATTATCTACTTCATAAATTTTTATTTTAACCTTTTTCCCCCCGGTTACCGTTTTTTTACAAGTATAATTTTTAAATTACAACTTAAAATTCGCGGTAGAACTTAGGCGTTGTTAATTTACTAAGGCAAACATAACATACACTAATAGTCATAGTACATGTTTGGAAGTGAATATTTAGCAATAGCTAATGAAGAATACAAATAAATCTAATTGGCGTTACTATCATTCATAAATTCTCACGCAAAATGGAAGGCAAGGTTGAAATTTTTAGTATAGCGTGCAATATTAAAAGTTTTTGAAACATGCTAATTTATGAATCACTTACGATGTTATCCTTTTTCTGATCGACTTAAGGCTTAGTACAGACTTGTGTGCATGAAATCTCGTTTCCCCTTGTGGGGCATGGGCCACAAATTATTGTATTTTTTTTAATATCAGGCAAAGGCGACACTGGGGTTTACTTGACGGATAGTAAAATACCCCGACCATATATTAATTGGGAATATTATTTTTCTTTACTTATTCATTCGGGGACGATATTTGCCAAAAACAAACGACAAAGATAAGGGACGAAATTTGGATATTCCTAATGTGATTTCCTGCTGGAAGTCTGAATCTCAAATGAGTGGCCAACATGTTTAAGAAAAATAAATACATATATTAGACACAACCTGTACCGGTGGGGATCAAAGCCACATCCGTTGATATTAGCTACCATTACAGCCTAACAAAATAACATTATCGTAACTAACGTAACCTACGCGATCGAACTATGTATTATGTTTTCATGGATGCATACATCCATAAGTGAAATTCCGTTTCCCCTCGCGGCCATGCAGCGAAAAAATGTCTCTTTCTTTTATGTATCTTTTACAGGCAAATAGTCATCGAAGGAATCTATCGTATCTCCGGGAGTCGAACACAGGCCCTCTCCCTCTTAACGCAATGCTACGCGCTTAACTATTTTGCTACAGAGGCGGTCGTGAAAATTGATTTTGCTATATCTCAAGAATTATAAAGATTTTTAAATAAACTATTATGTTTGGTTTTCGTCTTTGCGACTTGATTAGAAATTAGTGAACACCTAGCCTCATATACACCGTCCTAAAATACACCTTATGAGCAATAAAATTAGTTGTAAAATACGTGTGTAAATACTCTTTACCTGAAACGTCAGTTAATACGCGGTTTTTCGAGTGATTGGTTGTGTGTCAGGTCTTCAAGGATCTTATGTTGAAGAAGAAAGAAATAGAATCCTCTTTTCAACAAAGAGTAATTATTTATATTGTTAATAAAATTAGTATTTTTACAGTATATTTTCAGATTCTACTATAATCGTCCTTACTATCGTATAGTGTATATTGTTTCATTAAATTGGTGGTAGAATCACACATTTTCTTTCGGGTCACAATCCACCGTCTACAGATGGAATAGCCGTGAAGATTAAATAAAAGTATGTTTTTATTAACTCTCTTTAAATTTTAAATAATGTCTGTAGTTTACGCGAGTGGTACATTTAAATAGATCACTTTGAACGGTTTAACTTCGAAATGTTTTAGCTATATATATTTATACGTTTACTTTGTTATTATTATATATAGTTTATTATTTTTTTAATTTAAAATCGAAAATAATTGAAAAAATTTTCGACTCGGGCAGATTGAACCGGCATCGTCAGCTTTCCGTGCTGTTGCTCTACCAATTGAGCTAACAGTCTTAATTTTTCAATTTATTTTCGATTTTTATTATATAGTGCCTTCATGTGCAATAACATGTGAAAAATATTAATGTTTTAAAGTTATTTATTTCTTTTACTTTATCCGTTGGTTTTAATTTGTGATTTTTTAAATATTTAGTCAAGATAAGCCGAGAGCACAATTTGTTTACATTTTTTATGGCTTGGTAATTTCACATTGTACCAAGAGAATCCCTTTTTGTCTGTCCTTCTCTGTCATATAAAACTGTAGCTACTGTATGTTTCTGACATAACTATAGCCATATATTTTCACTCGACATGTTAAGATTCGAGACGCCAAATAAATTATCCATAATGACTACGCTTGAGGAATCTTTTCGCTTCGACAAGTCGATTAGAATTAATTAATGGCGCTAACGCTGTTTCAATTTCATTACTCAGCTTATGTATCGGATTCAATTAAGTATTTTCAATCAGATATTGGTAAACAAGAATTTGAGAAATGGCCGTACCAAAAATTCGCTTCTTTACTGCAGTAATAATCTATTTACGTATGCTTACTTATATTAAGTTTTATAAAAACTATAATATTATATGAAACTGAAGAGTTTGTTTGAACTCCCTAATCTTAGGAACTATTAGTTTTAATTAAAAATGATTTTTGTGTCGGTTAGATGGGAAGTGATTTTCGCCGCTCATGGACATTTTTTTGAATATAGTGGAGGACAAACAAGCAAGAGGTTATGATCAATTATGATCAAAGAAAAATGCGCTTTTGTAATTTTGGCTTTGGATATTCGGAAATCCACAGACTGAAACCGAAACGCGATTAGGCTTTTTCATCCGTGCACCGGTGGTTTGTGACCCGGACGGAATTTCGATATTCCTACCACCCATTTAATACCCATATGTCCAAACATAACACCTCACAAAAAATACCATTCGAACATCTTCATTAAAATACCCGTTTTCCGACCACCTTTGTTTTTGACATTGCATTGAATGCTACTTTCAATTCAAGTCAATGATGTCACCTACCGAAGGTTGATCCTTTCTACTAAGTACTTGCTGCCTCGTTGTTCTAGAGGTTAGTTTGAACCCCGGCTGGGTCAAAGTGTAAGTTTGCTTTTTGGAATGTTTCAAAAAATATGTACGGTATACTCTAAAAAGGGCTACATTTTAAAACGAGGAGGTGTTATGCTTTGAAGAGCACGTTACCTCTTTGGTCAGGGTATTCTTTAGTAAATCCGTGATTCTAATGACAGAAGAGCACAGGCAAGCTTGAATTTCACTTGATGAAAGATGTAGAAATCCACAGACTGATTTACTGCCTTTTCATCTGCCATTCGTGGTTCTACACCTACATTTCCAGACTCTTACCACGCACTTAAAATCCAGATTTTCCAGACGAAGTCTCACATGTTTCAGAAAAATAGTAAATTTATTACAACATGTTGGAGCCAGTGGGAATCGAATCCACTCTCCGTTGATTATTAGCAATAAATATTCATACCATTTGATCGACAAAACTGTCTGTTTATAGTAAAGGTACTACGTAGGGTTTCGTAAATTCATTTCAATCGAAAATGGATTGTTAATTCATACAAACCAATACCACACTATGCGATGAGCGATGTTCTTTATCAAAAACCAAACAGGTTAAAAGAGGTTTCCTGAAAAACAACAGTTTCCGGACCGTGTTGAAAGACTTTCCCAAACCATTTCTCACGTCAGAAATGGGACAATATCCGATAACATAGATAGTGTTTGACATATTAAGTGCAACGACTAGAGTTTGTGTGCTTAGATTAAAATAATAAAGAAACGGTCATAAAGATTACCTTATAATTCACTCAATTATTATAAATTATATATATGCAATCATTTGACAATATGTAGTAGTTTATATTTTAATAATATTGTATACTTAATATTAAGAAATATAATGTTATAAACATCCGTGAATTGCGTACTGTTGTTATTGCGAATAGTAACCGTTTCTTTGAAACACTTTTAACAGTTTAAAACGCGAAATATATTAGTTACGTTGTTAACAATTTATTTTACTACGCAGCTTTGCGGCGGCCGTAGTCATGGGGGGACTGCTGCGGGGACGGTTGCTACAAAGCATCTAAAACTTAGTGCGTAAGATATATTGTAAAGTTAACAAATACACTTCGAGTTTTAAACCGTTAAAAGTGTTTTAAATATCTATTGTAATTGTTTTCACACAGTGTTGCGTTATTTATTAAATTAAAGGTGCACTCCTAGAATCATATTCCGTGACTTTATTCGAGTGCCTTATCAGGATAAAATTACTTTGTATAACACGTTTTCTGTTACGAAACACTGTACGGGTCAAATAAAGATTATGACACCTCACACATTCAATACATACCGATCGTATAGTGTGTCGCTTCTAGTCTTTCTAGTATTTAAAACTGATTTGAGATCTGCGGTTGTCCGTTGCTAAGCTTGTAGGCCTCTTTTAGGTAAGTAACAAGTTTGGTGCTAAAATAGAGTTACAAATATCAGTCGTATAGTCCACATCTTCTACACTATCGACGTTCTTGTGAAACTACTTTCACGGCTTCTTCATCTGTGGATTGTGGTTCAAGACCCGGACGAAATGAACGACCCAAATCAATTGTAACACATTTTATAAAAACTATAAATAGATTAGAAGCATGTTGGACCTGGTAAGAATAGAACCGACAATTGCTTGATTGTTAGCTATAGGTCAGAGAGTCTATCAAAATGGTCTACATTATAAAGCCATCATTCTTAGAATCTTTCCTTTTTCATGATAGAGAAGGAAAAACCAACACAGGGTTCACTAGAAGAGGGTGAAATAACCCATAACATCCAACATCACTATTGATCGAGTTTGTATCTACGTCTATCTTCATATTTACGGTGACGGTAGTTCATTTACTGAACCCGCTGGGGAAGAAAATGATGAACCAATCAAAGATGTCCGTTTCTAATTCAAAAACAAACTATACTTAAGAAGAACAAGTGCAAACAACTAAATAGTAAAAAAGAGCTAATAAAATTATAAATTGTTGTACGAAAAGTTCTATCTAGCGACAAGCAGCTAACATGACTAAGACACGGTGTATGATTTTGTAGACCTCACTAAACAGTATCCACTGACCTCATTCTACATAAGATTTGCATGTACGAGTTAAGATCATCTTGTTTTGTGTCTGTCAGCCTTTTCATTTAGACATTCGTTTTATATAAGAAATTGCTACATCGCCTTTTGTATTTATCGATCGCTTTATTGATGAAAAAGGACTGCTACCACCTCCAGGACTTGATCAAGCGTGAATGGTCCTGGGCTTCGAATCCTGGTAAAATTAATTCCCATACAGCTGGACAGCACTATGTCCACTTGCTTGGCAATGCATGAGTCAAATAGACACAATGATGTGTCTGCCCCATGTCCCACGTAACGGAAATGAAATATAATAAATTGCTGCTAAAATCATCAAATATTAAATCTACCTTCTCTGACAACCGAAATAAAAATCTTTAGATAATTTTTACTTAACTAGGTATAAACTACGAAGGAAGGATTTTAAAATGTATTTAAACTACGGCCTCGCAAGTAATAAAATTTTATGTTATACAATATCACAATTGGCAGTAACTTTTATGGCTAAATTTATAGTCGAGGTTTGTAAGCATATTTCTTTGTTAACATTTTTAGTTCATATTACCACAAATACCTACTTTTTAAATACAGAAAAGCACAGACAAGCATGTGGTGATGAAAGAAAACCCAAATCCTGAAATAACTAATTAGTATCTAAGCGTTATCCGTCGTCTCTGGACATTTGAAAAAACAGTGACTGAAACGTTGATGCACGGCTACTCCATCTGTAATGGGTTCGTTATGGTGGCAACCGATGTCAAGATTTTGAATATGGGGTCTAAAATATTTCAGCAGTAGTACTCCAGACACCATAAGAATCCCATGACATAACCCAAAGATAGCTATCGTTACACGACCCCGTCAAATGTTGCTATTATCCTACCTTATGTAGTTAACTAAATCTAAAAGAACAATATTAAAATGTGTATATTAATTTCCTACTAATAATAAGTTCCTAATAGCACAGTTAATCATTACGTCACCTTCTGACTCAGTGACCCACTGTCTGACCTCACAATATGTAAATAGAGTTGATAAAGCGATTGAGACAGAATTTAGATTATTTTAATTGGATTCATCAGCAAAGTTGTGTTGAACCTCTGTCGATCAAAGTTTATTTAAAGTATTTTAATCCAAGGTAAAAAATGGTACACGGAAATACATTTTATATATAATAAAGTGCCAATCTAAAATTTAGCTGATCAACCATTTTCCGATTGTATCACAAGTAGATTTCAGTAGCTATTAACTTAATTCAAATGCTGAAATCGAGGTTAAGACGATATTTTTGTCTTCTTCAAAGAGTACAGTTCAGAGTGTATGAATTTACTTACTTGACAACTTAAACTTAACAATTTGTTTTTTTTTTCTTCACAGATCAACATGCCAGTGACCATATTATGAAAACTCGGAAACCGCAATTAAATACGAACGAACGACATAGTCTGTGTAGTGCGTTCAGAAATGCACAGATTAACGAATCTCACTCGGATGCAGTTTTAGAACGCATAGAAAGAGATTTGAGCGGGACAGAAAGCTGAGTTCGAAAATAGAACGTTCAGAAATAGAGAAAAAATGCCTAGCTCCAAGTCAGTATCGGGGAGTGAGCCGGCGGATCAACACGCCGCATGGTGGGAAGCACCATGGAAAACTATGGCTGACCTTGCAGAAGCCGTCGACGATCTCATATGTAGTTTCGACTATATGGACACAGCTATGGATAATCTAGTGATGCTTATATTCATTTGGATTCTATTTTCCATAGTGTTACTCGGCATAGCTAAATGGGCGTACGGGAAATATGGTGCGAAGAAGGTGGACGAGAAAGTCGAGAAAAAGGTGAACGACGATGCGAAAAAGACCGCGAACGAAATTATCAGTAGCGCCGATAGCGTGCTGGCAACGAGTGCTAAGATAAAGAGTGGGACGTTCAAACCCAGCAAGCCGACCAGCTTCGTGCCAGCGACTCCGCCGGCGGTCAAGAAGCGATTGGGCCGCATGTCACCCGGGCCAGAGCAACTGTCGACTAGGAAACACCAGAGCATCATAGTACCCACATGCACGGGACCAGACGCTGCGAGCGTTCAATGGGTGAATGAGTTATTGACGTGGTTATATAATGATTTGGTTATTGTGAATGAACTAGTGCAGCAATGGATCGTGTCCATGAACGAGTTTTCGAAGAAATCGGTGGAAGAGGTGAGTTGTCCATCATACGCTTTACTTATACTGTTTTACGAGATATAAGTTTTAAATCTAGATTAGATTTGAAATTGTGTGGATATGTTTGTAATGAATACACTCAAAAATTACTGTGCCCACTTAAAAAACCATCTTACATAGAAACCTATTTTTAGCCCTCTATACCATTATTGAAAAGCTGAGGGATACTAAAACTTTAGTAAAGTAGCTGTCACATGCGCTGCGAAAACTGAATGACGATGGAAGAGTATGTTTTATACTAAAAAACATATACAACTACAAAAAGTATAGTATTTTTTTAATACTATACTAAGGCACATTTTGAAAAGTTACATACTTTTTAAAATTGAGAGAAGTACCGATGAAAATTAGACCATATAAATTAGTTGAAATTGGCTATTCCGTTCAAAAGATATTACGTAGATTTATAAGAAATAAACACTAGCGTAATGTGCATGTTGTTTGTGTGTTTTAAACGCTTATAATTAAATAAATTTTTTATTTACAATGATACCTACAGTAACAAAACAACAAAAAATATATAAATAAAGGTAATCATACATATTTAAACTTATTTCCTCTCCGAAGATGGGATAGGTAAACAGCTATAACATATTATTATATATTTCTATATTATACATAGAATGTATATAAAGATTCAGATGTTTTTTTGGCTAAAAAAAAAAGCTTATAAGGTTAATATATATCATTTTAATAGTAATATAACTATTGAATTTAATTCATTATATTGTTTTCCTTGACGACTGTAAATGTTATTATTATAATTTTCACATATTAATTGATAGGCTTAAGTATAAATTAAAAATCTATTATAGTTTTTTAACAAATATCATTATAGACTAACAATGGAACTAAAAACTAGGTATATCCGTGTTAACTAACGGTTCAATTCTCTTTGTTGATATAGTTTTAGGTTTAACACCAACTTACTTCTTCTATCTAAAATACAATAAAGCAGTTTTTCTGTATATAATTTACATTAACGCCTTAATGTGGGCGATATAGCAACAGTGACATTAGAAACATATTTTAATCTATGTATCTGATTTTATCTAAATGCAATTTCTAAAATACCCTGCACGGGTATAATATATAGTCTACATCTTACTAATACAAATTAAAGTGAGAGTTGTTTGTTAACCTATCTCAGTACTACATGTTCGATTGAAAATTACTTTTGGGGTGATCCCAACGCGATGTTGTAAAAAATGTGAAGATGATTCCTCTTTAAACGGTCTCTGAAAAATTCCGCGACGCCTATATGTCTATTAAGATTCCTTGCAAGAACGAGGGGACGAGACCACTTCTCGTCGAGCTGAAGTTGTGACAGCTTGTTAGCTTTTTTCTCACATCGGCCTAATTTGTTATCTTTTTATAGAACTAGAAACAATATTTCTCCCTAGTCTCATCAATTTCTCGTTAAGTTGTAGTTGCGGGCGCGGGGAAAACACAATAAAATTGTTATTATAATCGCATTTTATAAATGAAATAAGCAGTGTAGAGATTTAAGTTTTAATGTATTCATTCCCAAGAATAGCTTTGAAAGAATATGATATAAGAAATCAGATTATAATGACGTTATGTGCAATGCGTTCAGAAATGCACAGAGGAATAATTCACTTTCACTTTTGTTTTGTCAAGTACGACTGTACAGACATACATATGTAGTATTTGAATTCGTCATGATTATAGTCATTAAAAAAAATCCGTAATAATTGATTGATGTAAAAAACCCCTTAAAAGAATTAACACGCGAAATATTTTAGATATTTTGGTCGCTAGAGGCAGAGTAGCCTAACTGAAATTGTATGACATAAGTTATTTATATTTTCATTGTCTAAAAATGTTAATCTTCAGTGATTGAAAATTATTAACACAATTCTTACACAAATAACAGTACAAATTAATTTATGTATTTATTAAGTAAGTGCGCATTTTTATCTTTGCTGTTGGAAAAATTTGGTAATTCTAATATTTCTTAAAAAAAAATACCCTTAGTTTTAAACCGTTAAATGTATTTTATTACTACTTCGCTTGCCAGTCAGAGTTTGAATCCCGGGTAAGATGTTGGATTGTTTCGTTGCCTACATTTATGCTGAAACGAAACCTTTTCTTTAGCTTAAATGGTTGAGTTGTACCGCTAAGGAAGACATCAGGGTCGAAAGGTTTACAAGCTAGAACTAAATAAAATTGATAAGCCCTACTCGCTTAAATGCCCCACCATTCCCACGAGTGGGTCTTGACTTGTGAAAGACGTGCTGTGAATTAATCTTCAGATAATGTACATTCAACTATTAATAAATGGGTCACAAAACCATATGGCCTCGTCGTAGTTAAACGAAATTAACCTTTAAGTCTCGCTAATAAGACTTAATTCAATTTTGATTAATTGATCTTCTGGGGCCGCAATCAGGTCGGTTGTAAGACGGAACGGAAGTTATATCTCCATACTATACGATGACGTGATATTTCTTATTATAATCTTTGAAGATTAGTGAAATTTACATGTGTTTACTTGTATTATATAAAATTTAGTTATATTATAAAGTTTGGCAAACTTTCGTCTTGTATTTCAATTGTGACTCTTACTGATTTTTATATAAATTGTGCTAAGAGTGTAAAATAATTAATAAATCATTGTACTCACCACATACTATAGTACAATATAAAAACATTATAAACGGATAAGAGATACAGTGTTTTTTGAAACGTCGATCGTCTCTATGCTATTGTTAATAAAGTTTACGAGAAATATTTGAAATAACACGGCAGTTACACGACTGTCAATTTGCAATTGTGCCAAATGAATTTAGTTACTAAGCGATTGTTTTCATCGTCTAAAAGAGTAGATTGATGGCCTTTTCACTGATCGTGAGTATTCGTGTTGATAATCTAATTTATCTCGTACAATTCGAAAGTATACTTCAATTTGTCGCGACGCGATCCGCCTGCGCCGGCGCCGATCCTTGAACCCTCTTCAGCGGTAAAGGACGAGACCATTTGTATCTAAGTACCGCTTACTCATCTGAGTTAGCTCGGTCTCCGAAACTAAAAAACGCCACTATCTTTGGTCCCTGTCAATTTTATATGTACCTACATGGGATACATACTTATGTAAATAGATATCTTATAGGTATTTAACTTGCAGTTAGTTAGCGTTCAGTAATGACAAGTGAAGTACAAACAACACTTATCTATGTGTAAACTATTGTATCACCAATATAAATAGCATGAACTGATGTAGTTATTAAAAAATAACAGAGTAGAAAATGCATTATGATGTTTACTGCATATATTGTAAAACATAAGTATGTAGATAGTTTTAATACGTTTTATGAGAGACGGTTTTAATATTTATTTTTCTCAAAACAAAAATCTGACTTATAGGTATAAATGCAGAACTAATAAAGTTTTTTGCTGTAAAATATTTTGAAACATTTTTTGCTTATAAGGTCTTTTAACAAAAAAAAAAAAATTCACGAATGAATTAAACTACACCTGACATTAAATTTAAAACCTTTTTTATGATAGGGGAGGACAGACCAGCATGGAGTTGACTTGATGATAGGTGAAGTACCATCCCTTATAGCATTTAAACAAGATGCACTGTCGAGCTATGATGGCTTTGATATTCGAAAACCTCCATTAAAATTAATTTACCTACATTCTTTTCTGAGCATCTTCTTTATTTCGAGATCTTTTTAAGGATCAATTCAAGCCTATCAACGGAATAAAAGACACGTCACTGTGAAGTCACGCGTGACGTAATCGCGAGCCAAATCTTGAGCTGTATGTCAGTCATTTATTTATAGCCAGTCAGTCATCTGTTGTGTATTTGATTTTCGACTTCGTCTTCTTACTAGATATGAGGCTGCCAGAGGTAGAGTGGCCTAATAAGAAAGGACATGATTTTCCATACGGAGGGAAATAAAAATGCGCAATTAACTTAGGCGACAATGAATTTGTACTATTATTTGTGTAAGATTATGTTAACAATTTTCGGTTTTCGGCACTGTGCTCTTGTAGATTAATATTTTTAGACTATGAAAATATAGATAACTCAATTCATATAAATTACAGTTAGGCTATTCTGCTTCTAGCGGCCTCATATATAATAAATTTAAAATCGATACAATCTATATATACAACTAATAGCTACAAAATAAGTTTAAACTACTCATAGCAGTCATAATAATTAAAACAAACCATATTTAATTTGCCATTAATAAAAAAATATTTCAAAAGTCTATTGCAAAAAGGTGTACATAATATATCGCATTTAAACAAATGAAAACCAAGGAAGCGTGGGAATTTAGGTCGATTGGCGGGAGAATTAAATTTAGAACACGATTTTGATTCGTGCACTCGCTAGATGGAGTTTTTATGTGTTTTATAGTATTTTTTTAAATACATTTTAATATGTTCTTCTTCTATTGATTGTCCCCCATTGTTAGGCAGACAATTGACGTGCCACACGGTTTTATTTTAGTCTAGTCTATGCATATGTTTATAATTCCCACGACTCTATCTATTTTTTTTTTTTTTTTGTTTTTAGTACATTTATCTTAAACATTGCAATATATGTTTAACATAAGACCGTTTAACTTAAAAAGTTTTTTTACCTAATTTTATTTATTCTATTTTATTAAAACACTACATTACCTCGAATAATAAAGAGCGAACCAAATATATGCGCAGTGACACTTCCTCTACAAAATTACAAGCAGGTTTTGTGTTAAACAAAAACTGGCTGCAATTTTTTTGTATTTTCCTGTTTCATTGACACTAATTATGTTTACATAGTAATTTTCAAAATAACCGCTCGGTGCCTCATTTAGTAACAATCTTTTTGCTGTCCAAACTAAAATACGATGGCAAGCAAAAAGTGTGGCATTGATAGTGGTTTTTATATCAAGTTGAACGTGTTCTGCTGCCAATAACCCCAGATCACAAACGCTGGCGATCTGCCACATCGGAGCCTAACTGATTGCTTGGATATATTTGCTCTATCACAGATTTCTCGTCCTAACCTCTTCACAACAGATTGAACGTACCAAAATATAAAATATTTCTTTATTTTTACCAGCCAGTATTTCAAAATAACGGATACAACGCTAAAAATATTAGTCAACTTATTGTACGGCTCAACCTTGCAGGCGTTTTGCAGCAGCCGTGGTCACGAAGAGGCTGAAGATGGAGGGTATATGTGTAATATGAAAGTCAAAGGTGCTAGCGCCACCTGTTTCCTCTTGTTGATAATTGGAGAGACTGGAAACTGGTCCTTACAGAACTGACTCATGGTGTCCTCTCGATTTTCGGTTTTTGGACCTTTTTTTAACCAAACAGTAGATCCTAAAAATAGGCTCCTCGGTGTTTGACATCGAGATCTTAATAGTGTTTGTTTTCTTGTTGTCGATTGCCGTATTATTCTTGGACAAAATTGATTTTCTTTTGCAAGGATTGATTTTTGGTTGGTTAAAACGAATGTGATGATTGGGCCCTTCAGACGTTTATGTTTTTTATTCATGTGTTCCTCTGTTAGAATCTACGCTTTGTTTGGTTGATATGGGATAGACCACAATCACAATCCAATCTATAAACGCCTGTATCTAGACTGTAGAGGGATTGTACATTTAGTGGAGTTTAGCTCGTTTGGCAAAAGGAAACCCCGTTTTCCCCGTGAGGTTTGGGGCAAATAAAATTATTTATATGTGAAGCCGAACCATCTTACTAAATCGGTATCTAGGCTAATCCTAAAAGTCATTTTAAATGAGTTTGAAGTAAAGAGGAATGATTTTCTTCTAGAGCTTACGATATTAGGTTTGTAATGGATAGGCGTTGCATAAGACTCGTGCAATGCTTCCTGCGGTCATGTGATACGCAATTCAACCTCTTAATGGAAACTGAACACGATTAGCACGCGTCCACTTCTCTGATGAAATGTAGCCATGGCGTACGTTGCTAACGAAATTTAAAAGCGACTTCAAGAAAGCGATTTCAAGAATTTAACAATAGAGGAGGACTTGAAATGGTGAAAGATGATATACCCTAACATTTGACAATCGAAAACCCACAGGCTACAGTTACACTCATACATGTAAAAGCAAAAAAAATGGCATGGCACTCATACATGTAAAAATGTCATACATTGCTATAACATAATACATACATTTAAATAAAACACTTTAACTGTTTAAAACGCAATATATTAGTTAAACTTATTTGAAAACGATTTTTAACTTCGGCCCGACGTTTCGGATGCATTATAGCAGCCATGGTGTGACCAGGGCTGCTGCAAATGATTCGAATCGTCGGGCCGTAGTTAAAATAATTGATTAATAAGTTGAACAACCTACATTTCGCGAACCACATTTGTTGAACAATTTTGACAAAAAACATAACTACTTACAAAATGTATACCTTAACATCGCGATAATTTTGCCGCATTGCAACACGAGAACTATTTCGCATTCAAAATAAGGGATAAATATAATCTATGCAAGCGAGATAGTATTTTCGTACGGTATTTGTAACATTGAGGTTATTTTAGTTGTACTCTGTTGTTTATAGTCTGTAGTGTGGATAGACCGCGCTCAGTTACCATGAGGCTGTGTCAGATCGATTGTGCAATGTATTATCTGTGGTAAATAAACATGCAATCACATGAATATTTATCTGCTTGATTAATTACACAATAGTTTCAAAACATTACAGACAAGGAGATTGTTTTTACGTTTCCAGTTTACAATTAAACGGCTGGATCTATATTGATATGAACATAATTAAAATTAGATTTTAAAAAAATGACGATGCGCGGGGACTAGATAGCATCATATGAATTAAACATCTATGTAATTGAAAAAATACACACCACACCTACTCACCATGAGTAGTCAATCTCAGCAGAAGGGATCGTTGATAGTGCCGTGCCGGTTCACGTCCCGCCTGTGTCGTATTTTTTAAATTAATTTATTTAATAAAGTAACGCTACGTACTAAGTACACTTATTTTTGCTTTTTACTTTATGGATATATTTCTACGCTCATTATTGTGTGGTTTGTGGGTAGTACAAATAAAACAATTAATTATATTTATTTAATTAACGTTTCCATAATAATCGGGAATAAGCCAGGGCAGCAACCTTGGACCCTTGGGGTTTAGCATAATGGTCAACGATCTCCCTCAAGTCATTCAGCACAGTCAATGTCTAATGTTTGCAGATGACCTGAAAATATTTCTGAAGTGTCAAAGCAAGTCAGATTGTGAAATACTGCAAAATGATGTCACAAATGTGTTGAACTGGAGTATCCAGAATAAGCTGAGCTTCAATACCAAGAAGTGCGCTGTCCTGCAATTTACTCGATCAAGGACGGCCCAGACATATAATTATAAGGTGGGAGAGGTCTTTTTGGAACGAGTTTAGGAAGTGAGGGATCTTGGCGTTCTCTTTTAGTGCAGATCTTAGATTTAGGGATCATATTGTTAGAGTATGCAAAGCAGCCTACCGGAGTCTGGGATTTGTGCTGAGACAGGCGAGGGACTTCACTAGCATGCCAACCGTGAGAGTGCTGTATGATGCACTAGTTAGAAGCCATTTGGAACCTCACGAAGAAAAATACTGTGCCATGTTGGAAAAAATCCAAAATAAATTTGTAAGACATTTGTATTTTAAAATGTACGGAATTTATCCATATTATCCTCTTATGTACCCGACACTCTTTGTGCTGGGAATGGTGGACTATAGTAAGTTGAGAGTAAGAAGGGATTTTGCTCTAGCTACTTATATCATTAAATTATTAAGAGGGAAAGTATGCAACATCGGCGTCCTAAGCATGTTAAGCATAAACGTGCCTGACTGCTATAGGGACAAAAGACACGCGCCACCTCTTCTCGTGGTGCCTTTTGCTAGAACGAACTTAATGGCAAAGGCACAATGGACGAGGACGGTCGAGGTCCTAAATGTTTTGCACAAAAAAGCAGATATTTTTTACAGTCCTTGGGGTGAACTCACAAATACATTAAAGTTTATTTTGAGTTATGAACGATAGTTTGGTTTAAGTTCATATATATTTGTTCTATCATATATAATTATATTGTTTAGTTTTTAGATCTCTGTCGCATTGGGATCCAACCTGTTATGACAGTGCTAGTGTTGCCCAAATTCAGTCTTGGTCTTGCAGTCTTGGTCTTGTTCTTGCGTTTTTGCAAGACCAAGACCAAGAACAAGACCGCGTATTTTTAGCAAGACCAAGACCAAGACTGACCGTGCAAGACTTGAGCAAGAACAAGACATAGCCTGCAAGACTCTTGCGTCTTGCAGCTAGGACTTAGCGCTATTTCACTGAGTAGTTAGGTGTAACAGTTCGGTGTATAGGTAGGTACGCTTAGGAATTCTATGAGACGCAAAAAACTGTATCAAAGAATATAAAAAACTGGACCTATGCGCATTACGACTAATACCATAAACATAGCGAATAAAAAAAATATTAAAATCAAACTGAGTGCATGCATAGTTATGTTTTACCCATCGGCACTTTGATAATGCGGCATCAAAGGTTTTGTCCTTACTTCTCAAAGAAATTTGCCGCTTTTCGGAAGTACATGGTTATGATACACGCGCCGGCGGCTTCTTTTGAAATCTAAAACAATCGTTGCCGCCACGCCGAAATCATAACATTTGACACTATTTGATTGCCGCCATAGGGCGTAGGTATACTCATGCAAAATAATTTCGAATTTTTTTACACGCTTTATATTATTGTTTGATTTGCGGCGGCATCCTTATCATAGAGCCGGCACGTGGCGAGGCGGCGCGGTAGAAAGCAAGGAAACGTACTATAAACAAAGGAATTATTTTAATTCCAGTCATTTCCAATTGAGCTGTGCTTCGAGTCTAACTTAATAATTGTTTTTACTAATTCTCGTTGTTTTCTAAAAACGTATCACGTGTACAATTTAATATGAGTGACGAAGATTCAAATTATTCTAGTCCGAGTAACGAGAGTTTGAGTTTTAGCAAATGTAAGCTTATGAATCATAAATGTTTATTAAGAAGTTACTTCCATGGAAAACGACATATAGGTCAGTTGATTTTTCGAATTTCTTATCAAATCTTCAGTTATTTATTAATCTGCTTGATCTTTACTATGGCTATATTCATTCAAGCTCACAATGTTCCAATTCTAATACGTTTTTCTAGGATTTAAAGTAAACTTTAATAAATAGTAACAGACTAATAGGTAATTGCAAGACTTGCAAGACTTGCAAGACTCTTGCTGCAAGACCAAGACCAAGACCAAGACTGGGAGCGCAAGACCAAGACCAAGACCAAGACCAGGTGTATTGGCGCAAGACCAAGACCAAGACTGGCTAAGTCTCGTCTTGTTCTTGCGTTTGGGCAACACTAGACAGTGCATATATGTAAATAAATGTAAATAAATAAATAAATAAATAATCTGATTCGACCCAAATAAATACTTAATAGTCCCAATTAACACTACTAATTGTTTATTTACTGTAACACTATAATAATCAATGAACCCATTCATGAACAATAAACGAAAATAAATTATAATTCTTAATATGTTGGACGTGTCAATTTATTAATTTTGTGCAGTCTGGCGTGGTGCCAGATTGCTTTATCTAGCTTCACTCCCTCGCTTGATCTCGATGCCACTAGATGTTGTCTATTTTGCCAGTTAACGCTAAGTTTGAAGAAATGGCCATTTTATATATTTTTAATACTCAAATAAAACATTTTTAACGGTTTAAAACGCGATGTTAGTGAAACTAAATGATTTAAGTAGTTAACATAAATTGTAAATTAATCGTCTATGTCGTGTTTTAAACTGTTAAGTATTTTATTTAAATGCGTACTACTCGCATAAACTAGATGGCAATACTATTATTCAATATTTTTTATTTCAACATTTTCTTGCTATACCTACCCAATAGAGATACATTAAATTGTAATTACTAATAGGGAACAAGGATACCCAAATATGTGTGTTGGACTTCGCCTGGAAAATGAAAAAGTTTATTCGCGTTTCGGTTTGAATCTGTAGATTTATGAATGCCAAACCTAAAATAGGTCATTACATATTACATGGATAGAGTATTCATCCACCCTTCATCAAGCAAACCCCGTACTTGTCTGTCTTCTATCTAAAAATGCCATGATCATCGCTTCTTTTTCCATCTATTGCATTATAGAAGTAGATATGAAAAATATTATAGTATTTTTAAGCTTACTAAGCACTTAGCGTCACTTGGCAACTCGTTTTAACATGAAGTTCTTAGGACAATTAAATCAGTCTTGACCTTATAGTCAAGCGTTGTCTCCTTTGCCAGACTTGACAAAGATGAGTCACGCTATCATCTATAATGCCTGAAAGCATACTGAAATATCCTATAGTTTTATGTATTTTCAAATAAAAGATGTACACATAATAATCAGAATACTAAATACTGTCTATTGTTTACGCGAGTAGTACACATTTAAATAAAAAACTGTAACGGTTGAAAACGTGATATATTAGTTAAACTTATTTGAAAATGATTTTTAACTTACGGAAATAAAATATTTTCAATAGTTAACTAATATATCGTGTTTTAAACTGTTGAAGTTTTTTCTCTAAATCAGAATACTCTTAAATTAAATAAGTCTTTTAGATTGTTAGGTAGTGGTACCATGGTATCAACTGGTTGTGGGTTGGATTTTCTCTGGGTCAGTTTTCTAGACATATAAGTTCTAAGTAGGCAAATAAGTTTGACTGTACTTGCCATAATCCCTTGTTTGTCTTTTATAAAGTGTTGTTAAATTATCAAAGATAACTAATATTTATAATTTTCCTTATCTATTCTGAGTCTGTATATCAAATGGGGAGATATAGAAATGCCGTCCAGTAAACCACCGTCAGATGTAAAAAGCTGATGCTTAATCGGGTTTCATTTAAGGCTGTGGATATCCGAAGGACGAAGGCCAAGATTTCTCTACCATCCCACAATTCCAGTCTTCCTTTATCATTCATAAACCACTTTTGTCTCTAAAATAATCACAATCCGTCTCTTGTTCCAGCAAGGTATTGGTGTAGAACTGGTGCGAGCGTTGGACAGCCACCCCCCCTCGATATCCAATGTGTTCTGCGAGTGTGACTCCAAGGATGACGTTGTAAGTAAATTATAGAACAATAGTCGGAGGTGTAATCTTAAATAGTTTCGTTACGATTGTTAAAGATGATTTTGAAGAATGTCGATTTTTTAATGATGATCGCGTTTTGTTGCTAGTTGTAGTTTTGTATGCAGTAACAACTGCTTCAAGTTGTGTACGTATTAGATACTAAGTTTTTATCTAATATATATTTAACCTATATACAACTTGTTTTTTTTAAATAAAAGACGATCGTCTTAATGCTGCGAAATCTTATGGTTTCTGTCTTTAACTAATAGTGAGAAAAACCCCCTCCCAGGGTTTTTTTTCGAATAGTAACTTATTAATTGAAATATATATTAGGTAAATAATGTCTTTTGTTTTCGGGGGGGAAAAAAATTAAAAAAAAAAAAAATAAGGGGGTGGAAAAGGGGAAAATTTTTTTTTTTCCCCCCCCCCCGCCCCCCCCCCCCCCCCCCCCCCGGGGGGGGGGGGAAAAAAAAAATTCCCAAAAATTTTTTTTTTATTTTTTTTTTTTTTTTTTTTTTTTTTTTTTTTTTAAATATATATTAGGTACACAGCGACACACTTTCGATGGAGGCTTAAATCCAGATAGATATACATTTGAAAACTTTAATATGTATAATTTAACATGATTTTAAATAAAAAAAAGTTAGCCTTGCCTTACCCGTGTTATTTTTTTCTCAATATAAAATCGGTTTTTATACAGTTGATTACGTAAGATGTCAATCAACAAAGCTTACGTTATTGAATAAAACGTAATGCGTTGTCCAATCCAATTTGTATAGATTACCGGATAGAGCCACTTGTTTGAACTCAATTCAATTCAGTTCATTCCATTTTATATAGCGTATAAAGCTAAATAATTATTTACACCAAATTTTGCTAAAGTATAAATGCACGTGCGGAGGTGTCTGTGTTTTTATTAGGTTCCAAACTGCTGAACTGATTTCGATAATTTTTTCTTTAATAACGTATAACTTTTTTTCTAAAAACGGTTGTGCTCTATCTAGGCGTCTAAACGAACATTTAATGCGAACGTTTTAATTTACACATAAAAGACGTATTTTTATTATTATTACTTACGATGAAATATAAGTATTAAACTAGCCTAAATGAACAAAATAAAGGTGGCGTATCTTATAACACAATACTTAAAATAAAGATAAATTAGGAAGCAATAGGCCGCCTTATTGCCATGAGCAATTTCCTCCAGGCAACCTCGTCTTCTTTTTTATCATCTTTCCCCGGTTTTCAAACCTAGAACCTCTGCTGGGCAACGCAGTGTTTGACAGGTATGCCTATATATTTATTTATTATTAAGCCACTTAACTTTATATTGTCCAGATGATCACCTGTGACTGCGAAGCGACGCCTGCCTTCCAGCTCAAGGCGTTTAGTCAACGAGGAGAGAAAGTCGAGGTGTCCCACTACAGAGTCAATGTCAACAGGTAATATCTCCTTATTGGTTCCCACAGCTGGGACAAGATCGTCTTAAAAGGCTATATAAGATAATACATATCTAGGAGGCCATGACGTTTTTTTTAATTTTGAAGTTTTTTTAATTCTGGCTTTTTTAAGGGGGGTGGGGGGGTTTTTTTTTTTTTTGGGTTTTGGGGTTTTGGGGGGGGGGGGGGGGGGGGGGCCCCCCCGGTTTGCGCCGCCCCCCCCCCCCCCTTTCCCCCCCCCCCCCCCCCCCCCTTCCCCCGGGGCGTTTTTTTTTTTTTATTTTTTTTTTTTTTTTTCCCCTTTTTTTTTTTTTTTTTTTTTTTTTTTTTTTTTTTTTTTTCCCCCCCCCCCCCCGTCTTCCCCCCCCCCCCGCGGCCGGGGGGGGTTTTGGCCTTTTTTTTTTTGGGGGTTTTTTTTGGGGGGGGGGGGGGCCCACACTTGTGTATTAACGTTTCATTTTTGTTATTGAATCTATGATGACTTTGATTCGAGTTTGTAGATCAATTTACATAAACGCAGTTGAGAATCGAAGTCAGGATGTCGGAATGGTAGAAACGTGATAATTATAACCACTTTTCATAGGTTCTAAAGTAAGAAAATAACAACTTATTTTTCCAGGTTCCGCGCGCGTCTCAACGTCACCTGCATCACTGAGAAGCTGATAGGAGAACTGAAATGTGATGGATGGCCAGAAGTGAAGGTGGCTCTCGCTCCTGTCGGTCCTTTAAGACCCAACGCCGCGGAGACGGACTTACAACAACTAGTTAGGTATATATGCGATTATACAAGCTACTATTAAGAAAAATTTGTTTTTTTGAACGCGCTAATCTCAAAACGTCCTGGGTAACAGGTATTACTGATAAAGATATGGAGATTTGCAAAAACAAAAATCGATGCCCAAAATACACGGACGTAGTCCCTGGCACAGTTGGTTTATATTTTATATATTCTTACGCATTGTTATGAGCTAATCATCCTAGAAGGCCATATTATTTTTCGCTCTACACATAGGATATATGTATAGTTATCTGTAAAATGCTGTTTTTTGTGCTATCTTTCTAAACTCACTCACTGGTTTGGACCGATAAAACACGCCCTCTGTCACCTGCAGCTCTCATGCTTTTGATGTCACTATTGTCAATTGTACACAAAAAGTGGTATTCCATACACAACAGCGTTTTTTATGATATAGGAAGACAGACAAACTTGGGGTTCACTTGAGGGTAGATGATGATGATAAGGAACTAAACATTTAACATCTAAACAAGATGCGCTGTTGATGAATTTTTGTCTTTTCGAAAATCCACAGACTGAAAGCAAAACCTGCTTAAACTTCACCTGCTTAATCTGTGGACGGTGCTTCGTGCCCTGGACGGAATTCGATATTCCTACCACCCATTTAGTATCCAGATTTCCAATTAAAAACATGTTGGCCCTGGTGTGAATGAAAACACTCACTTTGATTAGTGGTTCATATTTTTTATAGTGTTTATTATTCAGTTATTTGAGCTTAATGTTTTTCTATTCTAGCGACATCATAGTCAGCGCACTCCGCAGTACTCATTTGAAGTTCAATTTGTCCCCATACCCCACTTGCCCAAGACTGAGGCGGTACATCCCCGAGTCCACGCCTCGGTTGCCTCTGCACTACGACTCAATGGTGAGTATTTAGGCTATAAAAGTAAGATTTAGGCTAAAATTAGGGATGGGACGGAAAACTGTGCTTTGCAACCTTAGGTAGTTGTTCTTGGTCTTTAGGTCAGGCGATTAGTGCCATATTTTAATAAAAAAAACCTAACGGTTTAAAACGTTATACATATTAGTTAAACTTAATTTATAAATTATTTTAATCTAAGTCTCCCCATGACCACGGCTGCTGCAAACATCCGAAACCCCTAGCCGTAGTTATATTTTTTTTTTTCTTTTTTAAGTTTTGTTTTTATTTTTTATTTATTAGATTTTTATTGTTTGTACTAATTTCGCCTTCGCTACCTTGCTCATCTCATGTTCTCTATTTTTTTTTCTTAGTTTTAGATTGCCCATTGTATTCCATTCGAGTATTATTTATCATATTATTTTTTTGTGCAATAAAGAATAAATTAATTGAACCGAATAAGATTTACTGTATCTGCATTTTACCTCCCATTCTGGCTGTAAATGTTATCAATACATCTGTATTAACAATTATTGTTGTTCCATAGCTCCAACAAGATCGTCATATGTACACATCCACCCCGAACTCAACTGCGGGTAGTTTGCAATTGCTGGGCGAGAAACGGTTATTGGTCAAAGTCGTGGGCGCAAAAGATTTGGGAGGTAAGTTGAATGAATCGTTTTAATCCATTCGTTATAAGTAGATTAAAGAAAGCTTCGATAAATAGTTTAAAATTTATGTTAAAATAATAATTTCAGGTAAAACGGGATGTATAGCTCCATATTGTGTAGTCGAGATGGACGAGCCACCTCAACGCAATCAAACCGCTTTCAAAAAGGACTCCGCAAGCCCACAATGGGAAGAACATTTCCTATTGTAAGTTTTTGTTTAATCATACACTAGATCTGACACCGTATCTTGTTATATGAAAGGCTAATCCACCTTCCAAAAAGTGAATGCACTAAAGTTCTAAGTTAATAAAATTCTCAAGTAATTGTCTTAAACTCTATGAAAATTTTCCTTTTGCCAGTGGCGATAATTATAACTTTAAATGACTTCAAAATTGTTTTTTTTAGCGACTTATCAGCTCAAACAGCCGAATTGTTGTTTGAAGTCTACGATAGGACGGGACCACCATCGCCCGGTGGAGGTTCTTCACAGCATAGGTGAGTTTTTTAATTATAATTTAGACATCATTACTAGACTTTGATCAAAGCTTGAAGGCTTCAGATTAGCAGGCCAGGTTTTTATTAGCTGAAGGTTCATACTATTGTGATTTACAGGTTCCTTGGTTTAGGTCTGGTGGGTATAGACGAATTGCTCGCTGCTCCGTCTCAGAGGCAACAGATTGCTTTACAGACGAGACCAATGGAGGAACATGACGTCAGTGGCAGTCTAACAGTAGAAGTAAGTTTTAGGCATTATAAGCAGAACAAAAACAATATCGAAATCTTTTGTTTGTATTGTACCAATTTAGTAGTGATTATATATTTTTACTAGCCGATCCGAATAAATTATTACTAGGGAGTATCTTGTGTGTTGTCTGGTAAACAGGAACACATAAACATTAATTTGTATTTATAATGCCACGTTATAATAAAATAAAGTAAAAAAAATATCAAAAATTAATATCACTTAGACGTAAAAATACATTTTGGTAAATATCGGTAAAGCCGTTTCGAAGGAGTATGGTAGCAGACATTATGACGTTAAATGGTTATATAAGATTATAGAACCATTTTAGTGGTCATCAAATACTGTTAGCATATATACATATTAGCTCAGTGCAAGTCTATTATTAATATATTACAATTTCTTTCCAGTTCTTATTCATAGATGGACCCGACATCCCAGATCTCGGTGCCAAGCCACTTAAAATCAAAGAAAGCCTTCGCACCGTTTCACCGCATGGACAAATGACCACCACAACGAAAACTACCTTCAAACAAAATGGTACCCGCAATTTTAATATAATTATTAATATTGTATTTTTAGGAATCAAACGGATTTACTAAAATAAAAACAAAATACACAACAACTAAATAAAATAAATTAAAATTCAACAAAATCCTATCGACCGGCAGCACTTCCGTTCCGTACAACGAGCGGCGACAAAGTGTGCGAGCCGTTGCTTGAGGCTTGTTTATATAGCCTTCAGTTGGCGGGTAGTTGAGCTTTTTCTGATTTCCAACACGGCCTCTCCTGACCGTGTCGTCCTCGGGCACCTCCTCTGTCGCGACCCCCCTCGCGTGAGTCTGTGCGCAGCTGGGGACGGCTACCGCAGTCGTCCTCGAACCGATCGCCTCGAGCCCGAGCCGGTCGCCTGCGGGCCGACCAGGGGCCCGGGACGAGCTCGACGACCTAGGGCAGCGCCTGCAGGCCCCCGTACTTCGGCTGAGCGCGTGACCGCGCAACCTGAAGCACCGTTTCTTCGCACCACAACATTGACGAGGAGGACGCCACAAGCGCACATCCACGATGCGCGGGTATGTCGGCGGCCCTCGCCGCTCGCGCCCTGCTGCGACTCTGCCATGTGACAACAACGCCGCCAGCGAAGACACCCAGGCGGCGGCTACCGCTTTCGCGCTCCAAATGCCGGAAGTTGCGATTTCGGCCGTCATCTTCCCCGACCGTCGAAGGAAGCCGCATGCGCGCCGTGTAGCCCGCGCGTGGGCTGCGCGCTGCCACTGGTGGGGGGCGCCGGTTGAACTCCCCGTCGTTCCAGGGTCGTTCCGGCTGCCTGCTGCCGCGTGCCGCCTCTACCGACGCAGCCATTGAACACGAACAAGAAGCACAGGACACGGTGTGCGCGAGACGAAGCCGCCCGTGTCCCCGAGCGCCTGCTGCCGCCCTCTCCTGACGCAGCCATTAACACGAACAAGAAGCACAGGACACGTGTACGCGAGACGACGCCGCCCGCGTCTCCGAGCGCCTGCTGCCGCCTCTCCTGACGCAGCCATTGAAACGAACAAGAAGCACAGACACGGTGTACGCAGACAAGCGCCCCGTCTCCGAGCGCCTGCTGCCGCTACCAGGATCGCCGGGTGTTGAAGAGTAGCCATTCACATCCTCCTCACACAAGCGTGCAGCACCCAGTACGTCGGTCCGAGACGTAGTCACCACGTCACCACCGGCCTGACCTCTCACAACATCTACTAAGGCTCGTAGAGACGAGTCGCGTAACCCCAACCTCCCGCAGGCTCATCACCAAAGGAGAATACCTAACATCCATAAAAAACTCCAGGATGTGCACACACTAAACATCCATAAAAAACTCCAGGATGTCACACAGCTAAACATCCATAGAAAACTCCAGGATGTGCACACAGCTAAACATCCATAGAAAACTCCAGGATGTGCACACACTAAAATCCATAGAAAACTCCAGGATGTGCACACAGCTAAACATCCATGGGGACAGGTCGCATCTCCAGGGTTCCCCCAAACTTCATATACAGCCACCTCACGACCACCACACCACAAGTCAATGCCGATGCTCACATTCACACTCAACATTAAGTAAAATTACACACATTTAAAGAAAGATGCCACTTCTGGGCACCATATTTGGACGCAGCCTGTGTTCAACTTCATTTGCATCAACCGTTCGGCCGTCCTTTGTCTTCCAGCGTCATTGTAACAATATACCCCTAGACCTATATAGATCGATAGTCTTTCCAATGATAAAGACGGGACGTGCTGCTATCGCCTACTTCGTGACGTTCTACGCATATACGTTTCCCTTTCGATCGGGAAGACTTGATCTATCCATAACGGTCAAAACTATTTCGATATAAAAACCAAAAATTGTAATTATCCGAGGGCGTGAAAATCTTTATCCCACTGCTGATTTTAGGAATCAGAAGCGGATTTACTAAAATAAAAAAAAATAATAAATAAAATAAATTAAAATTCAACAAAATCCTATCGACCGGCAGCACTTCCGTTCCGTACAACGAGCGGCGACAAAGTGTGTGAGCCGTTGCTTGAGGCTTGTTTATATAGCCTTCAGTGTGGCGGGTAGTTGAGCTTTTCTGATTTCCAACAGTATATTTATTACTAGTTGTAGTAGTGGTAATAGTATTAACACGTTCAATTTTTTTTATAGGCCATGAAAATACTGCGCTTACAGAATCAGCACTTCGAGAACTTGAACTGAGCCCTTCCAACGCTAACAAATCTACCCTCATCATACATTCTGTGCAAAGGGTAATTATATATAAACATTGTATATATTTTTGTTTGCCACGTTTGACATTTTTTAAGATTTGACATAAATAATGTTTACGAAAGCTGCCGTTTAGAAGTCCATCTAAACAATTTTAACAGATATTATGTACGAATGATTAAAATAATATTATAATTGATTATTTGGCTTAAATATACGAGTGTGTTTTTAATGATCATATTTTTTGCATGTTTGTTTTACGCAACAGGAGCCACCAAAATCAATCAAAGTGAGTGGGATTTTTTATTTACTTGCATTTTTATTTGTCGTGAGACTTTGCATTAAATTTGTCTGTCGTAAAGCCGTAACAATTTTTATTTTACGCACCAGATTCTTGGTATTTTGTAAGAATCAGATAGATTCATTTGTTATTTTGACATATTATTGTAAATAATAAAAGAGTTCTTACGGCTTACATATCTGAGAATGAAATAGCATGCTAGATATCCCTTTTTTCCGTGTGTGCTCTGTCAACTAACAAAACGCCCTATATCAAGGTGGAAATGACCGATTCTGGGAAGTTCATCGAAGTTGAGCGAGAAGCTAGCCTTAAAAATAGCCCGGAAAGCGAGAAAACTGCTGAAAACACACAGAAAAATATTGATATACCCGACTCAAAGAAAGATGGTGAAAAAGGCACTCAGTCGAAGACGGCTACACCGAGCCAATCGCCAGCTAAGAGCGTGAGGATAAAAGAGAACGGCACCAAGCCGAATGGAACGGATGTGGTAATGTTTTGTTTCCCTTCTAATCCACTAATCGCATCTCCGATTGTTGTGTGCATTTTGATTTCTACTGTTGTACAGTGAATTTTCGTATTTTTAGGAATATAAGTACTTTCTACATTATTATATCACAAATTATTAGCGAAGAATCTTTGGAATTATCTGAGCCTCGCAGATTATAAACATTAGACCAAAACCATAAATAAAGCTTTTTAATTTATTAAATAAAAATGAGTGTTACTAATAATTCTCATGTTTTTTCACAGCAAGGAGATTACGTCAATAAGCAAGAACCACCACCACCAGAACCGGCACCAAGGCAAAAACGAAAAAGGGATTTCTTTGGCACCATCAAGAGGAGGTATTGATAAGTTGTTTTAATGCTACCAATACAATGCGACACGACTAGTTACTTTTTTATGATGGAAATTTGCATACGTTTATATGGGGCCGCGAGGGGCGGGGCCGCCTAACTGCATTTTTTTGCTTGGGTTTAATTACCAAGGGCCGGGGGACAAAATTTTTTTTTTTATTAATTTCTTCCTTTTTTTTTTCCCCTTTTTTTTTTTTTTTTTTTTTTTTTTTTTTTTTTTTTTTTTTTTTTTTTTTTTTTTTTTTTTTTTTTTTTTTTTTTTTTTTCCCCCCCCTATATAAGGCAAGGCGGTTTTGTTCAGAATTTGTGAAGTTAAAATAAAGAATTGCTTTGCTCTGTAAAGAAAGATTTATTTCATATTTAGCACAGACAATTTTAACTTACAGATAAAGTGTAAATTAATAATTACTTACCTGTAAACAAGAAACGCCATTTAAGGTTTATTATTTTTAATTTTTTTATAATTTTTAATCTTATAACAATTCACAATGATTTGCATATTTTATATCTGAAATGTCATCTGTCAACTTCAAACTTCAAATTGAAGTTTCTGTTCTTATAATTATAGAAACGAAATATATATTTTAAAATACATTTCCAGGTTAGGTAGATCCCGGACTCGCGGGCAATCGCTTGATCTTCAGGACCCGGATAGCGAAGACCAGCACTTGCGCAGCATTAGCGCAGAAAGAAATAGTAATGGTACGGGATTTTGATGATTTATTTAAAGGATTTCTCAATTTCTTTCTGTAATTACTCTTTCTTTTCAGATAAAGCTTTAGTACCGAGTAGAAATGTCTATTCAGCCGGGGCGTCTCCTGCGCAGTCGGGTGACGAATCTAGGACATCAAGAAGGTGAGCAACTAACCTTTGAGCTGTCTAACACATATTATAAGGCAAAAATTAACGTTATTTACATATCAAGAATTTGAATTTTTAAGCATGGCAAGACCTTGTAATTTATTATAAGGTTTAATAAATAATAGCAGATTTTTTTAAAACCGTCTTGCCGATTATTTTAATTAAAAACTATTAATTGTTAAATAGTTATTGAATATTATGAATTAAAATAATAATCACTAATATGTATTTTCTCTCTCTTTCCATCTCTCAACATTCACGCTGGGGGCAAACGCACTTCGACATGGTAACATTGGTATCTTCGCACTAAAAACCTGTCTTATGGCAACACTACGCATGCTTTTGAAATAATTGGCTTTAATTTCTGATTGGCGCTTCTTTAAAAATATATTTAACCTTCAAAATTTCTCTTATTTTCAATTTCATCTATACGATACTTTTACATACTGTCATTCTTCAAATTTGTTCACCTATATTAAAATTGATATGATAAAAATCCCAAACCTTCGAATATCCTGGAATCCCCCGGATTGAAATTCACAAAAAAGGTCCTCTCTCAGCGAAGTTTCGGGCTTCAGTACCGCATCAGCCCGCACGTTCATCCACGAAGCGTCCACTCTAGTCTTGGAGACGATAGAGGCTGGCATCAAGAAACACTACCTGGTGCCACTGACCGTCGCTCAGCGGTCTAGATGGAGGCGGAAAGGAGTAAAGCTACATATTTACAATGAGCACACCTTCATCGCTAAGCACATTAGTGGGTAAGTACTTATCTATACTATATATAAAGCTGAAGAGTTTCTTTAAACTACGTTTTGATCTTTGAGGGTTCCCGTTGCGTGGGTAACTAAATATCCAAAGCTATACATTATACATATTACCTGTGATGTTCTTTAATCCGTGGTTTCCTCAACAGTGGAACCGTGTGCGAGGTCTGCAATAAGACGATAGCGCGACGCATCGGCAAGCAAGGTTACGAGTGTCGTGACTGCCAGTTCAAGTGCCACAAACACTGCCATGTCAAGGTGTCGTCCACCTGCCCACAGTCCACTGTGCAAAATATGGAGCTGTGAGTATCGTATTCACAAAAGTTATTATGGAATTTAATCTTGGGCAAAATACATTTTTCTTCTGAAAATGATTGCAGATAAAATAATATTTATTATCGCTACTAATGTATAACGCTGTAGAGTTTGTTTGTTTGTTTATAGGGCTACTCTTAAGAACTACCTGATCGAATTGAAAAACTAATTTCGTGAAAACGGTTCAAGATACCGAAAAAATATATACGAAAGAATGATTCCTTTTAAATGATCTATAAAAAAAAAACGCAAAAATTTGTCAACCTTTTCAAATCAAAAAAAATCAAATTGCAAGAACAACGGAACGCGACCGACGTCGTGACTAACAGCTTATTAGGAGGGTTGCAAAAACAAATTGTGATGCGCAAATATAACTATTCTACGCGGACGAAGTCGCTGTCGCAGCTAGTGTTTTAATATACAGTGCAGTTAGCCTCAATAGGGCAAGCCTCTGCCGAAGGTGACGTCTAGTATTTGTTAAAATTGTAAAAGAAAAATACAGATTTATAAGACACCGCATTAAATCTACTTGGCAAATTGCTGAATATATATCACTACTAACCGTTACTGGTCGTTACATTTAACTCTTTATAATATGACTCACATTGGTTTATATCTAGGTTTCTCTTGATTACATTTAATTGTTTTCTCAGTTACAATTTAAAAGTGGCTTTAAAACTTTATTGATTTATCTGAAAATATTTTTTACCCGCTAGCGAGTTTGAACATACATTTGATTCAAATTGATATACAATAATATTATCTCCTTTCGCTTCCCGAACAGACAACCTCCACAAGATTGTAATTTCTGGTAACTTACGCTACAGTAGTTTTAGATAGCCGTCACATTTCTCTTCGCTGATCATAATCCATATTTACATTGACATATTTACGATGCTTTGGTAAGAATAACTCATGTACATTTTGCTGTTTATCTTAAGATGTACTTACGGAAACAAACGATATTGTATTGAAATAAATTATTAACTTTCTCAATCGAAAGTAAATAAAATTCAGTTGTATTCAAGTAGACACATTTTTGTGTCCGTTTAGCTGATCTATTTTATTCACAAACACCTGGACCGTCGAGCCGAAACTTACTACATAGGTATAGGTTACCATTTTAGTTACACTAGGGTTCGAACCCGCTCTTTCCCCGTGTTCAACTATTGAGATATAGAGGACGGTTATCTAGTCGATATTACAGTAAAGCACAAATTTGTGCTAAGTATAATTATCTTGACCTATGTATTTTTACCATTTTCGCTGAGTATTTGCGCTAAAAATATGTATCTAGTCGACAAGCCAATGTGTTATGTGCCTATTTTTATATTGTTATTGTTATAATAATAGAAGTTTTGTAGAACCCCATTTCTTTTGGCTAAGTGCTTATGTTATTTTTTTTATTTCAACGCTGCGAAGGTCCCATTCCCATAGTTTTGGAAATGGAAGGTATTTTTAATTTTCATAACACATACATACACGTTTTGAGATATTTGTGCATACGGGTGAATGAAAGCAAAATATACATAAGTTGACATAATTTGAATACGTTAAGTATGTCTACGCGAGTAGAACACATTGAAATGAAACTGTTTAAGCGGTGTAAAACGTGAAATATCCAACGCGGTCGTTTTAGACACTTTGCTACAGTTAAATTGAATGAAAATTAAGTTTTGTAATATATTTTGTGTTTTAACCGTTAAAATTGTTTTATTCAAATATATAAATTAATTTAAAAATAACTTCATATTATTTATAGCCAATTACATATTTTATATTTAATAGCAATTTCAGGGACTTGCCATGTAATAAATAAAGAATTTATGAAGTAAAGTTCCTTTAATTTAAAACAATTATGAGTGTAAATGTTAGTATAACGTAATATGTATATTACTTAGGATTCATACTGTCCTCCCTGGGTATTTTCTTTTATTCACCAGTATTTGTATCATACGTAACATTACGTTGCGTTTCCGTCTCTATATTTAGGTATTCCGCTTTTTGTATAATATGTTTGTACGCTAAACAGTAGAGTTGTTAATAATGCCCTTAAAACAAAATAAAAGAACGCCATTTTACAAATTCTGTAACTTAAAGAAAAAACAAACTCGAATTATTATTAACGTGACGGTAGATTTGGCAAATGGCGTTAAGTTCCAAAGAGTAAGTCAAATGTGTCAAAAATACGGATGTCGTTTTTCTAGATCCATGCTTCCCGTGCTAAACGAATAGACGAACAAAGAAGACTGCAAGGAAAAATAAATATACAAAAAAATCAGGTTATATTGACATGTAGTGTTAGATTTTTTCCCGCTCAACGTAAAGCAGTTTTTGTTTGACATTAATGACAGCTTTTCATAGATTAAAAATCTATTTAACATTGAAAAATATCAACTGTCATATTCATATTGTCTGTTGCTCTAATAAATGACTTTTTTATTCTTGTTCAATCTGAAATAGATTTTTAATTATTTAAAGCTTTGTGCAATAACATGTGGACATGTTATGTTTCAAGCACTAGACAATATTTTTTGCGCAATTCATTAACTATCGCATGGTTTTTTTCAGTTCTGCATGTATGTTATTATTAAACTTAATATTGGACCAAAAAATAATCGAGTTCTTTATAATATACTGAATATTTTATTTTCTGAAACATGTTGGACTTTGTATGGAAAATCTGGATGTTAAACCGTCAACAGATGGATAAGCCGCGAAGTTTAATCGCGTTGCGGCTGCAGTCTGTCGATTACCAAAGCCAAAATCAGCCGACAGCACATTTTGTTTACATATTGTACGGCGGAGCTATTTCACCTTCCACCAACTGAGCTCCATGCTTCTCAGGCCTCTGGAATAAATAGTTACAGCACTTTTGTCCTCTTTCGTTCGATTTTATTTCAGTTTAACAGCTTAAAATGTCTTTAGTTTTGTTGGACTTTAAAATGTTTCATAAATAAAGACCGTCCTAAATGTCTCGTTTGTTTCAGGGCTTACATCTCATCGCCATACACGGATAAGAATATACGAATGTTGTGATCTTTTATATAATACGAAAGCTGACGCACAACTGACTTGTTACTTAATATAAATTATATTTCATATACACAAATAATTTATTACGTAAGTACAACACGATACTGAATGTGTAAGCTTTTATATGTAATTGTCGTATTTTATGAGTATCTATGCTGATTTAGTCGTCTAAGAGTAAGTCGTTTGAAAGATTATCTTCAAATAAAATCGAATATAGTTCTCGCGATTCATGTAAAAATCTGCTTGCGTAAATATATCGGCTATATCTAGAGTAGTTTAGCATCGCTAGAGCCCACCTTTTAATTAAAAAACACAAGTTACCACTGAAATCCTGCGAAATTGTCCAATTTTCGATTTTTCTAAATCGCTACCTCAGTTCTATTCATCGTAAGTTACCAAGGGTTAAAACTCAGAACTTTATTACTTTAGGTACAATTTGAATAACTTACAAGGCGAAGCTTGCCACGTGAATTGTTTGTGGCCACGCAACAAGCGTTTTTAACCGCACAACATTTGCACATGTATATTATTTACAAGAGCGTGTGCGCAAATTATGTGCAGTATGTTTATGTTTTAATGTCAGTGACTGTTCTCGAATATATAGATTTGGTTATTTTTGTTTAAGTGAAATTGTAAGAAAACTCGTTAAAAGCATATTTATTATATTAAGATATTATTTTATTCGTTACCCGTTATAAATATTTTCATGACAAAACCTAAATTAAGTTATTCTATCAGGGGCTCAGAAACGGGTTTCTATTTTCTAATGAGAGAAAGAGAAGTTTGTTCCAAGTCACCTTTTTCATGTTTTGGATCAAAACGTTAATTGTTAATTGTCTCATGTACTAATATCAAGTGACAATTGGCATTCTAAAAGTAGTGACGTAACCTAACTTTTTTTTATGTTTGCAATTTAAACGATAATTTCTCCTGATTTTTATCTGGCAACATTATTAAGATTTCAATTTGTTATTTTTGTGTTACACATTTTTAACTATTAAACTTCTACCGTATTCGAGTTCCAGTAGTTGTAAAAAATAATAAAATATAAAATACATACTATTAAGATTGTTTCCTAATTTATATTGTTTATAAATGTTGGCATTGTGTCTATGTATATTTATTTTCTTTTATTAAATAATGCCTTTTTGAAGACAGACTTTTTATTCAGATAACAATATAAATACCTATATAGTTTATTTATCTAGGAATAAAACAGTATACCTTGAATATTGTCTAGTGTATTTTTTTTTTACTTGGCATTTTTTGGTAAACAAGTACAATTTACATGAAATCGTGATTTTCTCAAAAGGTTTACATTGATTTACACTACGAACACTTTTAGACACTGGATTATATATTTAACTAATTAACAAAAAACCGCAAATATAAATTAATTATAAATTAAGTTCTATTCTCTGCATTAATACATAAATAAATTTGCAACTTTGTTATTTACTTAAATTACTGTTAAAATGTAAATGTTTGGTCCGAATGCATGTAGATTGTAGATCGTATGATCGACACACACCGATTTCCAGAATAAGGTCGTGACATCACTAGCCGTCAAAATTTTCACTTTCATATTGTCAGCAAATATGTATCAGAATTCCAAAAAACTACTTTTCTTGGGTTCCTTTAAATCTACAAAATAATTTAAAAATCGAATCTAAACGTTTAAAAATCGGTCAATTAGTCCTTGGCAACATCTACTAATATAGGTCGCGGCACGGATTTTTAGCGCTGAACAAAATGTAGAGAGGATAGCTGCGCGCACGTAATTGATTGGAAAACGTGACTGTCCTCAAAGAGCAAGCAGAGCATCGTATTCACGCACACGCCCCGCTTCCGTCCCTTTGATACCTTATTTTTGACATCTGCGCAGGATTCATTCAGTGCTAAAGATCCGTGCCGCTACTTATATGTAGGTTACTATGTTTCAATGGTTTGGTAAAAAATAAATTTATTATCTAAAGAGAGAAATCTATCTCAAATATTGTCTAAACAATATTTCGCCCATCAAGTGCGGCAGGCATGGTGGATCCAGTTGCCGGTAAGACGTTGGCATATATCAGTACTACGTGACTAGGGGTGGGACCAGAGGCGGCTGTACTTTTAAAGGCGCGCGTGCGCTGAACCACGAATTCAAAAGACTTAAAAAATCACAATTTTACATTATCTTTAAATAACCATAACCATTTAATAGTCATTATATATTTTTTAAATAAACATATTTTATGTCAATTGTTTTTTTTGCTGAATTTCTTAATTTTATTATTTGTAAGTACCTAAGTAAAGTGCACCACCATAAACCGCCAGCCGCCACTGGTTGGGACATTTAGGAACTTATTTTTATTGCTAACGATACTTGCAATATAAACCTTATAATATTGTTACGAGGTTATAAAAAATATATATTTTTAATTCGCATTTATGAGAAGACTCCGGTATGACGGATGTCTAGTTCATGCCTAGATGGCGCTAGGAGTGCCGAAACAAATATTTAGTTTAGGTTTCTCGTCAAAATAATATTATTTATTACTTTACCCTGGAGTTTCTTGGACTATGGGTGTAAACTAAATACGGAATGAGAAATTCAATTATTGTTACATTTCATTATATGAATATCGACTATCCATACCATGGCGTTAGATTTAAAATTGGTTAGGTATGCTACCCGCGAAAAAATTTAAGTTCAACACTCACGGTTGTTTTGACTTTTTTATCCTGTCCCTGTTTGATTACAAAATCGTAAGATCGAGGATGAAGGTCGAGGCAATTGATATTTGCATGGTTCTTCTATTTTAGCACTTTATTGTCCCATCGTTTAAGGGAAGAGAGAAATTGCTTGACACTCTTTCATGTATGACATAGATGCAAAATATTACTAAACGCGTTTTAATTTACCAAACACGTACACGGCACATAAACTGACGCTACACTGACAATGTGGGCGTGGCGCTCGACGGACATTCAACCAATCACAAGTCGCTTTCCCGAGTTGTGATTGGTTGAGAATTTGATGCTTATATAGATTCCGAATATTGTAACGTATAGATAATATCCAGATTTGAAATAATAAGTTCCAGACTAGATGCAAACATGTTTCAGAAAAAATATAGATAAAAAATATTTAGACCTGTACCGGCGGTAATAACTTTAAGTAAAGTTTAAATCGGAAACTTTTAGATGGTTGATTCATGAACGGACAAATAAAAAAGACTTCTCTTATTCACCACTTTAATGACTCCAGCATATTTACACATACAATAAGCTAATACTCAAGTAAACGTTTGTATTGTAAAAAAAATATTAAATACAGAAAATAACTGGCAGTGTGCAAGCTGAGGCGTTTACAGTAATTCACATCTTAATACAACGATTATAGAGTCTTTTATTCGATTCCATTAACTTCGTTAGGTGTGTGAAATAATGAAAAACGAAATGTGATCACAAAAAAATATAATTTGAAACCTATGTACACTATCGACGAGTGACTACAAAATTATCGATAAATCAGGTGTCGCACATCACTTGGTAACCTAAACTAGCGGAACATCACTAGCTCCCTTCGCACACTCCGGAAATACAACTTTGTACTTAAAAAAAGTTTTAAATTGTCTAAAGACTTTGTCTGAAGTTGCACGGAAAACACCTGCTCACTATGGTTCCTAAGCGTGAATTGCTATTCAATGTTTTGTCTCTTTCTTTCCGATACATTTCTGTAAGAGAGACAAAACATAACACAATCTTTACGCCGCGTTTACTAACGATACAAATAAAACGACGTCACACAAAATACTGCTAAAGTGAAACGCGATGCGTAGGCAAACTTACAAACTGTGTATGGCAATTTAAATTTAAAACTTATTTCGACGTCGAGACAAAAATGCCGAATCTTGTTGATGTGCGCATACGTCTAAATAAACTAAGCAGTTACAATAATTAGGCGTAAATATTCATCGAAATGGCGTTACATAATTTTACACGATACATTTAGACTTATGTTGCATCAATTCGAACTACGCTCAAAAGTACAAATACGGAAGGGTAGTTGCAAAACGAAATTATCAAATTCGCTAAACCATAGATTTCGGTTTGTGAAAATAGAATGCATTAATAATCTGTGAAAATAATTTTATATGGAAATCAGAAGCCGGTCAGACTACCGCCGTATCGCGTTATGTAACGAAGCGGTTTACTCTCGCATCATTAAAAAACCTAAATGCTCCAATGGTATTGACACAACATAATCCTAACTTTAAATATATTACGAATAAATACAATCTTTGACATAAATTGAGACCAATACAAAAATTGTATAATTGTTAGTAAAACCAACTACGAATTTGGTTAGTTTGTATTTAATACTATTTATATATTAAGATACTTTACGATATAATATAATATATATCACTACTTAACACCGTCGTAATATAGTATAGTGCTTATATACGGCTGACTTACATAGAAAAAAAATGTTTTAGTCAATTGTGATAATCGACTAATCGATATATTTACATAAAATACTTAACGGTTTAAAACGCAAAGCATATTAAGCTACTTATGTTTAACTATGATTCGAAGTTTCGCATCGTATGCAGTTCAAGAAACAAATGTCAAGAATGACGACACAGATGGCGCTAGTGTAGCAGAATTAGCTTTAACATTAGGGACTTTATCTGTAGTCCTTCTGCAATTGTGATACTTAAAAAATAGTTTTCGCGTTTTAAACAGTTTCAAGTGTTTTATTTAAACGTGTACGACTCACGTAAACTACAGATAATACTTGACAAATCTATGTAAATCAGCTCTACTGAACATCCGATTGATACACGGAAATGATTTGGAATCGTTATAAATGCATATTCAGTCAAATTAGGATAATATGGAATAACGGTCCAAGATCGGGTAACAGCTTGACATTTGCATTTTTAACCAGATATGTAAAGGAGGGTAGTTTGAAAAAATCGTCTAACCGTCACAAAATGTTCGATGTTATTACGTAGAGTTCAGTAAAAATGCATATTTCAATGTCTCCGTTAGCCGGACAAAAAAGCACCAATAAAAAACATGTAAAAACTCCCAATAAGGATTCCGAAAACGATCGTGTAGAAAAACGAAGCAAAATGGTGTTGTCTATTTTGTACGAGGCCGTCGCTGACCCTACTCTCAATGGAATGATCTATCAGTCGAAAACGGCGTCTGCGCAAAGATTCATCCGATAACGCGCTATCCAAAGTTAAACAGTGAGAAGAAAGAGCAGAAGTGACAAAAGAGAAATGCAGATTTAAAAAAATACACGCGGCACAGTTAAACAGATAAACCTTCGCGCAGACGCATCTTATCAATATCTAAACGGGGCTAAAACATTTATCGCTAAGTGTACTTCCAATAGTTATAATATTGCTATGTGTGGATTGTGACAACCCTATCATGCTGTAACGTTACTTACGTTACTCGGGCCGTAACGGCAATTACATTCTTCACGTATAAATGAATACAAGTATTGTTGTCATTTATTTGTTAAATAACTTCATAATATCAGTAGATATTGTTGAAAAATTTTTCATTTTTTTTTACATTAGGGTTGTCAAAACGTCTGGTCGGGTTTGTGACCGACAAGCACTTAAAACTATTTTGGCCTATTCCGTTAGAAAGACTTTCGTGAGTAATAAAATTGTGTAGTAGTTTAACAGTCAATAATATTTGTATATTACAATGTGATGTAGTGCGGAACCAAAACCGTTAAAAGATATTGTTTCTTATATTGAAATGAAGTTCTGTTTGAATGGAAGACAATATGGCATCCGTATTTGTGAACCCGACCAAAAGAAGATTTCTCGTGAATGAACAATACAATATTGTTGCAGGATAATATACGAATAACTATTACTCCACGCTAAATGATCACTAATATATAGATTTTGGACTTCCCACCGATGCAATAAATACACGTTACACGGCGTAAATACCGACAGGGCATACAAAATGTAGGCATTCGTTGAGAGTCCAAAATTTTAACATTCACTGCAACTCTTAACCTACATACGTATTAGAATAAATATTTTAAGTATAAAATTAAAAAAACACAACTGTACGCGTCGATCACGTGTGCCTTTTCCTTACAAATCGTCGTGTGATTTTACCCGTTTGCATCGTCTGTGGAAACAGTAGGGCTAACATTTTACATTCACGTTTTATGTCGATCACATTACTCGAACGTACACCTTTTTCTATAAAACACATAGTACACAAGTTACGATACATTTCGTAGATAACGTTCTCACAGTCGTTAAAAGAAATTCTTACGATATTTGTCGATGTAAATCCTTAACAAAAAGGCAGTTCGAAAAATGTATGTCCATGTAGACCGATGATTGTGGAACATAAAATTCGGTGCAGTTCGGTAGACTAGTTGATTCGTGTGACGCCGCGCGCCATTTTTATCTGCGAGCGAATTCCGCTTTCATCGCTGGAAAGACAAAAACATTACTAAATATATACGTTGTCTCTAAGGGTTTGTAGAGGGCGCAGCGAATCCGGGTGATGCGTCAGTTACAAAATGGCGACTGTTTTGAGATTTTTTTGTGCACTTCGTATTATTGTTAAACTTAAGAGACATATAGCGACATAATGAAGTAAGATCTGAACAATAACAAAGGTTTGAATAAAATTTTCAATACTTACTAGCGTGAGGAAGTTATTGATAAAAAAACAACATCTACTTTTAAATACTTGGAACTGTATAAACTTCAAATGCACAGTAAACAATGAAAGAGTACTTCTAAGCATACCGTCAAGAATCTCCCGTTTCATTTGCGTCAGCTGCGTCTTTACTTCGCGCATCAGCTCCTGTTTGAAACCCTCCCATTCGGCAGCTGAGACGCACCCTCCCTCCGTGCCTCCGTTCACTTGCTGAAAAAGCAATTCCAAGATCTTAGTACAACCTCAGAGTTTCAATTATCCAGTTGGTGTAATTTATTGACTAACTTTTGCATTGCTCGTGGTGACATTATATAAAGCTATTTAGATTCAATAAAATGTTTGACATGGGCGGGTCTTGAACCGGTCCATCCACAGCAGTCCGAGCTCTAACCAAGCCGTTCAACTTCAACTAAGTTGAGCGATGAGCTACCATCATATAAGCTACCGCGCTCACATGCCACCATCGACCTTCTTCAAACAACTTTCACACAATATAATTTCAATCTTAATACTTCCGTATTGAGGTTCAATTTAACTTAAATGATTATCGTATGCAACGTTCTTATGTAATACAGCTTCGAATATATACCTTGAGGATAGTTTCTTCGCTAGCCGAACCAAATCGTTTGCGGACTGATCGCGGCGACTGCGCCTGTTGCTGCGCGGGAGACTCGGCACTCGCTGAAACGTATAAATTAAAACAATTAAATATTTGTCAAAATATTTAAGAAACACACAAGTTACATCTTACACAACGATTGCTTGCTGCTGAAGGCGTGCATTGTAAAAGTGTTCAAGATTTAAATAAAACAAGAAATATATCAGTGAAGATATTTTGATTTTAACTACGGCCCGACGTTTCGGTTGCTTTGCAGTAACCGTGGTCACGGGGGGCTCGGTTGTAAACCGTTAAAAATGAAGGTTCGAAAGCACCAAAGAACCCTTAATTTGTGGGGTTTTTTAGTGCTTTCGAACCTTCATTTTTCACTTGGGAAAAAATTATGATAAAAAAAAATATCCTTGAATTCAAAATTGGCTCTGGGCCTGCAGACGTTCTCTGTTGTTTAGCAATATTCGTTAAATATCTCAATCAGTAATATAATATGTAGATCGTACATATCCATGAACAGAAAAACATTTAAACTCATAAAGATGGCAACATAATGAAGCGTTACGCAAACTCACGAGTGTTGCCATTACATGCGGCTGGCAGACGGTGCGGCAACGTCGCCGATCGCTCCCAACTCTTCATCGGTGTCGAATTTACTGAATTATCAGCGGATGACTCCTGAAATTGCGTGTTTGTTGATATGTTAAAAAGAGAAGGCAACATTAAATTCACTAAGTGAAAAACGTTCAGATATATAAACTTTAAAAGGTTTTATGGACGGGCTCGTTAGTGTAATGGTAGCAAGGCGTGGCTAATAGTCAACAGGTCGTGGATTCGATCCCCGTAGGGTTCATAATTTAAAATTTTCTGAAATATTTTAGACTTCGTGTGGAAAACGGGATATTAAATGGGTGGTGGGAATATCGAAATTCCGTCCGCGTTACTACTACCCACCGTACACAGACATGGATGTGGAAATGTTAATGTTAGAATTTCCCAAAATGTGTTGTATGATTATTTCCTATAAGAAAAAGTTGCACTAATTACGTACAGTGTACTTCTCTAACAAATGTGATCTAATTCTAACCAGAGACTTGTTGTGATGACCTTTTATATAGTGTAAATTACAGGGATAAAGAATCATCGATGATACCATAGATGAGACCAAACAACCTGAAAGATTCAAAATATAAAAATTTTTATGTCATCGTTCATGAACCCCACTCTTCCTTCTATTGTCGTTGACTTTGCTTACATCTCATCAATATGTAAATGCCAAACCAAAATAAATATTAATTTGTCCATAGACGTAAATTCATTAAAATTTTTTTTTATAATTCAAAATGAATTGTGTGTTTATTTACCAAAAATGTCATATTAGAAAAAGTACAATATATATTACAATAACCGTGCTTTCGCTTTGTTTGTCAGTGAGTTTGTTAATCTAGTATTTTTGAGATGCCAACCTCTGCTTTGTCCAAATGCGCACGCCGCCTGGCCAGCGTCCGTTGCATTTCATGCATCATGCAATGCAGACTGGCGCGACCTGATGATGAGGAGGAGTGGTCAGTGCCGCTGCCGGCAGAACCGCCGCTGTTGCCCCCAGGAGGGGAAGCCACCTCAGTATTGACTTGCTGTAAGATTTAGTGTGTCAGTGAGTCTTGATCTATTGTAATAATATTGACACTTCTAATAAAACAAACTAAACACTTGAAGAGTATTGGTTGAGACGACCAGAAAATATTCACCAAGATAAGATCAAATACTGTCAACTTTACGCGAGTAGTACACATTTAAATAAAACACTTTAACGCTTCAAAACGCGATATATTAGTTAAACTTATTTGATAAATGATTTTTAATTCGGCCCGACTTTCGGATGTTTTATAGAAGCCGAGACCACGGCTGCTGCAATGCTTGTTAAGTCTTCTTAAAAGTTATCAACATCTCAAACGCCAAAAGTTGTAGATAAATATTTAACCAGTAGAAGAGAATTTTCTTATTCTTTCTTTTCTTAAACGGTTTTTTTAACCATTAATGTTGATTACCTTTGCCTGTCTTTTAAGTCTCGCCTGCTGTAGTTGAGCAGCGAGGCCGGTGGGATCAGCAGCCGGCGGCTGAGGGGGTGGCGGAGGTGGGGAGCTGACGGCTCCTCCGGGGGGCGGGGGAGGTGGCGGTGGTGCCGGGGCAGCGGGTTGTGGCGGTGCTGGGGGCGCAGGTGGAGCTTGCTGCTGTATAATAAAAATCAAATTTCTGCCTCATTGATATACAAAAGAATTATAGAGATATATATCCTTATTTAAGTAGTATTTATTATATTTATGTTGAGGTTCTGTAATGTCATGGTTAAATTACTACGGACTGTTACTAAGGCAAATTCTTAACTTACCATAGGGGGCGGCTGCGGCGCAGCTGGTGGCGTCGGTGGGGCAATGGGGCCCTGAAAATATTGCATATTCATTATAATAAATAATAAAAAAATCTTGCGTAAGCATGCATTTTGTATTTCTATGAAAAAATAAATATCGACATCGATTGGGTAACAAATAAAATATTTTTTGGTTTAAATGAAGTTAAAAACAATAATGATAAATAATTGATTAATAATAAGAAATTATTTTTAATATTCACGTTTTAATAAATCCGTTTACAGCACTTACATTTGGCGGTGCCGGTAGGTTCTGGTGGGGCGGAACAGGGGGCGGTCCTGTCACTACACTTGCTGGGGCCAGCGTCATATTTGGGGGCATAGGGGCACTAGAACGTAAACAAACATAATTAGTCAATATTATTTCCTCGGAACAGTTTATTATGGCTTTGGTGACTTGCATGTTCATGATACCAGAAAATTTCATTAGAATCGTAAAGTAGTTTAGTGAAAAATTTTTTCAATTATAGTTATTGAAATTGAACGAGACACTATCATTGATAATTGCTAAGTATGTGCAATTTTCAAACATAAAAAAAAAAAAAACACTTCTTTAATTAGATCGAAATTGGTTTCTTATAGTTTTATTACTGTGAAGTATAATGCACAGGTTTTTTTTAAATAGTTTTACGGTATTGCAAAATCCATAATTTATATTATTATATAAAACATATTAAATTGGTTATTGAAAAGATATATAGTACCTAGGCACCTTTGGTGCGGTGGTGCGAGTGTGGTAGGCGGCGGTGGCGCATGAGGAGCGTGGGGTAATGTGTGCACACCGTGGGGGGGCGGCGTGGGCGCAGTTTGACCACTCGACTGTCCCACCTGAAAAGTAAAAAAAAATCGTTAGGTATAATTATAACAGGGTATATAATGTTTGAAATAATCAGCGAGATGGCAGCATAATAATGTAGTGTGCTTTATTCAAATGGAACACTTCTAACTTGACTTAATTTTAATCTTATTTTGAACTTTTGAATGCTTTGCCGTCGTCACGCGGGGGAGGAAATTAAAAAAAAATAAAAAATAAACGTGTTTTATTTACATCTGTACTACACTCATAAACACTGAACTGATTGCATTATATCTTTATCTTATTCAGACAATACTTAGTTAGCTATAATTGGAGATAACAGACGAAAACTTATTTTCCGTCATTTTCTTCTAATTTTTTCATCTTCATCTTTTGCTTTAAAAGCATTCTTTTTTTATGAAAGCCTGAAGATAGGCATATTTTTGACAATTCTATACAGATTTTGAGTAATTGTACAGAAAATAAATAAAAAAAGCACACGGCAGCTCTATTAGTTAATAATCTATAAAATTGTCAATCTAAATAGATTTAGAGACGTTTTATTAAGTTGATACCTAATTTAAAAAAAAATGAAATGTCATCATCATACCGTATGGTGATGATGCGGGGCGTGATATTGACTCGGCGGTGGTATCGGTTGATGTTGATTAATCTGTTGATGTTGCGGCGGAATCTGTTGGTGTTGAACAGGAATCTGTTGGTGTGGGGCGATTTGGTGTTGCGGCGTCATGGGCTGGTGCTGAATTTGTTGATGTTGTACCGGCACCGGCTAGAAAAAAAAACATTGTGAGAATGAATTTAGAAAGTTAGTAAGAAAAATAATTTAGAGATGCCTCTCACTCACAATCCCCTACAAATGATAAGGACAGCAAATACTTTAGTGAGCAATGTGAAGAAAATAATAATATTTACCGGTTGATGTGGGATTTGTTGATGTTGCGGCGGCATCTGTTGATGTTGCGGTGGAATTTGTTGATGTTGTTGGTGATGAGGCGCATGGTACTGTGGCTGCTGGAGCATAGCGGCGTCTTCGCGTGTCATTGTTCTGAAAGAGACATTATATTCATAATTTATTACTTAGACCATTGATCAGGTTATCGGGAAGGTCTCATTAATTGTGTTAGTTGGTAAACATTTTCCGCTATAAGAAATAAAATAATTATGTTAGGGAGCATCTTCCAAATGTTTCTTGTATAGCTTCCCCTTTCATGTTGCATTCACAAGTAACTTCAAGTCTAACTTATCATCCGAACGTAGATTCCGATCTAGGTGCAAAAAAAAAAAAAAACAAAACAACCATGTTACAAGATATATGTCGACCTTCTTTGGCTCTGGATATTCGGAAATCCACAGACTAAACCCGTAACACAATTTAACTTCACAGCATTTTAATCTGTGAATAGGGGTTCGTAAATCGGACTGAATTTTGATGGTTCAACCATCCATTTAATATCACTGTTATTGTCGCACATAATATACAGATGTTCCAGATATTTTTTCTGGAACCTAAATTAATTAGAAACACGATGGTCTCGATGGGAATCGAATCCGAGAGCTGTTGATTATGAGCCATACATACTATTACACCTACGACCCCGTTAAGCGAATTATCACTCCAAAGCCTACCTGTACCCCATATCTTCGTCGTAGTGTGTGTTGTTGTGACCGTTGTACGGGCCGGGCGGATTCAGGGGCTGCGGCGGTGGTGGAGCGGTGTTATTGCTGGCTTTGTTTGCAAGCACCTGTAATATTACAATACCTATACGTATCCCTTAGATTAATTTTACCAAGGCGAAAATAGCTAGTTCTCTCTTCTCTTACTCACTGTCTGATTCTCGCACACATATGGGTAAAGGAGATTGGGGAAGTGGGTCTGGTTTGTTTACAATGATTGAATCAAGAAACATCAGTTTATTTTAAACGTAGTCTGGCTTGATGGTTTTATAGGTTTTTTTTTTATATTCCATGATCCTACCTCCAGAGTATGCATCATGGCCCTCGCGAAGCTGTCCGCATCTTCTCTACAGGAGAAGTTCAAACCGTAGACGTGTCTTGCGTCTCTCCACTGGTGGAACGTAGCTGTCGCCTGATTGTACTTAAGTCCACGGACTATACCGCAGTTTATCACGACCTGTCGAAAGACAAAAGAAGGTTCAATAAGTGTTTGCAGTACACATTTAAATAAAACACTGTAACGGTTTGAAACGCGATATATATTAGTTAAACTTATTTAAAAATCAATTTAATTACGACCTGAAGTATCGGATGCCTTACAGCAGTCTCCCCGTAACCAAGGCTATTAACAAGTGTAAATACTAATTTCGTATTTTAAACCGTTCTAGTATTTTTAAAAGAATGTTTATCTAAGAGGAAAATATTTTTAATTTAAAATTACTAACCTCATGATCATTGAGCTTCCTTCCTACGACCCTGAAGGTGTTATGCTGTGTGTGATGGTAGATGTGGACTTTGGAGAGGCCAGAGCTAGATCCTGACGGGATCCAACGCTTGAGCGCGTCATCGTACACCATCACCGATGCGCGCGCGCTGCTTATCGACTGCTCACTGTGGACAAGCAAATTTCATGTAACCAATTTGATTTTACAACTAATTACAGACTAAACAGATAATAAGCATAATCATCGGGACTTCAGCCACAGTTTTGTGTTTGTATTTATTAAATTAAAAGCGTTAAAATTGAAAAAAAGGCCTTGGGCAGGACTCGAACCGGCATGAACAGCGTTCAGTGCTGTTGCTCTAACCAATTGAGCTACCGAGTCCTAAACGTCGTCGATTTTTCACTTATGATGCATCTCTCGGCAATATATAAATTATAATCGATTTTTAATTTACATAGTGCACACATGTGCAAGGTAACATGTGAAAAATTATAAGTTTGTATTGTTTTGTAAATTTTATAGACGCTAAGAGATGATTTTACATATTTGAAAACTTTATTATTTTTTACATGTTATTGACATGAAGGCACTATATAATTTAAAAATCGAAAAAATTGAAAAAATTTCGACGCGGGCAGGACTTGAACCGGCACGCCAGCGAAATTTTTTTCGATTCATTTTCGATTTTTAAATTATGATTTTACATAATTAACTTGCATGACGTAACCATGTTTGTACAAGTACATAAAATATAACACCCACCGGATCGAAAGTCTTAATTAAAACATGTCGATTTCACCGCTATATTAAAACTGTCACCACAATATATTTTGGCATGTTGTGCAAATTACAAACTAAAGGGCACCATAAGTGGTCGGTGTTACGACAGCCTTGCCCAATGCGTTATGTAACGCAACCCACATAGTGTCTTATGCTCCTACGCATAGAAGTGAAATTGCTTTATCACTTCAAGTTCAGTTCCTTGAAAAAGATGTTTCTACAGGACTGCGACTCAATTTGAATGAGAAAATCTTAGTTTTTAAACTTAGAAAAACTGATCATTGAATATAAAACGGGTCAATGTAAGTTATCCCAACTGTTGTTTTGACTGTTCTATAGCGGACGTGGGTAGTCGGTAGACAGTATTGCCTCAGAAGGCCATGTCTATCAGAATCACTGTTACAACATGCTTCATATAATATTTATTGGCTATAGTAGTGACTTGTTGGTGACGAAATTTCGTCAAATAAAGTTCGTTAAAAATAATAAAATAAAGCTTAACTAATTGCAATAAAATATAGGTATCAATATATATTTTTTTTCATGTTCTCCATAAAACATTTTTAACATTGTATAAGCTTATTATAGTTTGAGTTTTACCCTTATTATTAATTATTATTGTATATCTCACGTCAAGCTTAATAAAGGTTGTATGAAATTCTTTTATTATTTATTCCTGCGCATAAGACTTCCTTCTTATCTTTACTATTAAAGCATTATCTTGGAACTCTCTCCATTAGACATCAGAAAAGGTCGTCTCTCGTTTTAAAGTCTCAGTTACCAAATTTGTATCTTTCCAGCTGTAATTGCCTCTTTTCATCTAGCACCACCTTATAGTCCTTTTATAGCATTTTTGTTTTTCCCTTACTTCAGGTTGCCAAAGAATATTTTGTTTGTTCGGAACTTCAAATAATTCGATATAAGCGATTGAAATTTTGAACATAACTTTATTTTACCATAAATGCGCTTGCGACCAATTGTTAACAAATCTGCATTCAAGATGTGTACCAGATGTTCAAATATATAAACAATAGCGCACGTTGTAAATGCCTGAGCTAGCCAGTGCAGGGTAAAAAATAGAACAGCCAAACTGAAAGTGGTGGCCATCGTATTGTTGCCCACAGTTGGGACTCTTGTCTACTTTTATATAGCTTTAAGCTACCCTTAAGATTCCAACTATACTTCATTGAAACATAATTTAAAATGAAATACCTGCTAGGGCACAAGCCTAAAATTGAACTCCTAGGGACAATAATTTTCAATCTCGCCACTACCGCTAGACCAACTGTGAGTTTGTCTATTTCAGAAAAATATATAGTATTTTAGACGCAGTCGTTAGAAAAATTACAACACGGGCGGGATTTGTACCGACATCCACAGCGTACCGGGCTGTTGTTCTAACTAATTGAGCTACCGTGTCCTAAACGTCACGAATTTAATCAATGGACACATGCAGCTCTCGCGCAATGGTTTTTAATCTAAATGTGTATTGAAAAGTGTGAAAAATATTAAAATTTTCAAAAGTACTAATTAATCATTTAATATTTCGTCTCTCCGCAGATAATAAGGCCGAACAACTAAACAAAGCGGCGAAACGCGTAAAATAAAGCTCAATAACACACAAGTACACCCTCCCGCGCACTCGGCGAGTCGACATTTTATTTATTCCTATCGCGACGAGCACCGTTGACCTAAAACTGAAAAATCCTCGCTGAATCCTTTACCTTCACGCGTCTTTACATTGCAATGTAGGAAACACAAGATTACTGCGACGTATGACGCGAAGGCTCATTGCTAGCGATTAAACGATTTAATCTATACTAATATTATAAATGCGAAAGTAACTCTGTCTGTCTGTATGTCCGGCTTTAACTCCGAATCTACTGAACTGATTTAAATGAAATTTGGTACACAGATATTTTAGAGCCTGATTACTGCCAAAAAGGTTTAATAGGTAGAAAAAGGGGATGAAAGTTTGTATAGAAATTCGTGGTTTTTGAAGCTAAACCAATGAAATTTTCTTCTTTGGCTTTTTGGGAATAGGAGTGGGAGTGAGTGTAGGAATGAGAGTGGGAGTTAGAGTAGGAGTGATGTGAGGTGAGAGTGTTGCGGCAAAGTAGCACTTACAACATAGATTGGCTGCCTTAAATGTGCCCTTACATAAATTAATAAACGGCCTTAATAATTAAAAATTCTACCCCAAGACGCGGGCACACTAGTTTTTATATATATATCACTGCCAACGCGAATATGTGACGACAGAATACCACGATCTACAATTGAGCTACCATTATGATTAATTCTATCTTATATAGTAATTGTATTGAGAGAAGTTCTTACGCTGAAAAAATTCAATGCGGACGAAGTCACTGACGCAGCTAGTTGTCTTATATATTATAATCGTATTATTAATTACATTTGATTTTATCTGTAATGCAAGGATGTAAGTATAAAAATAAATAATAAAATGTGCCTATAACAATCCAATTTATAATACATCTCACAGAGATTATCAGTTCAGTTCGAGCCCTCGAAGCTATATTTTTCATGCATAAATATGTTATTTCTAACAGTAGATAAAAACGACAGCACATCGCTTCTAGGAAGATCGCTCTAACAGCTACGTACCTGAGATAAACTTCACTTTCACGCTGCCTACTCGGAATCCGATTGTAGTTTAGCAAATTACAAAACAAAAGGGATTGTTTTTGTATCTGCCATTGTACGAGGCAGATACCGTTATTTAAATAGGCCGTGTTGTTACAAAACCGGACTGATAACAGCTACAATATAACAGTTGAAAAGAAATCATTTTAATTTTTCATGACGGCTTATATAAAAATTATATCGCACTGAAAAATTTTAGACACGAAATTATTTAAGACTAATAATGGTGGAGCACTAGAACTGTATTGGTCGTAGGTTGAGGATGAGTCACGCCCTTGTTATCAATATAATTAATAAATTGTTTGTATATAATACACAAGAACTGCGATTAGAAATCATTATATATGAATCCGTTATAAACGTGGGGTGTCCCCCATAACCACTGAAAGGCGTACAAAACGTCGGGTCATACTTAAATATCAGTTTTATAAAAGGTTTGTTTCAAACTGTAAAAAATTGTAACATTATCTATTAAATTAATATTTAGTAGTTTATCTCGACGCGTCCAAAACGTCGGGTCGTATTTCAAAATGTGTTTAATAAGATACGTTTAAAGTATAATAAACGAGTTTTTTTAATGTTATCTATGTAATTAATATCTTGTATGATTTAAATAAAACACTTTAACGGTTTAAAACGCGATATATTAGTTAAACTTATTTGAGCCGTGGTCTCCCCGTGGCCACGGCTGCTGAAAAGCATCCGAAACGTCGGGCGGAAGTTAAAAGTCATTTTCAAATAAGTTTAACTAATATATCACGTTTTAAACCGTTAAAGTGTTTTATTTAAATGTGTACTACTCGCGTAAACTATAGACAATATCTTGTATGATTGTAAATTACATAGGCTTAAATTTGAAGATGATCGATCAGCGTTGATAGGAGATGTATCTCTCGTACAAAAACTAGTTATGCAATGTCAGTTCGATAAGAGTCACGTGAGTTGAGTTTGGGGGGGGGGGGGCACACACCATTTTTCATTATGGCAAACATTTGCGACGTTTTATACAAGCTCAATATAAGTGCAACACTTTATATGGCTAAACTTGAACTCAGTGTCATTATCATATTGATTATTATTGGAACGACTACTATAATTAAAATTGATTGAAACGACTTGTCTGTATCACAAACAGACAATAATAGACATGATTGCCTCGTCGGGCTGATGGTTTGTGCTGTCCGTTGCAAGTTACACCATTCAGGGTACAAAATCATACTAACTAATCTCACTTGTATCTAGTACTGGAGTTCAGAAGGGAGACATTATCACCCCCATGCTTCTGTCATCATTACAAACTGAATGGCTGTAGTAACCCTCGTCCTCCAAGAGATCTCAGCTCTTCTTTACAATCTGTTAAGCAACTACACCTGTGCACAGCTGCGGGACATCATACCGTTGAACCGAAGACAGAACTAGAGCTCCAGCTAATTTTGTCATATTGATAAAATGTGGAACAATACTGAGACATTATGTTGGAATATTAAAAGCTATTTAGTCGTGAATCTAAAAAGATCTGATAGAGAGCTACTGAATAAGATAATTTAAGCAAGCAATCGTTTAATAGCTCAAGAAGAGTTTATCAAGGTTAGAATGTACTATAACACAACTTTTATTAGTCGTTGACGATAGCACAAGGGGTATATAGCAGTTACAACTTTTCATATAAAAGACAGTAAATCCAAGAAATACTTACTGTGACCAATACTCCTCCCAATTTTTCTCCTTGCTGGAACCATATCCACGAGGCAACGTCGCCGTCTTCGACCTTCCATTCAAGGAAGCGGAGTCCCTTTTATCAGGTAGACTCAAAACTGAGTGCCTCTGCACTGGCTCCGATCTGAACGACTGAAAGGACACCTGCGAACCCTCGTCTGCAGATTTCAAGCTGGACTGAGATCCTTTGAATCCATTCGCTTGATAATCACCATTTCTGTATTCGAGGGATTGGGGTCCAGAATCGTTGTATCGGTGACCGTTGGGTCTAGGTGGACGTCTGTACTCCAGAGCTTCTGTTTGATTGAAGGAACCGTTCCTCTTCATTTTTGGCGATTCCTGGACACTTGTTAGCGAGGGCATTTTGTTCTCCTTCTCCATGTCGATTTCTTGTTCGATCTGCGTCTGGACGTGAGCTAGCATTTCTTCTAAGTCACCCAGGTCGGGGTTAACATTCATTTTGACACGACGCATGTTTATTATATCTTCATTATCACTATAGTTACAATTAAAGATCACTGTTTTAACGGGCCAATAGTATGACGAACGTGCCGCGATCGAGCGACGTCCTTCTCCGATCAATGGCTGCACTAAACTGACAAGCAACCTTCGTTTTAATATACGAGTTGTATGACACAGTTTATCATTTCAAAGTGTAACGTGAATAGACTTCACGGCTTATCGGTTGACATCCGATAATGATAAAAAGCGGGTTCGCTAATTCAAAAACGGTACAACAAAGTACGGTAAAGGATGCAGTTCTTAGAATTAGTTATGTCTGATAGTAACGGCTTGCGTACGCGCAATTCTTTTAAAAATATAGCTAATATGGCTGTGTCGTTGCTTGTTACGAAACAATTGTGCTGTGTTGAATAATAGGCAAAACATCGAGTCAATAGACAATCGTAGGATATTGCGCGTGGGCATACCTCTCAGTTAATTGTTGTTTCCACTAAAAGAAACTAAAATCACGGATTACGGGACTACGATGTTTTACGTATCCATACATAATACAGTTGTATACACAATATAAGAGTGCAGCTTAAAAAAACTACGTTTTTTTTTAATGTTACCTACTTACTCATAAGAAAACCGAATAAAATCACGTTCTCTTACAACAGCAGTTTTGAAACGGCGTACTGCGGAAGTCAATTGAATTGTGTGTCGCTAAATAATAATATATACTTAATATTATAAAGCTAACGATTTTGTTAATTTGAACGCGCTAATCTTACGAACTAATGGTTCGAATTGAAAAATTATTTTAGTGTTGATTAGAGAATTTATCGAGGAGGCCTTCAGGCTATAAAGCATCAGGGTGAGACCAATAGGAGCGAAGAATCAGTGTGATATGAGGAAAAACTGGAAAAATTATACATAGTTGTGGATTTCCGTTCCGTGCGCCTCGAAAGCGTTTTAAAATACCCAAAGAATATGTTTGAAATAATGATTTCTATTTTTAAAATGTCCGTGACAATATATGTCTATCTTAATTAACTTGCAAGATTTGATTATATTTCAGTAAAGTCTCTAAAAAGATTACAATATATATTTTCTGTCGATCCCCAATTACACGACAACAAAATATTATCTGTTGTGATACGTATCTAGTGACGGCAAGCATAGAGCTTGATTGATACAATTAAAACGAGTAAATCTGTAGCAATTGAGGGCGAATGACATATGCGAATTTGTAATATCACGCGTGCACTCTGAACAGTTCATTCGATCCTACGTATCAACGATTTCCACTGCTGGGAGGCGGGTTTAAAGCGTAAACGCAATTCATACTTATAAGTAGTGAACTATCAAGTTCTAAATATTTAAGGCAAGCGAGACTACTGAATTCCTTATACAGCGTGTTGCTTTAGCTTGTATACGCATTCTGTGCTAAGCATTTAAGTAATAAGTATACGATATACGCGGTCTCATGACCGTAACAAGGGAGAGGAGAAATCGTCTAGCAAGGGGTCAGTGATAGAAAGGTAATCTAGATTCTATTGACGGATAGGTTCCGAGGACGAGTGGCGAGGTACTGAGACCTAGTTGAACGCCGAGTGTATAAAACTGATTAAAACGTGAAGTTTTAACCACTATATTAAATAAATAAATATTGTTCATTCTACTCCCGAGAGTATCCACAAATTTAAACCGAAACGCATTTAAAATTGACGGATTTTTCATCTATGGTGGTGGTTCGTGACTCGGACGGAATTTCGAAATTCTTACACGTTACAGAAAACATGTACCCCTTGGGATCCAACCCACGAACCGTCGAATAGCCGTACAGTACAGAGTAACATACACAGTCCTTACAAGACCTTTGGCATAACATCAATGCAATGTTTGTTGTACTAGGATAATTAAACGCGACCGCTTCTCAGCGTGAACACTACCTAAGATCTACGACAAGTAGGTACTCGTTCGCAGAAATCGATCGATTCAATAAAAGGGCAGTAGTTATAGGAAATCGGACACTGAAAGATAAAAACTGATTCGAGTTTTTGTGACTCAGCGATTTATCGAACGAGTATAAGGAAGTTAAGTAACAACGGGCTATTTGACTGAGTTTTAAAAAGTACTTTAAATTATTCGGTAGTTGTAAAGAAACCTTAAAGAAGTATAATAGAATATGTTAAGTCTGAAATATATCAAATTTATAATCCTACATTAAAATTGCGGCCAAACTGCATTTTGAATAAAGCTTACGGATAGTGACGTCACGACCTTATATCGGCTATTGGTGTATGTCGATCATATGAGCTAAAGTCTGAATGCATTTAAACCGAACATTTACATTTTAACAGTGATTGACGAATTAAATTGAGTTATGAAATTATTTATCTATTAATGCAGAGAATAGAATTGTTTTAATACTGAGAAGCACAGTACTTTATAGCACTGTTTATAAGCAAATGACGTCATCATAAAACTGACCAATCAGGAGCGTTTTGTGTAACGTGACAAATTTTTGAACAAGTTAATTTTTATTTGCGGCTTTTTTATTTAAATCAATTATTATTTTTAACATGTGCGACTGTTTTCTTATTTCTAAACGTATACTTAGTACTAAATTTCGTAAGGCCTTCAAGACCGGTCGAACCAGCAATGATATGCCATACTAAATACTGTATTAAATTGTCAAATAGTCCATTACGTCAGACTCGCGCTATCATAAATATTTCCCTGGATAGGCATGGGAGACTGGCAGCATGAGGCCAGTTTGAGGCGTGATAACGTGCGGCTTCAACACCGCTGCACCCGCATCAAGCAGCCTTATCAACAGGAAGATTGACGGAAATGTTGTGTCGCTGTCGCAATGTGATAACGTAAAAAAGCCATGGCGCCATTCACTATGACACCCATTTTATATGCAGGAATAACTTTATTAATTTTGCCACTAGCAATACCTATACGTGTTTTATAAAGCTGAAAAGTTTCGTTTGAACGCGCTAATGTCAGGAACTATTGTAAATTAAAAAATATGTTTGTGTTGGTTAGTCCATTCATCGAGGCAGGGAAGGGCTATTAAACATTACGCTCAGAAAAATTGTGGGAAAGTGGTAAGAGGGGACAACTCATCTTTGAGTGCTTCCGTTGCGCTGACATCTTTAAATAATCTAAAAAATGTTCGCAAAATATATATCTATATATCTTTTAAGATTAACGTAGTGGATAACAGCTAAAATTGATAAGGATGAGGAGGTTTGCAAAAATGATGCCCTATTCTCCTATTTATAACAACGATAAGTAGCCATACATACACAGATACAGAAATATTTCTACCATCTTTCCCTCGTTTTATGTACTGCATGTTGCTTTAGTAAAACAATATATTCGGGTAAAACATTATCTACTTTACACCTTAAACCGTGAAAGACGAACAGCAACAGCTTTGTAAACATAAAAACGATATCGAACGTGGGAACATTATGACTATCGTCTTCATGGAGCATTATTATATTACAACGCCGTTAGTTTGGTGTATGTAATTGCAGCCGAAAGGAGGCCAGAAAGCCTTAATACAAAGTGCTGCAGTGGTTGATAAAATTGGTCATTTAATTTTTAATACTTTCCCTCGCATCTTTTGACAGAGAAGGACAAACTAATAGTTGAATACAGAAGCCATATTATAATCTAATATATAAAATTCTCGTGTCACGGTGTTCGAACTTGAACTCTTCCGAAACGGCTCGACCGATTTTCACCAAATTTCATATGTGTATTCAATAGGTCTGAGAATAGGACAACATCTATTTTTTCATCCCTCTAAGTGATAAGGATGGTTCACTCTTAAATTTTTTTATAACATAACATACAAAAATACATACAATGCTCAATTTTCGCCCTTCTACGATCAACCCTTATTTTTAATAGCCATTTTAGTAGTTTAATCATTTTTCCTCTCCGGTTGAAAACTGATCAAACGTCATTTAATTAATTATTGAAATAATTTATATGGCAAAACAGCGTTTGCCGGGTCCGTTTGCAAAATGGTAGCTATAAAAGGCTTATAGACAATGGGTCTGAGTTCGAACACCACTGGTCCAAGTTTTTCTAATCCGTATATGTATAATTTTTTTCGTGGTAATCTGGATATAAATTAGGTGCTAGAAACATCGCAATTCCGCCCGGGTCACAAACAGCCGTCCACAGATAAAAAACCCGTCCAATATAATCACGTTTCGGTTTAAGTCTGTCCATTTCCGATACTCCAAAGTCAAAGTAGATGGACAGTATATCTTGTTCAGATGTTATATGACTGGGGTATTTCACCATCCACCAAGTAAATGCCATGCTTGTCTGTCCTTCCCTTTTAAATAAAACACTTTAACGGTTTAAAACGCGATATATTAGTTAAACTTATTTTTACATTACATTTTGAAATGAAGTTTAACTAATATTCGCGTTTTAAACCGTTAAAGTGTTTTATTTAAATGTGTACACTACTCGCGTAAACTATAGACAGTATGTCCTTCCCTTGTTTCTAGTACTCCTTCTTCGTTCTACGCCCTTGAGTTTTGAGTAGTAAATGTAAATTTCGATACGGTGATACGTGTACCGTAAATGATTTTTGACTTTGATTCCATCTTTAGAAAGACCACGATCAACGGCCGTGCCTTTCGAGCCCTGTCTGGGTCAAGCTATGCTTTCTAGTGCTTCTAGATCTAAAATCTAAACTAAAAATAGTTTCATAATAATTAATCAAGGCACAACACCACTTTTGCCGTCGCGTTCATTTGTTATTGTTTTTGTAACAATGCCGGCGAGCGAAGGAATCCATTGTTTGTTCGTTATGGATTGCTAGGTAACCTACATTCTAAATTGGGCACTAAGATTTGTTCAACGCTGTTTATTGGGTTTGGGCGATTGGAAAGCTGGGCTGTTGCTTTTTCAAACAATTCATTCAAACTCGTGGACAATTAGAACCGGTACTCAACGGCCGATGACGAGGTCGATGATTTTGCCAGTTTTTTTTTATGATAGAGGGAGACAGACAAACATAGAGTTCAATTGATAGTTGATAAAATAACTCAGCAATATAACATCACAACGAGGTGCACTGTCGATCTGTTTTGGCTTCGGATATTCGGAAATCACTGACTAAAATCGAAATGCGATTAAACTAACGCTTAATTCATCTAGGAACGGAAGTTCAATAATCCTACCATCTATTTAAATCCAAATTTCCAGACGAAGTTCAAATTTTTTCCGAAACATTACAAATTAATTAGAAACATGTTGGCATGGCGTTCATATGAAAAGTACAAAGTTCTAACCCAAATATCTGAACAAGATGCATTATCAACCTGTAATGACTTTGGACATTGGACCTAAAATACTAATCCGATTTTAATGAACCAGGAGTCAAACGATATGCCACATTGACGTAAATAACATAGGCTTTAAAAATATCACTAGATTACGATATTGGTCTACAATAAATGACGAAATTCGTACGGATTACATTGCAAAATAAATAAATATCGTCACAAACGTGGCATCGTATTTGAAAATTAACAAAGTTCACATTTGAAGCCGTTAAAATTAGTTTATTGTATATAATGTGTGGCGGAAATTAAACTTTAAGATTGAAAACTTATATTATACTTGTGTGTTACGGTAACGCGTAATTTTACAATCATTCTTATGAGAGACCTTATAAAAATTTTAAAGTCTTGATTACTACATCCGCTTAATGAGGAAATGTGTGGGCCCGGTGTTATGGAGGAATCCTTATTCAAATCCCGATGCAAGTTGCGTTCACATCTAATCGCAAGCTTTAATTGTCGTCCAATGGTGGCTCGCTCCGTGATTGGACACTTCCGGCCGATGTCCGGCCACTGTACCGTAATGCTGACCACAGTTGATACTACGGTAAAGCGTACTTTGTTTACCGAAGCAGAGTATCACTACAAACTACAAAGTACAAAACAAAGCCCCTTTTTTGTCCATATGTGCGCTTAAATCTTGACTACATTTCCTTCTTTTAATAAACCTATTTATACGGTTTAAAACGCGATATTTTACGTTACACCGTTAAGTGTTTTATATATTATGTATCTCGAATATGCTTGCTAAACGATGTCCTAGCTTAATTATCCTTATAGACGTTTTCCTGACCGCGATTTCAAAGTCGTTTAACGAAGATAAATTAGACAAATACGGATGTGTACGGGAAAATTTAAAAACAACCTTTACTTTACTAAACTATTCTAAAACATTAACAAGACCGCCTTCATATACACATAAACTTTTTTTTTTTCAATTGCTAACCGAAAACAATTTTCAAATAAGATTACCTAATATATTTCCGGTTTTAAACCGTTAAAGTGTTAAACCTAAATAGTATTATAATTATACTAATCATAGTTCAAACGTTGGAAAAAGCCTGTGTAAGAAAAATCCGATGCTTATCGCTTATGCGAACCAAATCGAACACGTGACGAACGATCCTGACGCTATTATTAATAGATAGAAAGTCATTCAAAGCAAAAGAATGATCATGAACTCGACGCGTGCGAGGATACAGCACCGGAACAAATCGTTGACGCTTAAAATTCCAGACATTTCTGAGAAAATCACCTCGACATTAGTGGCGAGTGACGAGACGTAATCGTCTTTGGTCACAAGTCACTACCGCTGATGGAGGCGGAAATATGTTTATATTTTCAACGATAAACACAAAATACTTTCAATATGTGAAAATAATCGAACCCTGAACATCGTGATACAGAGTTGGGCAAATAATCAACGGGTCGTGGTTTCGATCGAATGGGTCCTACATTTTTCAACAGCGCATCTAGTTGAGATGATATATAGCCTTCCAACCTTCCAAGTTCTTGAAATGATCCCCGTCGTCCTCTATCATTTAATTCCAAGTTGAACGAAGCACTGAAGTACCATAAAAAAAACTAAAAGTGATACTCGTAACAAAAAATATATAAAAAAATCTTGAACCTTACGATGACGATGAAACTTGTAACCAGTTGACTGCAGAAGCCACCTGGGTATCATCGAAGGTGGAGAAACGACACTGACATGGTCAATACAAGTGCGCCACTTGCATCACTAATATTTTATAGATTTAGATATTTCACTATGAAACATTATTTGCATTAAAACATGGAAATTCTATTCTGACGATAAGCCATAGGTTTTTAAAAACACATTTAAGTAATGTTATATAAATATATTTTACAAAAAAGGTTTAATTACCAAATACTAATATAGAGACGTTAGGCTGTGGTCTGCTATAAACGAAGCAAGTCGCATACTATATTACGCCATTACTATTACAAAATAGTACAAACGAACAAACTGCAGCTTTACAATACTAGATATCGTCAGCTACTATTTTAATAAGACCTCTGACTAAAATATTCTAAAATAACCCTGTGATGCGACGTAACGCGTTACAATGCGACCTAAGGCGTTTATAGGACACCAGCCTTGTCTATGACCGCCAACGCATAAACAGTAGTGACCTTAACGTGTTCTTAATTTGAAAGTTTACGATCTACCCACCAAGTAAGTGTGGGTTTAGCAAGCATATTAGAAAAATGCTAAGTAATAAAACAATATTAGTTTTTGGCGTGTTGTTGACTCTTAATAATTTTTAGAGAGAGCGGTATAAGATGAAGTCATATTTTAAAGGAGAAATATTTTGATATGTACAAGAATAATATTGCAGATGATAATTAAAAAAAGATTATAGATTGAAATAAGTCGACGACGAGACGGTCTTGATATGGTATCCAACTCGGTACCCATCAGGGTACAGATAAATACTGTCAGTAGTACACAATTAAATAAAACACTATAGCGGTTTAAAACGCGATATATATCAACTTATTTGAAAATTATTTTCACTGCGGCCCGACTCGGGGGATTCCTCGTCACCACGGCTGCGGCATACATCGCGTTTTAAACCTTTAACGGTTTTTATTTAAAAGGGTACAGATATTTTAATATTAGATATTCGTGATATCAAAATAGATAAGCGAAACTTTAATATATTACAGGGTAAAAATACGCGTAATATGTCGCTGTCTTACATCTAGGAAGCAGTAAGCACCGTTATTTTCCCACGATCTATGTAGACCGGTATGTTTATTGGCAAGTATTGGCACAGTTTAGCTCATTGTATTGTTTTCAGTCACAGACAACATATATAGGAAATTGGTTTATATAACATACAACCGAAAATTGTGGCATAGCTTTTTTGTCAAAAGAGTATAAGAGACGTCTTTGTTGTGAGCGGGTTATTAATTTATACTGTAAAAACTTCACGTAAAAAAATGTGTTTGTATGGACGCGCTTATCTCAGGAACTACTAATTCCAATTGAATAATTATTTTTGTGTTGGTTAGAGCATTTATCGAGAAAGGTTATATACTATAAAATATTGCGCTGCAACTAATAGGATGACAAAATGATTCCTCTTTAAATAAGCTAAAAAAAATTCCGTGAAACTATATGTCTATCTTTTAAGATTAACTTGCAACAACGACAGGACGCGACCGACGTCATGGGCAGCTTACGGAGCTTAAACCTATAAAACAGGTTTGCAAAAACTAATAATGATGCCAAAAATAACTATTCTACGCGGACGAAGCCGCTGATACAGCTAGTGTATTAATATAACAATTTCAGATAGTTTTTTTTTAAGAATCACTACGTCTACAAATAAGTACTTGATGACTTAGCCAATTACAATGTTTAAGGCCTTTGCGGAGATCTAGGAAAGATTTTTTCGCTTTCATCTACGCTTAGTGGAACGCCTTATATCTCCTGATGATTCATTCGTGATTACCAAACATGGAGAACCGTTTCTTACTTTGAATTGCAAGTTTGAAAACCTAAGTAATTTACCGTTTTTTAATCGATCAGCACGACCTACAAAAGTTTTAAACTCATATAATATCAATAAGAACTTTTTACAAATGTTTAACTAGTATCTCTTAGTACCAGACACAAATATGGATTCCCTTCCCAACCTACTTTTTACAGCGTCCGTATATAAACGGATATATTTAGCAAAAAATATATCTCGTTATCCTTTTTAATCGGCAGTAGTAAAATTAACGTTTTTATTGTGAGAAGTTTAAACTTAGCACAACCTTGATATTCGAGTGACAAACTTGTAGCTTTATATATTTTGTTTATTACAGAAGAGTGACATGCACGATATTCACTTGATGGTTTCCACACAGCCACAGTCCAGCATGGAATCTACACTAATATATAAAGCGTAAGAGTTTGTTTGTTTAAACGCGACAATCTTAGGAACTGCTTTGAATTGAAAAATTATTTTTGTGTTGGTTAGAGCATTTATCGATTAAGACCATAGGAAATAAAACATCGCGCCGCAGCTAATAGAAGGAACAGGTAGAAATGTAGAAAAAAGTGCGTTAATTTTATACAGTTGAACTGAAGGTAAATAAAAAAAATTTCATGACCAAAAACTCTACGCGGACGAAGTCGCTGACATAGCTAGAATCCATCTACATGGTGAACGTAATTTTAGTATAAGGAAAAGTATGAACACAGATTACAAAATATCCTTTGTGGCATGCATAGTGACTTTGCATGTACCAATATTAGTAAAAACTATGTGAAATCAATCAATAATTATGAAGGTGACCTTGTAAACCAAGTTGTATAAGTGTGACTGCGGTCAAGACATGACCACACTCATGTTGACTAGAATTCCCAACTTCCGCAGCTGAGATGACGGTTTCAAGATGATTTAATTAGATTTAGAGCCTATGTCTGTAGAAATATATTATAGAACTTTACAGGATAACTATGATATGATATTTCAATTTGATGCGATCGATAGGGGAGAGATTAAGGCGAATTATTTCATAACAATAGTAATATTAGCGAATTAAAAAAAACTAGTTAAGTATGATGAATAAAAATCAATTATAAATTGAAACAGATTTACGACACAGGAGGGCAGGACTTGAATCGTCATCCACAGCGTTCCGTGCTGTTGCTCTAACGAATTGCGCTACCGTGTCCATACCTGCACCTCTCATATCTCTCTATAGTGCCATTATGTGCAAAATATTAAAGTTTTCAATGGTTATGATGAATTAAAAAAAAAATGAAAATTCGGTAAAATTTGTTAATCTTAGGATTGGATCCAGGATATCTGAAAACATTATTTTCACACGATGAATTAACCATCTGAACCGGTAGACTACCTACGTAAATATATATAAGTATATCTTTGTACGAGTGGACGTTCGTTGTTTTTATATAAAGGTTGTTTCATTGCAGCGTACTTAATAAACGTGTTGTCGACTTTTTCTCAACCCATTTAGTCTCATATATTGAGACATTTTTAATAATAATAAAAGGCCTTATCAATTTCTCTACAAAATAAACCATAACTAATATAAGGTCGCTAGAGGCAGAGTAGCCTAACTGCAATGTTTACGACTTGAGTTAATTATAATTTTCATTGTCTAAAAATGTTAATCTACAAGAGTGACTGAAAATTGTTAACATACATAAATACTACATAAATAATAGTTAAATTCAATATTGTCTGTAGTTTACGCGAGTAGTAGGAACACATTTAAATAAAACACTTTAACTGTTTAAAACGCGATATATTTTAGTTAAAATTCTCCGTCTCCCCGTGATCACGGCTGCTACAAAGCATCCGTAGTTAAAAATAATGTTTAAACAAGTTTAACTAATAATCGTTTTAAACTCGTTAAAGTTAAAGTTTTATTTAAATGTGTACCTACTACTCGCATAAACTACACACAGTATAGAATTTACCTATTTTTTGTGTAGGCATTATGTTATTTAAGTAATTTAATCCATTTTCAAAGTTTATTGCGCTTAATTTTCCTCCGTATTAAAAATCATGTATTTTGTTATTTGGCCACTCTGCCTGAATGAATGAGAATGTAAAAAATATAGTTCTATGTATTCTGATTCTGATCTCTGAATAAAAAGCCTACGTCCTAATGAACCGTATTCTATATTAATCTTCTCGCTTCCTTTCACAACAAAAAGCGTATTACGAAGGAATTACTTCATAATGACAATATAATTCTTCTATTATGAGCCTACATGGCGTCTTTTGCGTCTTTAATCCTAACCGAGTTGGATAATAGAATACCAAATCGTTAATAGCATGTACGTTATTATCGATGTAGTGGAATGGTAATGTATTCAAGGGTCGTGTGTTGATCCCCACCGGCTACAACATTTTTGTCTGTCTAGGAATATCGAAACCGTCCATTGCACTCCATAATTTTAGTATAAAGGTAAGTCTCGTTTAATTAAGGTAAGTGTTTATAAATAAATAAAAAATAAAATTTCATCCTAAGCATGAACCAACAATCACAGATTAAAAAATCGTCAACTGTAATCATGTTTCGGTTTCAGCCTAAAGATTTCTGAATATCCAAAACTAAACTTGGCCGAATTTATTCTATTTAAATTAAACCCTTTAACGGTTTAAAACGCGATACATTCGTTAAACTTATTGAAAATGTTATTTTTTGTCTCCCCGTGACCACGGCTGCTGCAAAGCATCCGAAACGTCGGGCCGAAGTTAAAAATCATTTTCAATAAGTTCAACTAATACATCGCGTTTTAAACCGTTACAGTGTTTTATTTAAATGTGTACTACTCGCGTAAACTATAGACAGTATCGAATTTATTCCAACCTATCTCTTTCGTGTTAAAACGTTTCAGAAACGAATGAACATAACGAATAAATTCAATAAGTGGAAATACAATCTGAGTCAGATTCTACGCTGTACGTGCCCGCGATTAGTTTATCCAAAATGGAGGATAACAAAACAAATATTGTTTATACAAAACAGGAATTCGGTCAGAGATGTTGACTGTGTTATGTTATCAATTCTAAGTAAATTCAAAACAATCATTATTATAAGCGGAAATGTACCAGGTTTGTTGGATATTATATTATTATTTATTTACTTTTAAACTGCTAGACTGACAGTTTAAATATGCGAATACAACACGATATTTTGTGTTGTAAAGTAAGAGACAATCACAGAAAAACAACGCAGGGTGTGTAGATGTCCTATAATTCGTTCTATTCAATAATAATTGATTTCAATCGTCACGTCGAAATGATAAATAACACTAGCATCTTTTCCGATACCATACCAGAATTTTAAAATAAAATTCTTAATTTTTTTTTTTCCCCCCCCCCCCCCCCCCTTTTTTTTTTTTTTCTTTTTTTTTTTTTTTTCCAAATAAAAAAAAAAATACCCCCCCCTTTTTTTTTTTTTTTTTAAAAAAAATTTTTATATTTTTTTTATGTATTTTTTTTTTTTTTTTTACCCCCCCCCAAAAAAACCCCCCCCCAAAAAATAAAAAATATTTTTTTTTTTTTTTTTTTTTTTTTTTTTTTTTTTTTTTTTTTTTTTTTTTTTTTTTTTTTTCAATTAATTGTGTCCCTCCAGCGATAACCGTAGTTACATTGGAAGAAACAATTACAATAAGACCACAAAACCGACCGGGAAAATGACATACAATTACAATAATTGGAAACCAATTAATTAAACAAAACTAAAGGCCCGTTAAAACATAATAATCAAAACGCACACAATTTTTCACACACTCACAACAATTGTCGCAGTTACAATATGACACAACTAAAACACAGCCGATTTAAAGATCTATAGATCAAAGACCGACACGTCGACGCGTGCGCACGAACTACGAAGCGGCCGCAACTAGATCGCGCCGAGGAAATTGTAAACACTGCCCGAGAGGGACGGAAACAGACCGTGGGAAGGAGAAAAACTGTGATTTGTTTATGCGGTGTCAAAGTTATTGAAATAAACCATTTTTCCGACAATTAAACATGCAAACGGAGGCGTTTTTAATTTTGAATTATACACAAAATAAATGCATGTTTTATTTTATTGATATCTTTAACCGATATGCAGATCCCGGGCGAAATATCTGTGACACACAAGCTTACGGTTTACCGCTAGACGATGTGCTGTCGGGCTATTTTAGGCAGAACCGGGCAGAATTTAGATATTTTAAACCATCTATTCAATATTGGGTTTTATCTTTCATCATCATCATCATCTAGGGGCTTTCGAAATATTGTCGTGATGATACTGGCTGATAAAGCTTGAAGCTAAATATAGTCAAGTACATAAGCCGAGTTTAATACATGATTGTTACTTTATTTTAGAGCAGTTAGGCCCATAGGTTAGGTAACATAGGCCGTTCATATAAGAGATGACTACCTTTAAAAGACTTTCTTCATCGTCTTAGTAGATCTTTTAGAGTTAACGAACCACATAAGCAACTTACATTTCCCTCACATTACTCGAGTAATGAATAAACATCTACCGCATTGCAGCTGATATCAACCTTACATCGTTAACCTGAATTAATTTGAAAAGTTTTTTATAGATTAAACCGAGAATAAGCTAGCTTCCAGATAACCCAAATTGAAGCAACAAATTATCTCTAATATAATGAAGAATACGCCGGTGACCGTACACAATAAATAAAACACTTTTTAATGGTTTAAAACGGGATCTATATAAGATAATTATATTTTTAATTTAAACCGGACGCATCGAGTGCTTTTCTGCTGCTGCTGTTAGAGTTTGGAGCCTAGTTAAAAAATAAATAACATGGTATATGTCGACTTCTTAACAATTAAAAAGTGTTAATATATCTGTTGTGAATGCGAGTAACACACAATTGAATAATACTTTTAACTGTTTAAAACGCGAAATATATTAGTTTACTTTCATTGATTTTTAATGTATATCTTTCGTTATATTAATATGGATATTGATATAACGCTTACCTAAAGTTTTAACTTAATGGCTGAAATAACTGGCTTATCCACGACAAAGTAATTTGAGTAACGAAGTTATGATAAGGGCTATCTAAAAGGCTTTAGCGTTTAGCCACTCACTTAGCCGCGTTCATTACATAATAAGTCTAATGTTTTTTTAGTTCTACCCGCACTATTTATGTATATCTATATATATACTACAGACATCGGCCTAAATATAATTTCACGAGTTCTTTGGTATAATAGTAGTAACTTATAGCTAATAATACCCAACGGGTCGTGTGTTTCCCCCAATTTATAATTTTTCTAAAACATCTAGGACTTCCCCTGCAAATCTGGATGTTATCTGGGTGGTAGAAATATAGAAATTAGGTCCGAGTAACGAACCACCGTCCACAGACTAAAAAGCGTTGAAGTTACCCGTTAATCGGGGTTTAGGTTTCAGTCTGTGGATTTCTGAATATTAACAGCTAGAATAGGTCGACAGCTCGTCTGTCTGTCATGAAAAACTGAAAAAAATAATCTTTTCACGTTTAAATGAAGCAAGAAAACGTATGACCAGATAATTAGCTTCAAAATTCCATAATACCATTATTTTACTATATTATTTTATTTAAAAGTGAAAAAAAAATAGTTTACTTCTTTTTATTAAAATATCGTGAAATTAATACGTTAAACAGTAAACCTCTAGACGGGCGCTAGTTGAAATAGTGCAGGCGTGGTACGGAAATTAAAAGCCAGTTCAAAGTGGGTCGCTTGTCTACGCCCTATATAAGTTCAGGTGAAATACTTTTAATATCATGGCGTACCTATGGCGATTATAAAACTGTTACTGAAATTCAGCAGCTATTTAGCGTCGATAACACCTTTTTTAACATATGGATATATTTTGGAGTCTCTTTATTAGTAAAATTATCTGTATAAATACATCTTTATATTTATACACATTCTACGGTTACTAAACCCAAAACGGTTTTATCTAGTAGTTTCGTATATTACTCATACAAGCGGACAAAAATTATGCAACAGTGTATCCGATCTTTGTCTTCACATTTTTTATAATAACGACGTAGTTTATTATCATAATAAGTATTTCACATTATTAACATGAAAGCTTAGATACGGTATCTCAATGATAGAAGAGCCAGGTACAGGTAAGGGGTTCGAATATCGACTGCAACATCGCTTTTTTTAAATCTGTCATAAATACTTTGTCAACGCTCTAAAACATAATAGACAAGTACTAATCATCCGAATAACTTCCACTGCAGACTTGTCTAAACTACGGAGAATCTGTGAAATGGGGTGGAAATGAACTACTAATTCTCTGCTTTCTATAGCCAACAATGACGCAGTCTCTATTAAGAATTCAGTCGCGAGTCATCGCCCGCGGCAAGAAAGGTTTAAGTAGCCTCCGTTGTAACACACCGAGTTTTGAATGTAAAGTGGAAACAGTAGGAAACGTAACAAGAACGAAAGCAAGAGAGGTTTTCATAAATGTTTACAGCAGGGATGTAAACTTGTTAAGACTAGAGGCCACTCGGGCAAATCATGAACTAAAGAGAATAAAGAATTGATAATATCGTGTCAAAATTGAAAATTATTTATTACTCTGATTTACAGCCTGGCAGCGAATTTCGCGCTGGCCAACAACGACGCGACGATTCGCGCGTCTTCCTGGCTGGTACAGTAGTTACGCTTTTGTTTAGATCGCCGTTCGCATCGCCACCCTGCGTTATAAAACGCCATTTTGAGATTCAACGGCTCTTGGGTTCGGTTCCGAATAGGCCAATTACTAAGATCGATTTATAATCTTCGTGATAAGTATTAGATAATTTGAAAAGTCCAAACACTTGTGTTAGAATTCGCTGTCGATATAATGGACTTGGCTGGATTGATTTACCTTGCATCATAAGCCACATATTGGTCATTATTTTATGATAGAGGAGGACAGACAAACACGAGGTTCACTCGATGATAGGTGAAACAACGTAGCCATATAACATTCTAAGAAAGATGTACTGTCGACCCATTCGCTTCGGATATCAGCAAATTTAAACCGAAACGCAATTAAATTACACAGCTTGCTTATTAGTGGACTGTGGATAGTTCCATTTAATATCTAGATTTCTAGACGAAGTCCAATGTTTCAAAATCATTATAAAAGAATGTTTCAGCCGCTACTGGACTTAACGTTCACACGACGCTTGTTTAGCGCCCGGGTCGTAATTGCATCTGGTGGTACACCTGCCCCACCCAATAGGAGAGTTGGGAATTCGCATAAAACATAATTATTAATAAGCAGATGCTTAAGAATAAGGCTTCGCATTTTCCGCTTAATTGAGCCTCATATGCCGCTGTATCAGATTTCATTTCAAACATCTGCTAAGCTTAGCTTATTTTGATTTCCTAGGTCATTTGCCTAAAATTGCGTTAAGAAGAGTGCCCTGGAGCAAATCTAGGGGAAACGTTATATATACGCTTGTTTCAATTGGGGAAGGCACAGATAGAGAATTTAAATTAAACACTTTAAACGGTTTAAAACACGATGTATAAACTTATTCGAAAATTATTTTTTAACTACGTCCGACGTTTCACGGGGTCGCAGCCGTGGTCACGGCCTAAAGATGGAGGATGTCCCTGACGTCAATGTAATAACTGCTACGCTAGCGCCATCTGTTCCGTCGAAGTTGGTATTTGGGAAAACTGGCCGGGTCCTTGCAGAGCTGACTAACGGTGTTCGCGTTTGCCGGTATGCTGTTTATTGATGTTTATTGAATTTCTATAATTTTTAATAAAACACTTTGAACAGTATAAAATGCGGAATATATTATTTTATTTTTCATGACGTTTCGCGTGCTTTGCAGCGGCCGTGGTCACGGGGGAAAGTTAAGTTGGATCGTTCCGTATCCGTTATGTCAAATTGTCAATTATGTATAGAACAGTTCTGAGAGGCATCAAGCAGACATATTCCAAAGTCTGTTTTGCTAATCTAGTAAATCTACTGGCACGTTTGATCAGACAACTGTGCCCTGTCCGACCGAAATTCGATCCACGACTAGCGGCATTTACGGATTGAAATGTCAAAAAAATTGACCGTCATTTGTTTTAAAAATTATGAGTTACTATCGTTGACGAGCAAAATCACTGACCTATATATGTACAGAGCCATTTAGAGTGACATCCGTAAGTAATAACAATATGCTATCCATCGCCTATCATATTCAAAAACCACACATTAGCATACAACCCGCATGGATACATATATTACACAGTTTACTAGAAAACCTGAATTATTGAGAAAAAATACAGGCATTTTGTATAAGATTGTATAAACACTAGCTGTGCCTGCGACTTCGTCCGCACATGAAACTTGTTGCAAACCTTCTCATCTACATAATTTTTAACTGTCGGATTTGGAAATTAATTTTAAAAGATATACATATACTGTCGCGGGCATATTTTTAGATAATTACAAGAGGAATTATTTTATCGTACCTACATATATTTTGGGTATTTTTAACCGTTTTCGCAGCGTACGCATCGGAAACCCACAAAGGTGAATAATTTGTCCCCGTTTTTTTCCACATTTCCCGCTGTTTCTTCGCTCCTATTATACACAGCTCATGTTTTATAGCCCTTAGCCTTCCTCGATAAATGCTCTAATTAATACAAAAAGAATTTTTCAATTCGAACCAGTAGTTCCTGAGATTAGCGCGTTCAAACATACAAACAACCAAATTTTTCAGCTTTATATATTAGTATAGATTGTTTAATTATTACCTCAATTATAATATGCAAAATTTGAATATATGTGTCAAGCGTTGTTTTGATTCGGTCGGTTAACTTCACTTCCAGATTAGGACGTGTACATATTATGAACAAAAGAATTTAAAATAATATTTTTCATAAGGCTTACTAACTAGTTAACTATGATAAGGACAATTTGTACGTATATTACTAACAATTACGCACAGCATTGCAAAAACCCCGTTTAAAATTATCAAAGCCTTTAGCATAGACAATCAAATATTAAACGAGAACGAGACAAGTTGAAAATAAATAACCTTATAAATAAAGTAAAACTCCATTTCGAGATTCGAAAAATCGATGACACAGGTGTGACTCAAATCCACGACCTCAACATTACGTAACGGACTTTTTAATTGCATATACAACGGTTTAAAACGCGACATAATAATATATTTAACTAGGATACTCGACCATTACTTGCATCATACACAAGTATTCCCATAATTAATACTAGTGTGTAGACGCCTTAAGACAAAATTAATATCCACATCAAGTAACAACATAATTTGGTCGGCTAAAGTCACTCGCGATAACAAACGGACGGACGTATTAAATCATACAAATGTGGCCGCGGCAACTAACTGTACTTAACGGTGCAAATACGTAAACTTATGCTAATTTATATTTACACACTCTGTTAAGCGGAGCTCCTGAATTCGAGTCCTGGGGAGACAAGAAATAGCTTCGTAAGCATGTCTTATAACTTTTTGCTCGTAAATAAAGGCGATTAAATACTAGCTGTCTAGTAGTTTACGCGAGTAGTACACATTTAAATAAAACGCTTTGACGGTTTAAAACGCGATATATTAGTTAAACTTATTTGAAAATGATTTTCAACTTCGGCCCGATGTTTCGGATGCTTTGCAGCAGCCGTGGTCACGGGGAGACTCGCGTAAACTATAGACAGTATATAATTGTTCTTTCTTTTTGGTATACATATAATTAACTAGCTGCTACGCTCGCGACTTCGCGTAGAATAGTTATTTTATACGACCTTGTATTTATTAAAAGATAGATATATAGTGTCGTGGAATCTTTTTGAGATCATTTAAAGACAAATCACTCGCAGTGTACGCAATGATAAATTTTCCCCGTTTTCTCCACATTTCCCGTTGTTTCTTCGCTATTAGTCGCAGTGCAATGTCTAAGCCTATAACCTTCCTCGATTTTACCAAGGCAAAAAGATTTTTTCGATTCCCACCAGTGGTTACCGGGATTAGCGCGTTCAAACAAACAAACAAACTCTTCATCTTATATATTAGTATAGATTAGTGTAATGTGTACCGTGCTAATTAAATAAATAAATACTTCAATGATATGATATCAATATATCCTCTAGATTTTTTTCATGATAAAGAAGGACAGACTAGCATTGGTTCACCAGGTGGTAGGTGAAAAAACCCCAGCCATATAAGCCGAAATGGGTCGGTAGCACATCTCGCTTAGATGTTATAGGTATGGTTGGGGTTACATCAAGTGTTCTCCATGCTTTGACAAGCAGTTAAGTTAATATGTAAAAAGGCGTCATACTTTTAGTATTTTTTATATTCAGTAGTGCTAAAAGGCACGTTTTAAAACGTAACAGTAGCAAAAAAAATACAATTACGAACTTAAACTAAAAAACATTCAATTAAAACTGTTTACACGGTTGGAAAACCGCTGCGTTAGAGTCTGAATTCATAGCGAGTAAAATTTGTAACATTGTTATTTTTAACTCTCAAATGTTGTTAGCATCTGTGTTATGAGAAATTCATTTATTTACGATAGAGAATAGACAAGCTTACTAGATGGATAGTGAATTACCTTGCTATTTTATATTATCACTCGCTGACCTGGCAAACGGTCATTTGCTATCCATCCATGAAGTATTTAGAAGTTTGATTACCATAAAAACATAGACATTTACTGCCTAGAACATTTTAAAGAAGAACTATTTCATACATATATTTTCGATATCTTCAACCATTTTCTCAAAGACGAATACTTTTCTCCGCTTTTTTCTATATTTCCTTCATTTTCATCGATCGTATTTTCATTGGTCGCAGTGTTACTACCTTACTCGATAAAGGTCCAACACAAATTATTCAATTTGCACCGGTAGTTCTTGAGATTAGCGCGTACAAACAAACAAACCCCCCAGCTTTATAATATTACTATAGATATACACAAGATGTGCTATTGACCTGAATCCGATACGCAGATTTGTTTTGAAATGAACTCGTCAACGCATTGGTAGACAACATTAAAATAAAACACTTTAACGGTTTAAAACACGACGTATATTAGTTAAACTTATTTGGAAATTATATTAACTAGGACCCAGTGTTTCAGATGCTTCGCAGCAGCCCTGGTCACGGGGAGATAAAGATGGAATGTCTTTATTTAAAGTAAAATTATTTACCCTCAGTAGGAGCATTAGAATCAAAGTTCAGCTCTTAATGACCGGATGAAAACATGATCAGATTATCTAAAGTAAAAAACTTAGCCCATTTCGCTCTCCATTCCCTCACAAAAACCTTTTATTGAGGTATCCGATCTTACAACACAATAAGGTGGCCCGTATAAGCGCCATAATATTTCTGGCACTTCCACGTTGCATAAAGCTCGTTATTTTTTATATTTTCTCATCTGAGTATTCTGTGACCTGCCGCTGATGGCGGGATAGTACTCTTTAAATAAATAAATAGTTCGTTTATTATCACAAAGTACAAAACTTACAATAAATATTGTCTGTAGTTTAGCGAGCCTTAAAAAACACTTTAACGGTTTAAAACAAGATATATATTAAATTTATTTGAAAATATTTTAAACTAGGCCCGACTTTTCAGATGCTTTGCAGCAGTCAGATAATAAAATAGACGTGAAATGATAATCGGTACCAGTTCCAGCTGTGCTGCTGAATGCTTGTCATACTCAGCAGCGCTGGTTCTCAGACTGACCGGACAGGACTGACGGGTATCAAATGCTAGCAACATATTTTTGGTACTTTTTGTATTTGTTCTTCCTTTTTTTATTGTGACCATTTTGTGTTATGTGTCGGTTTGTATGCGGTATATTTTTCATACCATTACTAATGTACGTGGGGCATAGGTAACTGAACAACAAAAGCTGAATTAATCACCACTGACCCTCCACATACATCTATTTTATTTTATTTTTTGTATTGTTGCTTGCGGAATAAATTACTTGATTTAATAATAATGAACCATCCAACGTGTCTAATAATTTTTCGTTCCGACAGCCACGGTAGCTCAACAGGTTAGAGCAGCATAAAACATGGTAAATGCTGGTTCAAGTCCCGCCCGCGTCGTTATTTTTTTATTTATATATATGTTTAATGTATATATACAAGTAATGGTATTTGATTTAATTGTGAAATAAATCATATAAAACGAATTAATATTCTACTTAGACTGGCTTCTATGACGCTACCTTGACTGTACCCTTGACATTTTACAAATGACTACATTATTACGAAGCAAATGCAGTGACAAGTTTGAAAGACCAAGGAAATGAAGATAATGGAGGTATAAAACACAATAGTAGTTCAAACAGGACTCAGAGATCGACCACTTGAACACTAATGAGTAAAACAGACACAGAAATATGTCTGCTCCATGACTTACGTCGAGGATCGGGATTTTTTTCCGTCGTCAAAATAGAAAGAGAACTTGTTGGTGAAATCGTCGTGGGTTCGATTCCCACCGGGTCCAAAATGTAGATATACATGTTATAAAGCCAATAGCTAACATTACAAAGTTGAAGAGTTTAGTTTGTTTGTTCGAACGCGATAATCTCAAGAACTACTGAGTCGAGTTGAAAAATTCGTATTGTTTGGTTAGAGCATTATTCGAGGAAAGATTCAAGCCGACCTGAAACATCGGAGAATGTGAAAAACGAACGGGGAAAATTATTTATCTTTGAGGGTTTCCGCCGCGTGCGCTGCGAAAAGGGTTTAAGATACCGAAAAATATGTAGAGAAGAATTATATTTGAACAGTGGAAAATATCCGCGACACTATGTCCATCTTTTAAGATTAACTAACAACCAACAAACGTTTTTTTGGTAATCAAATTTAATAGCAATACTTACTATGGTAAAAAAACGTTGGCCAGGTCAGTTAGTTTATAATATTTCTCCTCTAACATAAAAAATCTCTAATATGAAATAATCCTTCATAATTCGCATGGCATTTAAATATAAAACTCTAACGGTTTAAAATGCAATATATTTGTTAAACTTATTTGAAAATGATTTTTAACTCGGCCCGACGTTTCGGATCCTTTGCAGCAGCCGTGGTCACGGGGAGAGGAGTCTCCCCGTGGGAGAACTTCGTGAAGTTAAAATCATTTTCAAATAAGTTTAACTAATATATCGCGTCTAAACCGTTAAAGTGTTTTATTTAAATGTGTCCTATTCGTGTAAACTATAGACAGAATCCACATGACATTAAATAAAATACCCCTCCGCGGCGTCCACGCCTGCATTTAACGCAAAAGTTGAGACTGCCGTGACTAAAGCTTTAAAATTTCGACCAGCGCGCTTTGTGCGTCAGACAAAGGATTACGGTATGAACGCGGCTTAACGCTGGAATAGTGTCGCGTTTAATCGACAGTTTAATGTCCATTGTCCACGTCGACCGAAAATGAGCTCCGCGACGTACCGCAAGTGATGAATATGAGGCCACTAGACGCAGAGTAGCCTAACTGCAATTTTATGACTTATTTATACTTTCATAGTCAAAAAATTATAATCTACTAGAGCACAATAACCAATAATTGTTACCATAATTCTTAATTGCGCTTTTTTATTTTCCTCCATATTGAAGTGTTTTTTGTTATTAGGGCACTTTGCCTCTAACAGACCCATATATGCCTCGTTAGTCTAGTAGTAGGCCCGCAGATTCGAATCCTACGTCGAACATAAATGTTACTTCGATATTGTTAACTTTTTAGAACACGTCAAAAAGACTAGAAGTTTGAGGTAGGTACCATCTGCCTCGTGCCACGGAGAGCACGTTAAGCCATCGGTTCTGGTTATCAGCATGTAGTGGCAGTCATTTTAAAAGCCCACCAACCCACACTGGAGCTGCATTGTGGGTCTAAGCTTGAAAAACTCTACCCAATAAAGAGATTTCTAGGATAACACGACTGAATATGTTGTAACAAAGGCTCTTTTGGGAGAAGTACGTATTGAAATAAAAAACTTTAAGATTTAAAACGCCATATATGTATATACTATATAGTATCCGTTGCTTTGCAGGAGTCGTGGGCAAGGGGAGACTACGAAACGTCGGGCCGTAGTTAAAATATTTTTCAAATGAATTTGGCTTCAAACGCCACATATATACTATATGTGGCGTTTGAAGCCGTTGAAGTGTTTTATCTAAATGTGTACTACTCGCGTAAACTACAGACAGGAGCATCCGTTCATACTTGTCCAGTAAAGATCCGAACTTACGACTGCTTGTGTGTCGAGATGCCACGTGCTAATTGAATTATCATATGAAGATGGACAAATATTTGAGTCACTGAAAACGATTCCCAACAAAACTTTGATTCAGAAATCTTCGATCAAACAACTTATACGGCTTTGTATAAATAAGCTGAATTCGTGTACTTTAACGGTGCGTCACCGAATTATTCACCGAATTCCTGAATCATGGTCCGCTCTCGCGTACATTTGTATTTTTTGACATTCTCGTAGTTTTTATTAAAGCACACTGCAAGTTAACTTCTGCATATTTCTTACATGACCTACAAGTAATGACAAATCAACTGTAATATTTTTGAAGCCACTTTACTTACAACTTTTTAACGGCCTCTTCAGTCTCACAGTATCAACGTGTGGCTAATAATCAACAGGCCATTGGTTCGATCCCCACCGGGTCCAACATGTGACTAAATTTTTCTGACACATTCTGACAAATTCCGTCACGATCCACGGTCCACAGATGAAGACGCCGTGAAGTTTAATCGCGTCTCAGTATCAGTCTGTGGATTTGCGAACATCGAAAGCCCAAATAGGTTGACGGCGCATCTTGAGTAGATTATATGGCTGGGGTATTTCATCTCTTATCGAGTAAACCCTATGCTAGTCTGTTCTCTTCTATTATTAAAAAAAAAAAACTATTTTTAACTGGTACTATGTGATTCGTGTTCTATGATTTTTGACGTTAACTTTGATTGTCATAAATCTAGGATAGTTACGGTTTAAACCGGTGTTTTATTTAATGTCCTATAAAATATCACCCGCGTTAACAACAAAAATACTAAATGTTATATATCACTAAATTAACTATTGATATTTCAAACCTTCTAACGTTCAAACTTTCTTTACGAGGTATAACGCTGATTTAATTAAACTTAATGGAAAGCTTTTTGCAAATAAGCGAAAAAGCCAGAAAACTTATTTTTTTTTTTACTATTTATTGCACATGATGACACTGTCTAATTTAAAAATCGAAAATAAATTGAAACAAAAAAAAATGTGTTTTCGGGCCGGACTTGAACCGGGACCGTCAGCGTTCTGTGCTGTAAGATACCGGTTCGAATCCTGTCCGAGTCGAAAAATTTTCAATTTATTTTCGATTTTTTAATCATAGTTTAAACCTGCATTAGATAAGATTCAGTTACAACACGGAATTCTATATAACAAGTAGTTCTCAGCGGTCATCTATGAAATATGCGTTGATGAATGTAACATCCGTGCTATGATTATACTATTTACGTCCTCTGTGAGCATTTGTTGAGGTGAATCACATTGTGAGGAATCAAATATAACTTCACTTTAATGCATTTTAAACTAAAATTACCAAGAACAAAATAGAACGACAGGACTGGAAACCTGGCTGTCCTTCTCTATCATATAAATAGTACAATCAATGGATTGCTTCTAAAGTAGTTGTAACAACATCATCCTAAAGTAACGTAAACCAAAAACAACAGTTTGACTTTCAGAAAAAAATTGCAATAAATCTTTGCATTATTTATTCCTGAAACTAATGTACAGACATTGTTGCCGGTTTAATTATATGTCAACGTGAGATAATTGCGAAAATATTACTTTATCCTTTGGGAATGTGTAAAAGTTCATGCATGGAATCGGAAAATTTGTATTTTTGGTAATATGCTATATATTAAACAAATTAATTATACAGTTAAATAAACAATGCAGGATAAAATATAAATGCAATATGCAATTTGATTGACATGAGTAATTCAATAATTAACACATTTCATAATGATTCAACAAATAGAATTCATGACGATATGAAATAAGACATACCTAGATAGCTATACATATCAAACGGGTATAGATGACATCTTGGGTAGTTTAAAAAACACCTCTTCTATAAAAACAGAAGAACAAAGACTAGACAATAGACACCAAAAAAAAAACTAAATTCAAATGAATATAGAGTGCAATTAAAAAAAGACCCAAACTAGGGGAGATGTACCATTTCGTTAATTGCAATTAATTGTTGCATGCATGTACGTTAGCTGTGAGGACATAGTAATTAAGGGTAACAATTTTTAAAACACTTTCCATATTTATCATGTTATTGTGCACCAATGCACAGTTTACTGAATAGTTAATTTTATATTCATGTATCTGAAGGTACAGTCCTTGATACAATATTAATAATTAGACAAAAATATAATGTGTGCTAAACACACAATTTTAAAGATCTTCAACCAGATATAATGTTATTGCTTCTGTACCTTAAAACAATTAGATTTACCTGTGATTATGTATACATGTTATCTAAATGTAAGTAATAAAAATAATGTTATTACTAATAGTAACTTCGGTAGTCATTTATGTAATTTAAATTAATTATATTGTGCTCTATAGCATGATTCTAGGAGAAAGTTTAAAAGTTCAAATTTTAACAAATACTGTTGGTTCATAACTAATCTTTTCAAATATATTTACCTATTTTTTAAATAGCTATTCGTGAAACAACAGCTAAGGCTTCTTATAACTCCTTATTACCCCCCAGGGTCTAAAGTAATATTAAAATACAGCCTCCACTTAAATTAGAACCATTTGCTAAATTAAAAACACAACTTTGTGGCCTGACCTAGAAAATTCATTAAAGTAATAACATAGTTTTTATGGGCTTATAATACCTAAATTGACCTAAATTGCATATTATATATAAACTATTTCTTTAATAGTATATATGTTTAATGAATTTTTTTGGCATCAAAGACGTAGTGGGCTTATATTAGTATATTATAGATTTTGATTCCAATTTAAAATCATATTATGTAGCTATGTTCTTATCATATACATGGTGTTAATTAAAGTATTTTTGTTATCAATGTTATTATCTACCTAAATAATCTATTAAAATTAGGCCATTTGAATTAATGAAGAAATATTTTTATTGCACCAGTGCAAGTAGGATGTGCAATTTAAAATAACCCTAGGGAGGGTTGCGCCACCCCAATTCAAAGAAAAATTACGCCCTTGTCACATTGGTATAAATATATCCCTAAAGTCAAGGTCATCGCTTCTCATAGCAAGGGATCCAACTAATCCCACAAGACTTCGTGTGGGGTAAATCACAACATACAGAAAATCAATAGTAATTGCGAAGCCATTCTTTCCCATTCATAGAATAAAGTAACAATTACCACGCATAATGAGATAGTGTTCTTATACAATTCCATTCATGAAATCCGGTAATTATGTCCATAATTAAAAGATCGATGTGCACGACGAGTATGTTTACGTTCACAATTAGGTCTCACTAAAAGCTCAACTAAAGAACAAAACAGATGCACGAAGCAGAGTAAATATTCCCGGTTAATTATAGATCGACGCGTGCGAGCTGATATCATACAATATTTATATTTTATAAGCAAAAGCTCCGAGAAAGGTGTTTCATACATACCTCATTTTGGCTGTCGTTTCCTTTGTCAAAGCGAATCCTGGTGCACTATTGCACAGCACGGAACAATTGTTCACTTAAAAGCAGCATTATTTTCGAAACACACACAAACATTTCAAAACTATTGACTGGAATAAGGGCCTGCCACTTTAGGGGTGGCCATTTTTGTCAAAATCAAAAGCTCTATTTTTCTCGACGTCGGTACGTTCCAATTTTCTCAGTTTTTCGAGTTCGTCGTTCTCGACTCTCGCCTTTCGAACCAATTATTATGAACAAGACCTCAGAGAGGACGCTAGCTCTGCGAATCAACGTCTTCGCGAATAATTAAAAAAAACAACCATCCGACACTCCTTTAAAGTTGCCAAACTTAAAAATCGTCCTTTGTAAGACAAAAAGTTATAAAACGATAATTTTGCTCAATTGTTTCATGTTCTTTGATAATAATCAATATTTCAAATTAATATCCGTCATGATTGGACATTCATTCATTGTTTTTATCAAAATGGCCAAATTGAATTGTTTGTTCTAGCAACCCAGCAATGTATACGTCAGTATTTGACATTTTGTAGTAGCAAATCATAATCTCAAAGCTCCAAAAAAAATCAATCAGTCTGTTTTTCTTTTGATAAATAGTTCCTTTTTCGAAATCCCATAAATAATGGTGGGCGCAATGCCTGTGAATTTAATACCAAATTTTTTTAATGGTGCCATGGACAGTCATAACGGTGATGAAGATGAAATTCAAGTGACCATCGGTAGCAGAATTAAGAGTAATGATGATTTCGGTACTGTAAAGTACATTGGTGATGTCCAGGGCTACAAAGGGACGTGGTATGGGGTTGAATGGGATAATATTGAACGTGGAAAGCATGACGGATGTGCTGATGGTATTCAATACTTCAAAACAACTATCCCTGGTGCAGGGTCTTTTATACGCCCTAATAAAACTTCTCCCATGAAAACTTGTTCAGAAGCCATTCGAAAGTATTACGGAGATCGTGAGGTAATTATTTTCAATAATAATTTAATAAATAGGCAGGTAATACATTGTTATTATATGAGTCACCCACCTACACAAAAGATACAAGTGATTGTAAATATTATACATTTATTGTTGTTTAGCTGAACTAGAATTTAATTCAATATAAATAATACATGTTTATAGTTAGTATACTGCTAATTAGGAAACCTGAGTATTTATTAATGATTTTGATGCTAGTTTTTAAAAAGTTGTGCAATGAATTTAATGTAAAAATTTGATTATTTTTGTAATTATTTTAGGATGAAACTGTAGCAGCACATCGTAGAACTGTGATTAATGAGTGGAAGAGAGAAATGGGAGCTCCTTTTATCGAAATGGTTGGTTTTGAGAAAATACATCAGAAACAGTAAGTTGTCAATTATTTAAAAATTTTCTGTACAAATCTTTTTATATGAATGTGAGACATTTAAGTGTTCAATAAATATGATTTTCATAGGAAATTTGATCGTCTCTTGGAAGTATGTGTCCATGACCAGAATGTAGCGAAAGCTGGGGATGTTGCAGCTCTATGCCCAAATGTAAGAAGTTTAGATGTATCACAGAACCTCTTTTCAAACTGGCGAGAAGTGATAAATATATCAGCTCAATTGCCTGATCTCCATGAGCTGGATGTAAGGTATTATTAAATTTGTAATTTGTCTACACTGTTGTGTTAGTTTTTATGAAATTCCAAACCTGATTTTAACAAATTTTTTTTCCAGCAAGAATCGCATGGCTATTGATATGCCCGAAGATACAATGTTTCAACTATCAACTAATTTCGCCAACTTGAAGAAGCTCAATATATCTGTATGTGACTATGAATGGTCAGATGTACTGGCCCTCTCTCATCTCTGGCCTAACGTTAATGAAGTTATAACCGCTTACAATAGAATTAAAAACATATCACCGCCAGATGTCACTATGAACTCTCTAACGATTTTAAGATTGGATGGCAACCCTATCGACTCTTGGTTTGAAATTTTAAATTTGGGAAAATTGAAGAATTTGAGGGTTCTCAGTTTAAATGATTGCTTTATTAAAAATATAAGTTTCAACAATGACCAGGGAAATGCTAAGGTGGATGTTTTTGAGAATCTGGAAGTTTTATTTTTGAACAGAAATTCAATTTGTGATGTAAGTAGTAGATAATATTTTATAAATTGATTGTCTAACTTGATTTCTTACAAGAACTTAAAGATTTATGTATAAATAATAATTAAAGCTCAACCTTAACTATATTTCTAGTGGCGATCAGTAAGCGAGTTGGAAAAGTTAAAAAATCTCAAAAAGTTATATTTCCTCAAGAATCCCATACAAGACAGTGAAGACTATGACACAGGATCTCAACTTATTATTGCGAAAATTGGCACACTACAGGTAAATACACAACATTATATTGTAGAAAATATATAGAGGTATTTGTCTCGCCATAAAACTGAACTTGTTACTTTCTTTATTACAGGAACTTAACGGTTCAATAATTACTCGTGAGTTACGTCGCGGCGCCGAATATGACTACATGAAACGTTACGGGGCTGAGTGGAAACTGGCACAAAATGATGTTAACAGTAAACATAAGTTTGATTTAGAGCACTGCCGCTTTCAGGAATTAATTGATAGTAAGTTTCCAAATGCCTCGTAGAGTACATTAGGTCCCGGTTATCACCACAAGTTTAGTGGCGGTAATTCTTACAGTATGGTAATTTGCACTAGAGCAATGTAGTTAGTTATATGTCTTTATTCTACTCATATGTATAAGACATGTGGCCTGCAGGGTAACATTATTTAAGAGTTTACAAAATACTGTACAAATATCAACAGTATTTTTAGGCTTTAGGTGAATTGTCCTAGCCTATAGCATCTAAACAAGATGTGTTGTCGACCTATTGGATATTTAGTTATTCACAATCTGAATCCAAAACTTGATTAAACTTCACGGCTTTCTGATCTGGACGGTGGTTCGTGACCCGGACGGAATTTCGATATTCCTACCACCCATTTAAGAAACAGATTTCCAGAAGAAGTCCAACATGTTTCAAAAAACTTATGAACTGAAAACTAGAAAAATGTTGGACCCGGTGGGGATCGAACTCACGACCTGTTATTTATTAGCCGTACATTGTTACCATTAAACCGATCAACCCGTACATAGCTTGTATCATATTTCCAAGAGATGATATTTACAAAATAAATGTGGTACTTTAATTGAATTTCTTTTTTAGAATATGGTATCCCAGATGACAGCCTGTTAGTAAAGCAACAGAAGAATATGACCCTCACCTCACAACTCTTAGAAGTAACTCTACAAGATGAAAACGGGAAAGTTTTAAAAAAGAAATTCCCCTCAACAATGGCAGTGCAGAAACTGGTAACACTCGCTCAAAGGCTGTTCTCCAAAGGATGTTCTAGACACCCATCGTTATACTTACTAGATGACAAAATGAAAGGTGCAGAAATAGAACTTGATAATGTGATGAAAGATTTAGCATATTTCTCCGTAAAGAACGGCGACGCGATTATTGTCAGATTCAGATAATGCAATTTCATTTATCAAATATAACAGATGTATTATTGAGGTACTATATTAATTCGCAATTCTCATTTTGCTTTGTTAATATAAAAATATTGTACCTGTATTTATTACTTGAAAAATAAAACTACACGTATTTTTTACATTTGCTGTCTTTTTTTACAGAACATTTTATCCCTTAGTTGACCAAATTGATACCAAAAATTAACATCCAAGATAGACATCTGTTTAAATTCTAACGATAGAATCTAATATCAAGATATTAGATTCTATATTAAATGTTATTTAATATCATATGCTTGAAGGTTGGTTCAAGTTAATTTATGATTGACCTTCAGTCCTGAAGGTGAAGTCTTTATTTTGCTGAAACACTTGTGACCTTAGATATATAGTTAATAACAAGTTGTTACATTAGTATAAATCTTTTTCGAGGCGACTTATTACGAAATTGTTAAAGTTAATATCACCTATTTTCATTCTACAAAAATAAATTAATTTAGGGTGTTTGTATAAGCTGTTTATGTATATACGTCGCTTAATGTTTTTGACATTTAAAATACTGGCCGCAAACTCGATCACTATTGGTTACCGCTATGTCAACAAAAAAAGTTACAATACGAATGGCCGCGGGCCACAATTTCAAAGTTTACCGAAGAACTTGTAACGCATCGTGATATTGTTGCCAAAATAGTGTATTTAAGTTTTTTGCCATGGGCAATTGTTGGGGCGTGTTTCGCAGGCGTCGTATTCGCCGTCACATAGTGTTAATTCTTATAGGACTAGACAACGCGGGTAAGACGAAAACTGTGAACAATTTGGCCGGCGAGAGCGATGAAAAAGTTCTGCCCACCGTCGGTTTTAAGGCCGTCAATTTAATTCATAAGGATACACCTGTAACTATTTACGATTTGGGCGGTGGGCCGCATTTTCGGCAAATATGGTCGCAGTATTACAGCGAGGTACATGGTGTTATTTTTGTGATTGATTCGAGCGATTACACCCGGTTGGAAGAGTGTAAAAATGTGTTGGAGGAAGTTTTATCACACGATAAAATATCAGGTAAATTAATTTCCTTTATCAATGTTTTGTTACAGGATAATTGATTACCTATGGTAGTGTGACAATATTAATTAATTTTATATACGAGTGTTGGCTTGATCAGCGATAAGCGAAGTAATATGAAATTAGCGACAATTATTTTGTATGTAATGATTGATGCAATAGAAGTATAAATCCAAATAAGACAAAATAAGTGTACTTCCTTTTATTAACTATTTTGCACACTACTGGACACAAAGTAAATTATTCTGCATTTTTGTCTGTCCACCATAAGTATAAATAAAGAGTGTTGAGTTAATTTTTTGGTTTACTAGGTAAACCGGTGTTAGTCCTAGCAAATAAACAAGACAAGACTGGAGCGCTGGATGACATAGATGTTGTGGAGAAACTTAATATTGAACCACTAGTTAACAAGTAAGTGTCACATAATATAAAACAAATTGGTTATCCTTTTTTTGTGCTGCATGCTGACACATTTTTATGTTATTTGTTGAATGTTTTTATCTAAATAATTCTGTTCCCACATAATTTTCATATGTATTCAAATTTTTTTTATTAATAATTTATATGTACATATAAAGAATAACTATAAATAATTTTGTAATTCAATAGTTAAGTTTAAGTTTGTTCGCTGTATTTTTAAGTATTTGTTTTTGTATGTCATATTTATTATATCATTCAAAACCTAGGTGAAAAGCAGCATTTTTTTACAACTGAGCCATGGGTCAACAAATATCTATGGAACAAATCTTTAATCACTTGCTCATATTATTTCTTTAATGCAATACTATGAACAACAATGGAATTCCATTTTTTTTTTGTTGACAGGTTACATAGTATATTATTATAAAATTTTTCTAAGTATATTATTATTTCAGGTACAGATGTCCAACTTTAGTCGAGTCATACACAGCTGAATCCTCATTCAACCTGACGAAAAAGCCGAAAATTGATCCCGGCCTAAAAAAAGGCTACCAATGGCTACTGAACTACATAGTCCGCCGCTACGGGGATATAAATCTACGCGTACAAACAGACATACACACAGAACTGGAGCGCAGACGTCGTATGCTGACGAGGTCAAGTCGAGGATCTCAGACATTCACAGCTGTCAGTGACGACATAGCCACCCAGACTGGATTTGAAAACCCCAATTTCGAATTGCCGAAGGCAGAAAACGGTTTGATCATAGTCAAGCCAATAAAAGGGACTAACGACTCCACCATCACTATAGAGAGTATAGAGGACTCTGATAGTAGTGTTAAGCCGAAGCTATCACCACTCTTCGGACAAGTCAGCAGCGCGACTAGTGAGACAGTCAAGATCGAATTGGAGCCGAGGAGTGAACTGAGAAAGCTGTCGCCGATTGTAAGGAACCGTAGTGGTGTTAATCATATCGACTTTAAAAATCGCCCGCACTCGAGTCCAACATATAAAAATAAGGTATTCAAATAGAGTAAGCTTGGAAAGACTTTGTGGTGGGTACTTCTGAAAAATGAAACTACCTCCAATTTTAGCCGTATTTATAGGAACGAATCTGATTAGTACATGGTCTTCTATTAATGTAACGTCGTATAAGGTTGAGTTTTTTGGAATCTAGGTAAAAAATCCTGATGCCACTGGTGGGACGGGTGGGACTTGAATCGGCATTAACAGCAATGTACAGCTGATAATCAACAGGTCCTGATTTCGATCCCCATCGAGCCCCACCTGTTTTTGTTCCTTTTTTTTTTTTTCTAAAACATATTGGGCTTTGCCCGGAAACCTGTAGGTACATATATTAAATGGGTGGTAGGAATATCGATATACCGTCTGGGTACATGAAAAAAGCGTAAAATTGTATTGCGTTTGGGTTTCCGTCTGTCGATTTCCGAATAACCAAAGCCAAAATAGGACAGCTCTAATTATTGAGATGTTACATGGCTGGGATATTTCCCTCCATCGAGTAACCCAATCGTGTCTGTCCTCCGTCATCATAATTGTACTACCGTGACTAATGTGTCGAATCTCTTCAATCTATTGATCCGCGTTTTTTTTCCTTTACGTTTTTAAAAGTATGACATTTTTATAAAGTTGAAAGTTCCCGAATCAAACATCAAATAATGACTTAAATACATTTTCAGCTTCACCTCAGCAAGAACTCGTTAAACCAAGAAGATAAGCCCACAAAGGACGTTATGTTTGTTGATGGAAATCGAACTTTTGACGCCGGATCAAAGAAACACCGAGTTCTCATTAATGACGCGGAATTATCTCAAATGCACAGGGAAATTGTGTTAACTGAACGAGGTATTAATTTTCTAATACACTATACTACACACATACCTATATCAAAGTATTAATTTTTTATAGACAGACAGGTATTTCTTCTAATATATAAAATTCTCGTGTCACGGTGTTCGAACTTGAACTCCTCCGAAACGGCTCGACCGATTTTCACCAAATTTCATATGTGTATTCAATAGGACAACATCTATTTTTCACCCCCCTAAGTGATAAGGGTGGTTCACCCTTAAATTATTATTTTTTATTTTTGAACAAAATTTTTAATTTCTATTTTTTTATGATACAACATACAAAAATACATACAATCCTCAATTTTCACCCTTCTACCCTTATTTTTTAATAGACATTTTAGTAAAATTATTTATATGGCAAAACAACGTTTGCCGGCTCAGCTAGTATTTTATAATATGAATGAATTTAGATATGTTTTTTCCATTGTTTTTGTATATAGTTAGTAGATTACTTATCCCTCCTCTATAGTATAATAAGGTGACTGAACAAACGTTTTTTGCCATATTTCGACCAAATTTGATTACCATTAAAACTTATTGTGTGATAATCTCAATAATCTGTCGCGGATTGTTTTTATAATTAATTATAGAAGTATTATTATTTTAACAATTTTTTTCAACTTGAAACATTTGAACCGCTTTCGCAGCCCACGCAACGATATATAATTTACCCCCTTTATTCCACATTTTCTATTGTTACTTCGAAACTATTAGTTGCTAATTTTAGCCTTCCTTGATATATGTTCCAACCAAACAAACAACTTTGTTTTCAATTAAACCAGAGTCAATAATGGAACTATTTTGCAGACCACACAAAGACAGCATCGTCTGACATAATGCCAACGGCCCACACTCTTCCACTGAGCGCGCGACCAGCCTCCGCGTCACAGCTCGTGCGCAGACAACTCGAGATCTGCTCTCAGCATCGCCGTCGTCTTAGTTTACGATGTAAGTAATTGTCTGACAAATATCTAATATTAAATTAATCTTTGACTATATATGAGGTTGCTAGAGCCAGAGAAGCCCAACTGAAATTATTTTAATTATTATTTAAATTTTTATAGTCTATAAATGTTAATCTACAAGAACAGAGACCGAAAATTGGTAGTTATTACTCAAATAATAGTATAAATTCATTTTTATTTTCTTATTGAAATCCATGTTTTTTTTGTTATTAGGCCATTCTGGCTCAAGCCGCCTCAAATAGCTTATAAGTTTGACTTTTATATTATTTTTTAGGCTCTCTTGTCTTGTTGTTATAGTTTAAATAAAACACTTTAACGGTTTAAAACGCGATATATTAGTTAAACTTATTTGAAAATGATTTTTAACTTCAACTCGACGTTTCTGATGCTTTGCAATTCAATTCTGCAAGGACCCGGCCAGTTTCGCCAAATACCAACTTCGACGGAACAGATGGCGCTAGCGTAGCAATTTTTTACTTTGACGTCAGAGACATCCTTCATCTTTAGTCTCCCCGTGACCACGGCTGCTGCAAAGCATCCGAAACGTCGGGCCGAAGTTAAAAATCATTTTCAAATAAGTTTAACTAATATATCACGTTTTAAACTGTTAAAGTGTTTTATTTAAATGTATACTACTCGCGTAAACTATAGACAGTATGTTTAATATTAATTATTTTCATATTTTTATGCTTTTAAAAATTGACTTTAAAAGTGACAAATAAATAAAAAATAAAGAATTATTGTAAAAATAATAAATAAACACGAACCAAAAACAAGTTCTTTTAAACTATGAACTTTATACGTATAATAATGATATAAAGTTAGCTCCATAGTTTCTCCAAGATGGAGTCGAGGTGGTCGACTCCCACAAGCTTAGCGCTTTTCTTAGGTTTTATTTCTCAGTAAGAATATGTTGACGATTTCTGCTATTATCAACTCCAGACATGCAACGCAACAGGACGAGCCCGGAGCGCTCTTCGATGCTCCTGTACGAACCCAACAAGCAGAAGCAACTGGACAAAGGAGACTTTGAACATGCCGCTACTATTAATTAAGTCGGTAGGTAACTTTGATGTCCTCTTAGTAGCAACAAGAGGGACGTATTGGTGGAATAATCGAGGTCTAATAATAAACTTTTCGCGTCACAATGTTAGTCCCTCATCATTAATCTGAGAGTTGGCAACTATATTTTTTTCACCCCCACATTTTATTTGACATGGTGACCCCATATTTATTTTGGGTCTCATTAAATTAGTTTTGTTTTTTACCACATTCATCATAGTGAAAATATTTATCCCTCCAAAGTTGTATTGTGTTATGTTGTACTATTCCAAAATATCTAAATGAATATTCAAGTTCTCACTTTTGCCGAGACTTGCTCGCTTTAGGGATATATGGCTAATATTCAACGGGTCGTGGATTCGATCTCCACACTGTCTGTGTACACCATTGTGCTATTTTTTCTACCCTAGCGACCCTATTAAAATAATTTGTATGGAAAAATATCATACGTCATGCTAAGTTAAGTGTTAAACTACCCATTACATACAAAAGTCAGCGTACATTGTCCAATAATTGTTTTTTTTTTTTTCAGATGATTCAAGATGAACGCGAAATGTGTTGATTAGATTTAATAGAGAATGTTTATTTTAAGTCAAGATTTGTTGATTTTTCGTTTAATTTTATAAGAGAAATAAGTAAATTTTTGTTAACGAAATATTTTTTAGGGTAGCTCGTGTTAAAAGCACTTTGGAAGTCATAGTTGATTGAAATTTTTCGTTCCTTAATTTGTTTTGATAAGGAATTTTACAGTGGTGTAAAGAATTCCTTCTAAAAATCTTTGGGTTTTGGTCATTTATGATTTTCCTTATATAATAATTTAAAATGTCGTCAAAAAGACTTTTTCGTTTATTAAAGCGTTAAAAACTTTACTTATTCAAATTGTATTTCTGAACATTTACAGGGTACGCGAATAATACAAACGTAGTTATAATGTGAAGCACAAAATATTTTTATATCTACGATATAGATTAGTTTTATAGAAATAAATATTAGTGCTACAATTATACGCTGAACGGCTCTTTACTTAAAACGATTTTTGTACCAAAAAACAATTTTTATTTAGTATAACAAAGGGGATTTTTGTAAACTAACGTTGGGGCCCGTCATATTATATTTTTTAAAGATGTGTAAGCTACCACTTAGTATTACGTGTGGTTTAAGATTCTTTATTACAGATTATTATCCTGAAATCCTCTGAAATTAAAGACCATGATATAACATCGATGAATAACCTTGACGCTGCTTTTTGGTTAAAAAATCGCGCGATCGACGAAAAAATACATGGTATCCCGTTACATCCCCTCTCTCCCCTGATCTTTGTTAGACTCCTTTACCCTCTCCATATAGTTGGCCTTTAAACACACAAAACCACTATTAGTGTTCAAGCGATTGTAATAATTATATTAACTTCTTATATTAAATAGTTATAACGTTTTGTATTTTGAGTACAGAGTCTATTAAATTATATAAAGCTATACTTTGTTTCATTCTAGTCTATATATTAAAGGAAAGAAGAAAAAAAGAGTCCGCTTTCTACATTTATTTCACAATATAAATATATATTACAATAATAATCAGTGTTGGCAGTGTCGAAACAGTTACAATCCCCGAATAAATTTTTACATATTGCAACATTCTTAAACTTGTCAAATACATTCTAACCGAATTAATCTAGGGTTTTCTTATTTGTTTCTTTGGAATATTAAGCTGGGTTGTGATTCTCTATTAGTTACTATTTCTGTTAATTATATATACTTATAAATGCTTAATAATACTGCAGTATAAAAATCTATGGCAGCTAAGTGTTTGAATAAATAATTTGGCGCTTTCTCACGTGGCTATACTAAATCTTATGTCGTTCATATACTATCATGATACGTATTATAACTTACACATAACCTCCGAATTCAGATTTATATAGTTAAAAATCGAGTATATTTACCTATATAATATAACTTAGATCGCAATAAAAAAAGAAACAGAGAAATAAAAAAACAGTTCTCTAGTTGTAATTATCACATGAAATTCAAAGCATTTGGAAGATTTTTCACATGTGAAAATTATAATGATTAAATAATATTAACTAATGGCATACGTCATTGAATATTAATAGGTACACAATAAGGTCTTAATTACATCACATGCGGTGCATATAAGCCAGAGAGGATTAAGAAAAATTTTGAGTACGACAAAATAACTCAACTGGTAGAGCTTTGTGTCCCGCCGGTCACATAAATTGAACCTAAATAAAATTTTAAACTTATTCTATCTTATTCATAATTTGTGACGTAAATAAATAAATGGGACGAAAATGAGTGGGCAGTTAATCTCGTATATGCCACTTTAGGAACTTTAGGTGTAAAATAATTTCATACAAAAAACAAACACCGTAAAATCAAACACTTTTAAAAACTTTTGTTTTAAAGGTTCACGACATTTAAAACAAAGGCGTTTGTTGTGTAGTGTTTAAAATGTAAGAATTGTACAACCGTTACATATTTCATAAGACAATATATGAGCCGCCGAAAGTAATAAGGCCAGCACGGCCATAAAAATACGTAAAAAACGATATTTTTACAAAACAATTTTCTTGGCGTTGTATAAGGCGATGGAAATTGGGAAAATGAGATCACATCGATTAAATAATTACAACCTATAAATGCTACGTAGGATAGAAAAGTATAATTGATCTAAATAATTTCACTAATATTAGAAGAGACTGGAATGCGTAGGGACAAGTAAAATTTTACACATTTTAACTATATGGCAAAAATGAGGAGCCAGTTTAACAGGACATAGTGACATTGGTTAAAGGTTAACGACGGTTACGCTAGATTTTAAACAGCCGTTAACTTACTTAGCCCCATATTCTCGAATATATGACAGGTAATAAGTTTCTATGTTTTAAAGACAAACACAAAATGATTAAAATATTAATAGAGAGTGTCTACAACATGTATAAATAAATTATTGTATTTATATGTACAGTTAGCCAAGAAATTACTTTATTTCATACAGATAAAATTATAATGTGTGTATCATTTTCATATATCAATTGAAAAAACGTTGCTTATAAGCCATTATTTTTGAAATTTCTCCTTAGCTAACTGGACATATAGTGTTGACAAGGCTTTAACTTAATATTACAAAATTGTGCTAAAAATTAGACTACTACGCTATGGCATATTATAAATAATTTGTGTTTTTTACAAATCTGTTGATAAAAACTTCATAAGATAATTCGGACTTGTCTGTTAGAAATAATTGTTTATAAACAATTTAACGGTTTAAAACGCAGCGTAAATAACTTAATTTGTTTTTATCCACGACCTAACGCTAAATTAGCTCCGCAGCAAACAAGATATAACGCGTTTTGACCCGTTAGAAGTGTTTATTAAATGCCAACGGTTTTAAAGTGTAAAACGTAATGTAAGATATTGTTTTTAAACGAAGAGAGCTATATTGTGATGTAAGATAAGGTTCTGTTAAGTTTAATTTTCTCAACGATATATAAATGTTTTTATTGAAGGATATTAAGAAATCTTCAACCTACATAAAATCAAGTAAACGTACATTTGTTGAGCGTTAAATAAATTCCGTGACAGTGGCCCAATATGTATAATATTACGCGTTCATTAAACAGAAATCGAATGCAATACCAGAAATATTAGTGAAAGTTGTATAAAACAAAATTTGGCACTCCCGGGCTTGAGCAGGAAGAACGAAATGTCAAACGTCTACCTTAAGTCACTATACATGCCTATTATATATTTATACAATTTACAAATACGCCGCGATACTGTAATAACAATAGTTAGTACTTGGAGACACATTAATGAACTGTAAGATATCCAGTTGACAAACATTTGGAAAAAAAAATATATAATTTTAATTCGTCAAAATGTTATTGTTTGATTGTTTAAAGGAATTTCTTTGGAGATGTACTGATGAAGACTTTTGAAGTATCCTGGTGCGGTTTTAATTAAATCAGAGAGGCTCAATGACTAGAGAAAGATGTCGCCAGGTTTGAATCATATGAATATTTGTGCAGATAAGGAGGATGAAGAGGACACAGTACGGTACACTATCCCCGAGTTTTCAATTATACTCGACGTTAAAAAGAATATCTATAATTGATTGTGATTAACAACATAAGATAAAGTGAAAATAAAAAATGAGGGTAATTAGTCCTCTCAATCAAAAAATGCGCTCACTTTGACAAAATTACCTCGAACTATTCTGTATAGACGAATCATCGTCCGCGAAGCTGGCTCTATTTCGTCGCTCGCACCTTTTCTGGTGCTGTCGTATGAAGGCACTTAACCTGTTCAACAAGAACTGTTTATCGTGACCTTCTAGAACCAGCTGGTTCTTCAGAACCGTAACCATATGCCTATTGGCCGTCGCAACAGCCCAGTAATAGTAGAGGAAGAATAGCAGAACAGCGAACGCTGGTACCGCAAAAGTCGACGTACCGAGGAGGAAGATAAACTCCCGAAAGACATTTGGGAACGTCTCAAATGTTATAACTACGTACTCCCACACAGTGGAGTAACCCCTGAAGGGGCCGCAATTAACTGACGGCATTATCTCGGCTATGGAATAGGCTACGGGCGCTATCGATATCACAAAGCCCAGCAACAGAACAGACATAAATAGCGACTTAGATTTGGAAGCTTTGTAAACGATCGGCGACGGAGTACTGTTGACTAGACACGCGAACTTCTTCATATAGAACGTTAGGAAGGAGTACAACATTCCAATGATCGGCAGAAATGGACAAAAGAAAGCGCCCATCCATATTATCGTTTGAAGATACACAATGTCCAGCACGTGTCTAGGTAAATAAAACTCCTGAGTGCCGATGAACTTCAAGCACGAGCTGTTCGTGTGCCGCGCGATGAACGAACGAGGGAAGTTTATGAAGAACGTCATAACGAACTGAACGGCGAAGTCTGTCAAGATCAGCTTGTACAGCTGCTGCCCGAAGTAGGTCTCCCAGCATTCGAGACGAGACTCCTCGGAGAATACTGAACAGATCACCCTGTTGGGATTGGTCACTTGGATATAGATCTGACTAAGCAGCACGGCGAAGGCAGACAGACGCAAGAGCACCGTCCGCAACAACGATATGAAGACGACATGCGCAGGATTGTAATTCTCATACTTGATTAGATGCTCAAAGATCTCCGGGACGATTATGTTCAACACCACTATGCATATAGAGGGCAAGAATTCCAGAACGATATTCTGGAACCTTCCGAACGAGTAACCCTCTCTGTACAGCTCTAGCGTCAATCTTTCTGCCGTCCCGTTTCTGACGGTCTGGTCGTTACTGGAGATTTGTTCGTCCAGCAGATCCATGGAATAATTGAACGCGAAGTATATCAAAACACCGGACGCGACTAGAATTATTAAAACGATAAGGTTAACTAACAGACGGCGTAGATGCATAAAGAAATGGCTCTCCTTACTGCGCAGCTGCTTTTCCTCGTTAAATCTCTCTTCTTCGAGGCAGCCTTTGATTTCATTGTACAACGCTTTGTGCTTGATTTTAGCGGATTTCTCATTGTGGATACAGAAATCCCACCCGCCGAAGACTAGATTACAGTACATGTAGAATTGACCTTCGCTCTCTACTAATCGCTCTTTGAAACCCTTCGCTCCGGTTTTGACTATCGCTACGAGCGAAAACAGCGCCCAGGATATGGGGACTAGAATGAACGCCATCGGCATGTTGTAGAACATCTCCGTATCCCACAGCCTATGGACGAAGTACGAGTAGATTTGATCACTGTAGACGCCGTAGAAGAGAATGGTTCGCTCCATCCAGCCAGTGCCTTGTATTAAGTCTAGGATCACATTATTCCCGGTCACGTTCCGGTTGAAGTACGCTTCGGAACAGCAGACTGTCGAATTGGGGTACGTCTCGTTGCAGGACAACTTGTCCTCGACTAGCAACACTTCGGGGAGGATGAGGAAGACGATGACGAAGAGCGATATGGCAATGTTGAGGAAGAACAACCAGCGGAGGAAGAGGAAGTAAGAGACGACGCCGACGCCGAATTTCCCCTCGATTTCTCGGAGGGCGGATCGCCATAGCTCGAATTTGCCCACCACCTCGGTGAAGCGGATGCGGAAGCGGTGCCACACTTTGCGCTGCCGCCATTGCAGCTGCTCGAATCCTTGGAGGCGGAGTTTTGTTGCGTTCTGGAAGTAAGTGTTTTCTTAAAACTCCATTACACAAAATAAGTATGACATAATTAAGTGGAAAAAATTTGACGATGAGGTGTGGGGCTCGGTAGCTCAATTGGTTAGGTTAGGTTAGTTGACGATGGCGGTTCAAGTCCTGCCCGAGTCGATTTTTTTTTCAATTCATTTTTTATTTCTATCCATAATTAAGGCTCTTATGTAATTTATAAAATGTATAATGCTTTCGCGGCCATTTTGTAAAGCGTCTTGTGTTTTCAAGCTGTTCGGACGTCGTGTTAGAGAATTCGAATCGATGTTGTCTATAACGAGTGGATGAATTTAGCATATATTGCGAAGACTAACAGTAGTCAGTTTTACTCAGCACTTTAGTTTCATACCTGTAGCCTAGCTTTCAAGTCTCTCTTCTGGTGCATGGGAACAGGCATCGCTTTGATCTGCATAATTTCCTCCCAAGTTCGTTCTTCGTTTGACAGATTTTCTGAAAATGTAATATCACTAGCTGTTAACTGGCTCAATTCTAACATTGTATAGCTAACAACCATCATCAGATCGTGGGTTCGGTTCCCACATGTAGAAAATAGTAAGAATATAATAAATTATTTTCGGGTCACGAACTACTGACTACAGTAGTCGTGTAATGTAAATTGAATGCTCAAAACCAACATAGGTCGATAGCGCATAGTGTTTAGATGTTATATTGAGGTATTTCACCTTCAGGTGAATTCCGTGATCTCTGTCTTCCTGTCATAAAAAAAAAAAATTTTTTCAACATGTTCCCAAACGAATGTGATGTTGGGCTTTGCACTCCGGTTAAAAATTAACTCGCTTCCACGTACAATTAACTTTATGACGTCAAACAAATAAGGACCTTAACAGCAATTTAGTACTTATCAAAGTCTGTGTTCGATGTAATGCGAATGACTTAATGGAATTTCTTATGAGTTCAATCGAATTGAATCTAGATAGATCATAATTATATAAATTTTAATAGTTAAATGATATTGCAATGTTTAAAACTTATATGAATTATTAAAACATATAAAAGACAGAACACTAGTTCAGTTTTCAACGTCCAGTTGCTTATTGCTCTACCGATAGAGCTATCAGACCGTGTATGCTTCCAAATTTCTCAATCCTATTGAGTGTACATGTTAGATGCTGGTATTTTTATTAAAACCATATAAAAAACTTCATAATCACATAAAATGTTTGTAATTTATGCGAGTAATATACATATAAAAAAATTAACGGTTTAAAACGCGAATTAGTTCCCCCGTAACCACGAGTGCTGCAAAGCATTTAAAGTTTTAGTATTATTATTATTTTTTTTATATTTAGTACAATGACTTTGGTTTTAATGGCTTATGGTAATAAATTAATTTATTTGGTTTTTAGTAAAAAAAAATGCATATTTCGCTTTTAAAACCGTTATAAGTGTTTTATTTAAATATTTCTGTCTAAATACTTACCAGATAAATCTGGTAACATGGAGAGGTGTATGTCTCTACTTTGCGTCGTCCGCGCATACGTCGACTGTCGGCGTTCATTTTGAGATCTAGCACGTTTTGCTGTGGTCGCTGAAATTAAAAAGTCGGATTATCAATTTTAGGCATATTTATATTCATAGTGTATATACATGTAAGAACATAGCAGTAATCTATTTATTATATTATTTTGGTAGTCGAAAAAAATCCCTATATACATAAAACATACATATGCATTTCTCTAGCTTGATGCCTAATATCCTGAGTCTTCTCCACCGAACCATTGTTTAATATACCCAGGACCCATTGATTATTAGCCATACATTGCTACCATAACTTAACTAACTTACTATTTCTAGCCTGCTTTGAAGGTAACAGTGTTGCCAGCTTGGTAGCATCAGCCCTCTGGAGATTGTCGAAGAGCTCCTGTTCTCCCCCCGGATAAAGCTCCTGGTAGAACTCTCCCCCCGCCTCCTCCCACCCTTCATGCCGCTTCGAGCGCGACTTGTTTTTCGAATTACCTCCTGACATTCTTTATGCCATTTTCTGAAATATTTAATTTAGACGTTTAACATACATATCGAAGTGTATTTTTACGCAGTACCAAGTAGTACAAATTGAATCGTTTAAAAAATACTGTCTATAGTTTACGCGAGTAGTACACATTTAAATAAAACACTTTTAACGGTTTAAAACGCGATATATTACGATATTATTATTATTACGATATTACGTCGGGCCGAAGTTAAAAATCATTTTCAAATAAGTTTAACTAATATATCGCGTTTTAAACCGTTAAAGTCGTTTAAAAAAATCAAAATTTTTATGCGTGATGGATAAGAAAAGTATTAGCTATATTTACTAGTAATAGCTTAAAATCTCAAAAGGTAAGTAGTGTTCCTGTGTACTTTCAGATTAGTGTGTTTTAACGGAGGAAATAAATAAATAATTTCAATAACTTGACTGTATTTTAAAATTTAAATCCCCCTTTTTTTTTTTTTAAATGAACCTTTAATATTTTTTGAAAAAAAAAAAAAAAACATTATGTTATTTCATTTATACAGTTTTTGCGTCTTAATTCCTAAGCGTACCTACCTATCCGAATGCCCTAACATGATAGCGCTAAGTCCTTGCCGCAAGGGGGAAGGGGTTTTGGGGGTTTTTTTTTTTTTTTTTTTTTTTTTTTTTGGGTTTTTTTTTTTTTTTTTTTTTTTTTTTTTTTTTTTTTTTTTTTTTTTTTTCACAAGAAAGAAATAGGAAGGTGTTTGTGTTGGTTCCCATTATCGCATTATGTAAATTACCTTAGATTTAGCAACCATAAGCTATCTGAAATTGATTTTAATTATCTTATTTTCAATCCAAATTGCCGCTTAATATATGTAGCCTCGTAAAGGGTACCAACTAAAGAACCCTTAAAAGATTTGCAAACAGCAATATTTTATAGGTATTGATGCCTCAAATCTAGGTGACCTGGATTGATGGAACGTTGAGCAGAAGTCCTTCACGCATATCCGATATAAAATGGTGTTTAAATAAATAATGGATGCCGTTTCTAACACTTGACTGCAAACACAGGTCTTGGACAAAGGGGGAAGAACCTTTTGCCTGATAAAGGTAAGCCTAGTCCATCGACACATTTTATACTTGGGCCCATTGCATAATTTTTAAACTTGAGAATAAAATACTGTCTATAGTTTACGCGAGTAGTACACATTTAAATAAAACGCTTTAACGGTTTAAAACGCGATATATTAGTTAAACTTATTTGTCATCATTTACAAATAAGTTTAACTAATATATCGCGCTTTAAACCGTTAAAGTGTTTTATTTAAAATTAAGAATAGTTCTTTTGGGCATCAAAATTTGTTTTAGCAAACTTCCTCATCTTTATTTATTATAGCTGTTACCCGCGACGTTGGTCGCATCCCGTCGTTCTTGCAAGTATATCTTAATTAACTTAAAAGATGTACTACGGCGGTGTTCTGTAGATTATTTAAACCATTGTTTGGTTATCTTGAACCGTTTTCGAAGAGCACGCAACGGAAACCCTCAAAGTAATTTATTCCATATTTCCCATTGCTTCTTCGCTCATATTGGTCGTACCGTGATGTTTTATAGCCTAAAGCCTTCCTCGATAAATTGTCTAACCAACACGAAAATATTTTTTAAATTCCAGCAGTTTCTGAGATTAGCGCGCTCAAACAAACTCTGCACCTTTATAATATTAGTACAGATCAATAATATTTAAATAAAACACTTGACCGGTTTAAAACGCGATATATTAGTTAAACTTATTTGAAAATGATTTTTAACTGTCACGGGTCACGGGGAGACCACGTCTGCTGCCAAGCATTCGAAACGTCGGGCCGAAGTTAAAAATAATTTTCAAATAAGTTTAGCTAATATATCGCGTTTTAAACCGTTAAAGTGTTTTATTTAAATGTGTACTACTCGCGTAAACTATAGACAGTATTTAGATCAATAATAGAAAAAACTTTCAATCAAATTTGATGTCCCCTTTTGCCCTGGGTTTGTAAAGTGCATATTCCTCTTTCTCATTAAAACTTGAATTTTTCATAATCATACATGTCTGTCATTACTTACATTTTCACATTCAGAGTATTGTGGCACTTATCGCTTTTGCAACTCAGTATTCAAATAACATATATATTTGTGTAAGTCGGAGAATTAACAACACAAAGCGATGATAGTTTATCAGTAAATGACCAGTATGCATATGATATGATCAGTACCTATTATTTCACTATCACCTATCAAGTAAACAAGGAATGTTTGTAGCAAACGCTATGTACTTAAAAGAAATATACATATGTCTGTGTTTCATTCTTTTGTACTTATCAGAGGAAGTTAATTGAATACTAAATACTGATAAGGTGAATCATTTTGATTAGATTAATAAAAACAATAGTGTGAGATCATAATTCTATTTGCCTAACTTCTATGGCCATGTTTTATAAAATACAAGCTACTTTGATCGGCTGTCAACGTCAGTCTACCTGGGAGGTAGTTGGTAACACATTAATAAAAAAATCTCACCTAAACACCACTACCACACAATTATCAGACTGGGACTCAGTCTAGACAGAAAAAGCTTCTAGATCAACAAGATCTATACACCATTTTGTACATTCCAAAATCGCATATAATTAGTCTTTGTTACTTTTTGTTTAACACGGTTTGATAATATAAACTTCAATATGGTATAATTGCATGACCTTTTAAATAACCTATACATAGATAACTGGACTTTAAAGGAAAAGACAGAGATACAAATTTATCACTTTCTACTTATATTACTCCCTTTATTCATATAATTGATTATAAAACAATAGCATCATAAAAAGTAAAGTCCTACAAGTGGTTCTAGAGTGTGATTGATTCACCGAATTATTTTATGAACAATATGCCTATAGTGTGCTTCCCAAACAAAACTACAAACCATTGTGTTGTTCTGGGATGCTACAATCGGTACCTCTTGCCTATATTGCAGTTAACTACTGAGCCCTAGAGGAATCACTAATATATTACAATAGCAATAGCTTTTGGTATAGATGTTTAAAAATTGTAATACCATTGAAGTTGAATGTTTTTTATTGTATGTGAGTGACCTTCCAGGTAATAACAAACAAGGCTTTAACAATTCACAGAGTAAAAAGTGTACTCTTGTAAAAACTGTTTGCATATTTGACCTTGTAAACTTGTTTGAAAATTCCTAGTTTAGATCTTTAGGACCACCAGATAAGTCAAATATATATCTGGTCAATAATGTCAAAATTTGCATAGTTATTTGATACCACCAATATAGTATTTTATATTCTTTTTAATTATTTTTATTTTACTGAATATTTAAAGCCATTTATATTAACGACCATGCTCTAAATTGTCTCTTTGAAATTGTAAATTAAAAGAAATATGAATCATTAACCGCCTATTAAAGCTACAATATGTCTTATTATTCACATTAAAGAATAAGTAATTAATTAGATTGCCGACAACATGAGGATTTTATATTTATACCGTAATTTTAAATATACCTTTTAGGTTGAAAATGCCATTATAAGTTATTGATGTTTACACGTAATGTATTTATAATATTGTCAATTTAAATAAATGTATGTCGCGAGTTCAACATAGTGTTCTTTGAAATATTATTAGTCATAAACAAACGGGATATGTACACTTACCTCTCGTTTACTAAGAAATCTAACAGATCCTAGTTCACAAAACAATATTTTCCACACAAATGCGACATAGCGTTCGTTTTATTTTCAATAATACCTCGCGATGTTATTTTGTATTGATACAGTAAGTATACAAGATATCTAATCCAAACCAAAATAAGCCACAAGCACAAATCCACAAGGAGTGGTGCTTCACGTTCGGAAACCGCTAATGTAATTTACGTCAATAATGTCATTAATGACAGCTGTCGGATGCAATTAAAACATAATAATATAAATAATATATATTTTTAAGTATACAAAATATTATTTGTTATAATAACATATTGTTTTATATAAATTGCACAAGTACAAAATTTTGTTGTGTGAAGTATAACGATCTGTATAGTTATGTGTGGTTTCTAAACGTTTCTTAGTGAAGGAAATAGAAATCTTCTCTTAATGTTTTAGTTTTAAAATCATGAATATGGATGTATCTTTTATATACATAAATAATGTATGTCCAGTTGTCTCTAAATAGAGATCCGACTATTAATAGATAATAACTTTAGTGACATTTCTTTAATAATATCAAATAGCATAAAAGTCATCGATTAAACACTATAAACTGATTTTTTAAAGGCGCTAGCGAGACAGTTGCATAAAAAAATTAGATTCAGATCTTCAAGCCCCTTTTATTGAATTTCCTCAGACAAGGAAATACTCGGGAATCGTTGGCTTATTGCTTTAGCTGGCGTGGCGAATGTAAATCAATATAGGATTTTTTCTTATTTTTTGTTTTTACGGGTTTGACTGCACTGTATTATTGTCCCGCCAATCGTGTAAAGGAGCTATAGACCCTGTACAATATATTTGACGTGAGCAATACCAACACGTCGGGTCTTCGGCGTGTGGAGTTCGCTGTTCGATGCAGCGCTCATCTGCGCGAAAAGCCCGGGAATTTGCTCAGCAGCGCTTGACACTCGCGCAGCATCCCGCGCTCCGAAGATCGCATCTCAAGTAATGATTATTTCGGTCCACGGCCATAGTTCCGCGTATTGCCGCGGCGCTGAATCAAGAGCGAACTATATTATTCTACATGCCACTTAAAACGCAATTTTACAATAAAGAACATTAATAAACCAACGCCATTTGCAATAAACTGTGTTTTGTGTTAATTGTGTTTCGTTATCTCGATGTGAGGTCGTCGGATCCATTGTCGCGATGTCGTCCATTTAGGTCCTATCCAGGGACATGGCTGAAAGGATTGAGCTAAATTTGTTAGAATAATTTCATTGTTCCGCAAAGATGTGCACATTTATCGTGCTCCACCGAAGTAGCGCGCACTGGCGGTATTCGAGTTATGTGAGAAACGGAAACACCTAAATCGCAAGGTCAATAATTTTCTGAAAATGCCCTCAACTGTTACCACCCAAAGGGGATCCTACGCGTCCGCATAAACGTCATGGATATTAAGAAAATATTGATACTCGTCGCTATTTTCGCGACAGTTATCGCCGAGAACGATGTCGAGAAGAATAAAGAAGCCCTGGCGGCGAAAAAAGGACAGTCGCGGTCGGCCTCACCCGAGCCGGTGCGAGGCTCCTTTCAGAAGCTCTCGAACCTAATGAACAGGAGCGAGGAGTTCAAGAACCGGCGCCGGGGTAAGCAGCACATCAGCAAGCTGCTGCAAATCGGCCCGAGAAACGCACACGAGAACATGATGAATGATAACGAGGGAGCGATCTCCAATCAGAAGTCAATTACTGATAACGACACCAACTCCTTGACCAAAATAAAGACTATGCGCCCGGCAGGTTCCACCTACGAGGCGACATATAAGAGCACCCATGTGCCACAAGTAGTCGGAGGCTTCTGTAACTTCGAGCCGACGAATTCTACAGACATTTGTATGTGGCAGTGGAATCAGACGACCTCCAGTCACGGCCTGGGGTTCAAAGTGGTGACACCGGCGGATGTAGAGCAGATGAACCAAACGACGCAAGGCTTGAAGTTCTCCGCGCCCGCCTTGGACGCGGATTTTAGGAAAGATGGTGAGTGCTTGCAAGGTTCAAGTAACTAGTAGCGAAAAGGCACGAAGCACGACGAAAAATACACGAACAAGTAACGAGTAACGATAAAACTAAGAATATTGACGTCTATTTTTGACATACAGCAAATTCGATAAACGTTTTACAGTAACGGTTCGCCGAGCACATAGTACTTTTAAATATTCACAGTTTTTTGTTAAACAGTTGTCTAAAATATTTATTCCAATAATTAGGCGCGAAGGATGCTTCAGTATGCATTATTGATTGGAGGAGCAGCGCACTTCACCGGCGAACACGTCAAAAGCCATAATCGATGTTTAAAGTAACGTTTCTGCGGAGGCTTGGAGGAAAACTGTTGCGCATAAAATGTCAAGGTTCGCGTATGTATTGTATGGGGAATATTTTCATACAATACAAGAGTTTAAAACGCGAAATATATGCGTCTCTTTATTATAATTTGTCGTCAGTCACATATAAATTACAGCGTCGCGATTAAAACTTAATTCTTATATCCAATATAATACGGGTGTGAAACAGTTAGTTTTCAAACTAAGTATGTTATTAAAAAATCTTTATATTTTGATAACTTTAAATTCCAAATGTTAAAATATAATATACAGATAAAGAAAAGTTTAGAAAAAATAACGTTAATATTAACATATATATTTCGCGTTGTTAATCGTAAAACTAGTGCTCTCGCGTAAAATTCATTCACCATTTTAAACCAATTTCTTGTTATTTAGAAAGTGTTGATAATTTAAAATGTTTTATTTTTGTCACGAAACAATGCTAAAGAACTTAACGTTTCGGTGAAACATTTGTTTGTGAATCTCTTGACAAGTCTTAGCCAAGTGGATATATACAGAAATTGTAGATGTAATCTTTCTATCCATTCCTCGTCCGCTATGAGGTAACTACTATATACTACTATTACCCGCAGTCATCATTTGATCAGAATCATTCGACCATCGTGGTATACTTTCCTACGTGAGGCCCACGCCCATGTTTGGGAACTATTAAAGTGTACAAATACAAATGTATAATCTAAACTAAACATCGAGCACAAATTAACAAAATATATATATATATATATGACACGGGCAGGAAAGCGATATCTAGATCGATTTTGAATATAAGGCCATGACGTGCAAAACCATGTAAAAAAATATTAAAGTTTTCAAATGATTTAATTTAATTTTTCAATTCAAATATTATCTGTAAAATACTCGAATACACTTTTTAATATGACAATTTTAACGGTTTAAAATGCCAACCATACGTGACCACATCTGCTGCAAAGCATCCTAAACGTCTTAAAACGTCGTCTTTAAGAGAAATTACAATAAGTTCAACTATTTCGTTCTTAAACCGTTTAAAGTGTTTCCTTTAATATATATGTGTTGGCGACACATCTATTATCAACATATATGTTTTTGTTGTATAATTTGATACGCTTTGAAACCAAGAGTCTCGTTCAAATTGAATCATTATGACGATATCATTTGATTTCCGTTTATCTCGGGACAGACGGGAGGCGAAGTGACAAATATGATTGGATGTTTCAATTTATTTTGTTGTAAATATTGCGTTAGTGATTTTTATATCTTTAAAATAGGACACTCACAAAAATACCTCCTTAGATATTAATTTGTCTCTGTTTTATAATATACTGTGTCAGCGACTTCGTCCGAAAGATACATCTTCCGATGTATCTTCTCTAACAATCACAAAAATAATTTTTCAATTCCTACCAGTAATTCCTGAGATCAGCGCGCTCAAACAAAGAAACAAGCTATATAATTTAAAAATCGAAAAAAAATTGAAAAAAAAATCGACTCGGGCAGGACCTGAACCGGCATCGTCAGCGTTCCGTGCTGTTGCCTTTTTGTCAATTTATTTTCGATTTTTAAATTATATAGTACCTTCATGTGCATATGTAACATGTAAAAAATAATAAAGTTTTCAAACAAACAAACTCTTCAGCTTTGTATATTAGTATAAATCGCGGCGAAAAATTTGTTTTTCTAAGATATATATTATGATTTATTATAACGTATAAATAAATCTAAATCGATTAGCTTAGACGATATTACTTTGTATATTTAGACGTCTCTAGAATTGCGTTAAGCACAAGATATCCTAGGTTCGAAACAAAAACATTTTCGGTCGAGCTGGGCACAGGACTGATCCTGCAAATAAAATTCATCGGTTAAAGACACAGAAGAGTGTGTGAAAACAAATGTACTTATACGTTGCTCACCATATGAAAGGAAATATTTGACGCAGACAATGGCATTTAAATGGACTTGGCTAAAATTAGATGATTGTTCGTCTTGTCTTCAAACAAGGGTTTAAATAAATGACTTGTATGCTTAAGCTATTTTAACACTTACGACATAATTGTCCCATAGAATAATAAAAATAGGGGGGTAAAGTGAACTCCCGCTTCCTCTTATGGGGCGTGGGACGAACACATTTGTGTCCTTTGCCTGGTCTTTTACAGACAAGATTATCAGACTTCTATGCCCTGCCTATTAAAATGAACTATTGTCTCCCAAGATACGAACCCAGGACCAGGACCTCTCTCGATTAACAGCAATGCTGAAACATTGGGCTTTAACCATTGGGCTACAGAGGTGGTCATTAGGAGTGTTGGTTTAACTAAGGAGGCGACGCTATGCTCAAGACACCCCCTTTTAATTGGGCTGGAAGCTTTGGAGTTGCACAAAGTTCCCAGGTCTCCCCAAAAACCCCTAGGACTGGTTTGTTAGCTGGTAGTTTGTAAGGTTTCAAATTTCAAAATATTTGTTCATATATGATAAGCAATTTATTCCCCAACACTGCTGAAAAATAAAACACTCTTTAACGATTGAAAATGCGAAAAATATTACTTAACTTGTTTAGAATTTACTTTAACTATGCCCCGACGTTTCTAAGACTTTGCAGCCCGTTGTACCCGTGACCACGTACAAGTTAACAAACATATTTTGCGTTTTAAAATGTTAAAAGAGCCTAAGACAATTTATTTAAACGAAACTGTCTTTGATTCACAGGAAGCACGCTCTTTAAAGATTAAATGACTTAATCAGCTTGATCTTCGTACATGCTATTAAACTCACATAATATAATTCTGACATCATGTCTTTTCTTTCCCAGGTCACTTCCTCTACCTACCAGTGGACCCAACAATGGAGAACATGGTGATAAAATCGCCACCTTTTCGCGGTCTTCGCGAATTTTGCAAGGTAAATATCGTTCGTTGAATGTTATATCAGTCGTCTTAACGAATACTATATAATTATTTTGGATGAACTATTTTAATCTCTAGATGATAGAAGGATAAATACTTTTATTCTGAAACAACATTTACAATTAAAACTTAATTTAATAACCAATATCAAGAGGTAAATAAAAATTTAAATTAATTACTACAATATAGTTGCAAATAGAAGAATACAAAATGGTCTAAGAGGTGTCAATTTTCTTAGGGTTTTTAAATTTTCATTGGGAATTCAGGTTACTTCTACTACATTAAATTAAAATTTATAAATTTTTAAAAAAATACGACTCGGGCAGAACTCGAACGGGCGTCCACAGCGTTCCGTGCTGTTGGTATAACTAATTGATCTTTTCAATGTATATCTAATCGATTTTCAATTTATATCATGTCCATAATTTAATGTATATAGCATAACATGTGAAAAATATTATAGTTTTCAAATGTTAAAGACATTATGAAGTCTATGGGGGAGCCCTTTGCCCGCCGGGGGAACCGGAAGGCCGGTTTGTTGGGATTTTTTTAAATTTTTTTGTTTTTTCTGCAGTTCGAAGTAAAAATGCACCAAAGTAAAATGCAGAACGCAAGCATCAGGTTGGTGTCAGAATCAACCATTTCAGAAGTCCAATGGATTCTACAGGAATTCGCTGGAAATAACGTTGAATTGTAAGTTTTGTTTACCTACCTTCTTAATTTCTTTTGCGAACGTGCTGACAAAGCAATGACCTGGCAAACTTTGTTAAACTTTTGCCATGAGAAGAATTTTTACCAACTTTGATTACCATAAAAACGGTTTATTGTGACTTATTTAAAAGACTGTCGATGACAATTTTAAGATTATATAGAGAAGATCTTAGTACTCTCTTTATTACTATTTAAAGAATGTTTCAGTGTCTTGTTGAGTTTTCTCCTTTCCTCATTTCCCACTGGTCCTTGGCTTCTGGTCACAGTCTAATGTTTTATAAACTACAGCCTTCCTGGATAAATGGGCCAAAAACACAAAAAAACATTTTTTGAAACCAGTAGTAAACATAGTTTTCAGCTTCAAAAATGATTTATCCTTGTTATTGACTGCGGTCAGTAAATTTTAAATTAATAAAGAATATTTAAAGAAAACACTTTAACGGTTTAAAACGCGATATATTAGTTAAACTTATTTGAAAATATGTTAGTCAAGATTTTTAAGCCGTGGTCTCCCCGTGGCCACGGCTGCTGCAAAGCATCCGAAACGTCGAGCCGAGTTATCAAATAAGTTTAACTAATATACCGCCGTTTTAAACCGTAGTTTTTACTAATGTGTACTACTCGCGTCTGCGTTTTATTTATTATTTCCTCTGAGTCCATGGCACATTTCAGTATATTTACAGTAATTGTTTGCTTTTCTTTGACCGATGATTCATAGCCAGTACTTCAGGCTAAATTAAAGGCTCTGTAGTAAGAATCCTTGGATACCCTCGTAGATTTCAAAACACCTCCATCTTTTTCAGGTGGCAACCAATGCGCTTCATGATTGGGAAAGTCCAGCAAGAAGTGCGCATCATAATAGAGATAACAAAGCCGAACTACGTCAGCGTCACCCAAGTTCTGCCCCATATAGCCATAGACAACATTCGGATGGTGGAGTGCTTGCCTGAACCACCTGTTTACAACGGGGAGTGCCAGTTTAGGCAGCTCAAATGTAAAATTATGAAGGTACGTTTCTACCGACAGAGATGGACACGCATGGGATTTACTCGGGAGCCAAAGAAGGTCAACAGCTTCTTGTTTAGATGTCATATCGACTGAGGTATTTTATCTAGTAGAGTAAGCTCCATGCCTGTCTATCTATCATAAAATGACACAGAATGAAAACCTATTATTCACGTATTCCGTCTGTGGACGTGGGTTTGTAACCAGGACTATATTTCGATATTCCTACCACCTAATGGTCAGTTTTCCAATCAAAATCCGACATGTTGTTGGACTTAAAATTTCCATTGTGATCGATCCCGCGGCTATTAGGCATACGATGCTACCAATAAAACAACAAGCCAAGCTTATAATAAGTATTATAAATAAGACTATAATATTTATTCGCAGAAGGATTCCTGCATCAAGTCGCAACAAATCTGCGATTTAGTCAAGGATTGTGACGACGGAGTGGATGAGCACCAGAACTGCGGTAAGATTGAATATTGTCTGTAATTACGCAAGTCACACTTTTAACGGTTTAAACCGCGAAGTATATGACATTAAGTGACTTTTAATTTATTTTAACTACGGCCCGTGTCGGATGCTTTGACGCGGGGGATGTCCCTAATGATTATGACAAAACGCTTGCGCTATCTCTATGAAAATAAGTTTTTTGTTTGTTCGTGACGATATCAAAAACGCATGTTTTATTTACAGTGAAAATGCCATACGGATCTTATTGCAACTTTGAACATGACACGTGCGGCTTCGAAAATGTGCCTCAGTAAGTTTAACTCGTTAATGACTTAAATAAACCTTTGCAAGAAAATAAAAATTTTACGCGAATGAGGTCCGAATCTACGACCCGTGATAATCATATTATTGATTTGTTGTTTTTATAGCTATAGTGATAAATCTTAATGAAGAAGCAAAGTACTTCTAAATTTACTCCCTGCTGTTCTTTGTCAAAGAAGTAACGCTATATTGTGTTTCAATGTATGATACAAAACAAAACACTTTTAAACTACGACCCGACGTTTTGGATGCTTTATATCAGCAGTAGTAACAGTCACAGACTCACGCATCCATATTTTCGTAGTCAACAATGTATAAACTAATATACTTTGTGTTTAAAACTAGTAAAATTTAGTTTATAGAGTTACCGAGCAATTTTGATGTTTAAAACAGTTTCGTTCAATTTAATGACGCAATATGTATTAAATTAATTTTTATTTTATTGAATCATTATTTTTAATGTTTGTTCTAGGCCCATTTTGAAATGGTCTCGCCACAGCGGGCCCACGCCCACGGACAAAACTGGCCCCAACTACGACCACACCTGTGGTCCCCCACAAATCCTATACACAACGACGAATCCTATAATACCTTTGTCGCCTGCGCATAGGAATTATTCAATTTCCTCCTGCGTGGGATATTATTTCTTTGTAAATATGAATGTGACTGGACCAAATAAGGAGAGGGCAGATTTCGCGTCTACTGCTGTTATGAAGACTGTGGTTTTTAATCCACCACCAAAAGTTCATGGGAACATAACTTCGAAATATTATAACTGCTGCACGGTGAGTACTTTACTTGACTTTGTTTCTTACATTAAACTATATTTATCGCTTTACACAACACACACAATTACAAAAAAATTAAAACTATGTGAGGCAAACTTTTGTTGTTTTGTTGAAATTAATGTAAGTTTAATTAGAACAATTTCAACGGATTAAAACGCGAAATGTACTGTCAAAATAAATTGCAAATAAGCTGATGAATGAAAAAATAATAATAATGATAGATCTAATGATAATGATGAAAAGACTGACTGTCAAACCAGAAAAACACTAAACTAAAAAAGTATAGATCATAAATACGAGGAGGTTAAGTGAAAATATGATGGGCTTGAAGTGGTGTTCAATCGAAGATTAATTAAATTCTTCTTCACATACTTTGTGAAGAAGAATTTGTTACATAGTTGTGCCAAATTGGTTTCAGCTACGTAATATAAGCAACAAACCTTATACCTTCTTAGATTATACATTTCTATGCAAAGCTACAGTATGTTCTTTTATTCAGATTCGCTTCTATTATCAACAAAACGGCCGAAACTATGGATCGCTAAGCGTTGATGTTGTCGAGCTTACTTCAAGGGGGAACATAACAACATCACTCTGGTTCTCCACCAAGGATAAAGGGGAAAATTGGTATAGAGCTGCAATTTTCCTGCCCAATATTACGAGCAGGTAATACATCTAATATCTAAGAGGGTAATACGTTCGGGGTTCACTTGTGGACAGTGAAAAGCCGCAAATGTAATATGTGTAGTCGACCTATTTGAGCTTTAGGCCTATTTAAAATACAGCAAGGGTTTTCATAAGAATAAATGGTTGTTGACTTAGATTGAATGATAAGCCTACCTATGTCATGATGATGGTACAGATATGGAATCTAGGATGGGTCGGTGGGGGGGGGGGGGGTTCATGCGGTCAGGTCTTAAGTTCTTCAAGAGTACAATTAAGAATTTTTATACATTAATAGAATACCTACTTTTTATCCATTGTTATCAACATTCAATTAAAAGTTCTTGACTTGACCACGATATTAATATACTGGGTGGTAATATTGGTTCTCGATTAATTGTTTTTTTCATCAGGTATTACTTCCTGTTCAAAACGCGCATGGGCATGAGGATATACTCAGATTCAGCGATAGACGACTTTTCAATGGCACCAGAATGCTTCGGGCTAAATATAAACGCGTCAGAACTGGGAGATTATAATTATTACGACCCAGTGTTTGAAGAGAAGACGACGCCGCATGTAGATTTCGCTGAGTCGACGTGTAAGTTAAAACTCCATACTTTTTCAGTAGACACGTAATTCGCGAGAACCGAACTTCAATACAGCGTCTTTTGACCGATTTCGAAAATAAGTTACACATTTACTTAAATTATAAGTATCATAGCTGAAAAAATAGGCCAAAATTATTATTACTATTTAGTTTGGGATGCCTAATGCATTTTAATAGGATCATAATAATATGCGCGTGGAAATGTTGAAAAATAAATTGTGTATCCGCTCTCTTGATTTGATATAAGTCGAAATTCAGTTCTAATTAAAAAAAAATTGCATCACTTAAATAACACACTTTTAACGGTTTTAAGCGGAAATATATCAGTTTTTAGTTTTGCGTGCTTTGAAGTAGCTGTGATGATTGCTGGAAAGCAACCGAGTTCAATTATGTTAACTAATTTGTTCCTCATTTTACCCTGTTGAAAGTGTTGTTAAAATATATACTATTCACGGAAATTGTAGATTTCTTTACTTATTTCTAATATTTTAAAAAAAATATTAATACGATAAATTTAAATGCAACTCCGCCCAATTTATACCATATTTTAGTATAATATGCCTCGATTGTATTTGTTTTTTCCTGTCTTTTGTGCAATAAAGTGTTTATAAATAAATGTGTCCGTTAATGTTAAAGATAAATTTTACGCTTTAGTTCAATGCGATATTACGTTTATATATTGTTGTCTTTAATATGTTTTCAGTGTATCGCTTCACAACCTGTGGAGCCACAGGGCGTCTTGGTCCAAATCAAACTTTATGTGATACTGCATATAAAAACACATCTGTATCTGTAACCGTGGTGCATTCACCACCATACAACGGGATTCAAGTGTGGGAAGTACCGAACGAGGGATTGTATACGTAAGTACCTAATTAATTAATGTTATTTACACAAATAGTTAAGGCCCTAAGTTAGAGCCTTGAGGCATGCTTCTGTTTAAATGTAATTTAAAATTAAACACATTTGAAATTGAGTAAAAAACTTTTAAAACTTTTCAAATAGTAAAGTTTTCATGCTTTTTTGTTAGAATAGTGAATTAAATGATTTTATTATTTAGATTTTTTGGCAAACTCCTAAGAGAACGCTGAACTAAGCATGTTTATAGTTTACGCGAGTACCAAACAATATTAACGGTTTTGAACCCGATTTATTAATTGACTTATGTTATTTAGGATTATAGCTACAGGAGCCAGCGGGGGTTTAGGGTCAATGTGGGCCGGAGTGTCCCACGGCGCTCAGGCAAGGGGACTGTTTGAGTTGCATCGTTCTGAAAAGATATACATGCTTATTGGGCAGCAGGGCCTAAATGCTTGCAAAAAGGTTGGTTGAACATTTATGTATTTTTCCTGTTTTAGCTATATACCCTTAATTTAAATGTGATTACGACTAGAGTACAGTAGAAAAATTGACTTGAAAAGACAAAGTTTTATGAGTCAATAAAAATTTTATGTGTGCGTTTCAATTTGCCAAGAATTTGAGCACGTTTTGAACATGTTAATTTCAAAATACCTCATTTTAATTTTTCTAGACATTATCGGCACAAGAGAGCCAAGAATGTTCTCGGCGAGACACAAACGACACCTACCAAGTTTTCACAAGCAAAACCCACGAAGTGCGGAACACACACGTTAATGACGGCGGTGGTGGTGGAGGCGGCGCCACCTATGTTTTTTTGGTAATTCTTACAAGATTCTTTAAATTACTTAATATCTTCTACTATTAACGATATCTAAATGTTAATTTGTCTATACAGCTAGGTAAAAATGGACGCCCCATCCCTCTACTAGTTGGCGGAGGCGGTGGTGGGATATCTGTGGGGGTGTTCAGAGATGACAATTCCCAGCACGCCAGGGGCAGGACTAACGCTACACCAGAATCTGGTTACATGTATGGAACACCTGGAAGAACTTCCGGTATGAGTGTCTTGAGTTTACGCAAGTAGTACAGATTTAAATAAAACACTTAAACGCGATATACATTAAACTTAAATACTGTCTATAGTTTACGCGAGTAGTACACATTTAAATAAAACACTTTAACGGTTTAAAACGCGATATATTCGGGCCGAAGTTAAAAATCACTTTCAAATAAGTTTAACTAGTATATCGCGTTTTAAACCGTTAAAGTGTTTTATTTAAATACATTAAACTTATTTGGAGATTATTAAAATAACCTCCAAATAAGTTTCGAATGCTTAGCGGTCGTACGACGGAACAGATGTCGTTAGCGGATTAGTTTTTATTTTTGCACCTTCATCTTTAGTCTCCCTTTGACCACGGCTGCTGCAAAGCCTCCGAAACGTCGGGACGTAGACGGGACCTTAATACGCAAGTGTTAAGGTTGAAATTACATTGCGCGATAGGTGCATGTATCAATTAGATAAAAAAAAAATTCGACGATGAGGTGTAGGACTCGGTAGCTCAATTGGTAGAGCAACAGCATGGAACGCTGACGATGCCGGTTCAAGTCATGCCCGAGTCGAAAATTTTTTCAATTTATTTTCGATTTTTAAATTATACGTTGGGACGTAGTTAAAAATAATAAGTTAACAAGTTTAACCAATACAATTCGCGTTTTTAACCGTTAAAATGTTTAATTTTAATTTTCCGGTAACATAATAAAAGACGGTAAGTAAAAATACTTTATACCTTTTATTGTGGTCAAATTTTTATCTAATCCATGTTATTATTATATTTAGGAGCAGGTGGAGGTTGGCTTAGCCGTCGTGGGCCGATAACCCCCGGCTTTGAGTTGGTGCGTGGGTCTGCACTGCAAGAAGGGGGCATCGGAGGCCTGGCTTGTAATGGCGGAGCTCATGGGGGATTTGGAGGAGGCGGTGGGGGGTGTTTGCGCGGTGGAGGTGGTGGCGGATGGGCTGGTAAATTTTAACGATTCTTGATGTTAAACTCTAGAATGCTACGGTTATTTGTTTGTTTGTTAAATTATAATTATTTTCCCTTGCAGACAAAGGTTATAGTTATATTGTAATAAAGATATAATTGATTGACCGTCAACAATTGTCTCTAGGTGGCAGCACTCACGATGGCGTGGGTAAACATGGTGAAGGTGGCTGGTCATATATAGATAATACTAGAGCTATCAAAGAGTACAGCTCCGCTGGAGTAGCTTTGAGGACTGGACCTGGGGAGGTTCTTATAATTCCTGCCATACATGTAAGGAGAGTTCTCATTTTCCAAGTTAAAATAACGTACTGTGTATAATAAAGCTTATCTGAACTTGAATCTAACTTAAAATCGGTGTTTTTGAAATATTGATACTTGTATTTATATATTTATACATATGACTTAAAGAAACACATCAATACACAAAATAAGAACAAAACATCAATATTATAACAAAAGTATTTATTTAAATTTAAGTTAAAACTTCACTAAAAATGTCAGCAATGAAGATGGAAGTTATAAACAATAGAAATGCTTATTATTGATAGAGACGAAAACTTATTTAATAATTGGGCTGCGAACTCACAACTTCGTCGTCGTTGGTTCGATTTCCACCGGGCCCAACATTTTTCTAATAAATTTCTACTCCTCCTCCTACTCTTCAGAAACTTTTTGGATTCCCTTCTAGAATTCCGATGATTTTGGGATAAATAAATATCTTTTATCGCCAGGCATGCGGCTGTAACTACCGCTGCGTCGCAATGAATGAATACAGGAGTGATGTCAAGTGTTATTGTCCCGCTTCTTGGTCTACTGACGTCAATGACGCTACTAAATGTATATGTAAGTATCTAATCATCATCTTCTATGTGCCTATCTACCCTTCCCCTAGAAATACTAGTCATAGTGACAGTTGAGAATACCATAAATCAAATAATTAGACTCTACCCAGACGTATATTTTTGGTAACATACTTAAGTATACAACTCTCTTATTATATCATCCTCTATAATTATATTATCTTCTTTAACTCCACAGTTGGGAACTATGTAAATAAAGATGATAATAATAAGTAGATTACTTAAAATTGTAATGTTACAAAAACACAAAAATTTGCTCCTAAATACTTATAACTTTATTACAGTGGAGGAAGCCTGGTCCCAAGGCTGGTGGATTCTCATCATAGTCCTTTGCGTGATCGGATTTGTCTGTATGGTGACTGTGCCGTGTGTTTGTTTGCATTTGTGTAAGTATATTAAGTACAGTGTTCCTTCGCTTTTAGTCAATATTGATATGCAGCTATATTTCCAAGAACTGAATTCAGAGATTGGTAATTATATAAATACAAATCCACAGACAACAAATACCAGCGCAAAAAGGAAGCTGAACTGCATCAGAAAAGACTTCTAGAACAAGTAAAGTATTTTTCATACAATTATCTCAAAAGTCTTTCTTTACTTATGTCTTAGTAGACTGTTAAATTCGTTGATTTTATTGTTTTTGTTTGTGGTTGTTTTGACTCTTGTTTTTTTTTATAGGAAGTTCAGTTGCATAGACTCCGAACAGCACCTGGTGGTAGCGAGAATGCTCTAGGCATGGCCTTCAACCCTCACTATGGAAGCGAAAGCTTCTTCCCTATGGGAATTGACGTTAAGGGTCTCCCGCAAGTGGCGAGAGAAAAATTGAAGCTAATCAAGTGAGTTACAAAATTCTAAATACTTGCCTTCCTAAAATTTTGTAACTTAATTAGTAAATAATGTCTGGATGATACTGTTATTTTTAGAAGTATAGATAGAAATAAATAAATATATTTAAAAAAACATATAAAACTTATTACTATATAGTATAAAAAATGGTGTGTGGTTGGTAGAATAGAATCTTACTCCATTCCATCTACATAAATATTTTTGGACACAGGGCGCTTGGTCAAGGGGCCTTTGGTGAAGTGTACCAAGGTCTCTACAAGCATCAGCCAGGAGATACAGTAGAAATGCCGGTCGCTGTTAAAACTCTTCCTGAACTCTCTACCGGTCAAGCAGAATCGGATTTCCTGATGGAAGCTGCTATTATGGCTAAATTCAATCACCCAAATATTGTACACATTATTGGTGTTTGCTTTGATCGACATCCACGGTAAGCTTTAAAAGTTTTGAAACTTATTTATCTTGGTAAAAATTGTAACTGTTGGTAACTGCCCAAAACCGGGAACCGGGGAACTTTGGAGGCCTACACCCGAAGGGGTTCCTAATGACCTAATATTTTCAACAATAATCTTTAATAATGTTGTACATAAATAATACCAGCTCGTTGAATCTAGAATTAATGATGTACATAGCAATCATTTAAGGGAAATAAAGGCATTTTTATTATTTATAAATTGTTAATAAAACATTGTTTTCTAGGTTTATTGTCTTAGAACTACTCGGTGGAGGTGATCTAAAGCAATTTCTCAGAGACAATCGTCCCAAACCAGACCGCGCAAGCGCATTAACTATGAAAGATCTCATTCTTTGCTCTCTTGATATATGTAAGGGTTGCAAGTATTTGGAGTCACAGAGGTTTATACATCGGTAAGTTTTTGAAACCATGTATTCTTGTATACAGTGTTATAATTAACCCAGAGCCTCTAAGATTCAATATTTTTATTATGATAGAGAAATAACATGTAATCAAGATGCGATGCCTATTTTGGAATTGGTTATTTAGACAGACTAAAACTGAAACGCATAAATTGATTAGAAGCATGTATAACCCGATAGAGGTCAAATCTAACCAGTCAAACATAGCATAGTTAACTTACATTTCATTGTTACAGGGACATAGCAGCTCGTAATTGCCTACTAACATCTCGAGGTCCCGGACGCGTCTGTAAAATCGCTGACTTCGGAATGGCCCGAGATATCTACCGTGCAGATTACTATAGAAAAGGGGGCAAAGCCATGCTCCCGATTAAGTGGATGCCACCAGAAGCCTATATTGATGGGGTTTTCACCGCTAAAACTGATATTTGGTAAGCGCTGTTCAAATATAAAACTATGAATCCAAAGGTCAATTATATTGTTTAGTTAATTCATCGATATTATTATCCTTAGGTCATTTGGAGTTCTCTTGTGGGAGGTGTTTTCACTCGGTGTAATGCCGTATACAGGCTGTTCAAATCGTGAGGTGATGCAGCTCGTATCTGGCGGTGGACGACTGGACAAACCGTATGGTAAGTTAATAAATATGAAAGTGATGATTCTTCAAGAGTAAGCCTTTTAGGATATCCACTTCTGTCTGTCTCGAGATGTACTGGCAGTTTATATTTTTTTGTGAATTTGATCTTTAATTTATATCTATTTATCAGGTTGCCCACCAGATGTATACCGGCTCATGTGTGAATGTTGGAACCCCAATCCGGAAGAACGACCATCATTTGCACAGATGTATGAGCGTTTACAGAGGTTCCTGCAGGTAAATGATTTTTCGTTGTGAGGGAGTCCATATCCTTTTAAATACACACCGACGTTTCGGATGCTTAGCAAGCCATAGCAGCCATGGTCAAGATAATTTTTAAATAAGTTTAACTAATATACTTTGCGTTTACCGTTAAAGTGTTTTAGTTAAACTGCAGAAAGTATTTAAAACGTCCGTGTCTTTTGGGCAGTAGGCAACTGATTAGGGTCACTAAAATTAACTTATACTTTTTAAGTAATTAAATTATTATTGTGTTTTTTAGAGTATATTTATAAGGTGTTTTATATTTAGGACCCAGAAATAACAAACGCACCACTTCCCATGATGAGGTCTCTCATACCCATGCACAGCGATCGCTATTTTGACGAACTCAACGGAATAACGGTACGCATCTTAAAACCTTACCACCTTGTAAAAATAACTGAACTGTACGACTTCGTATACGATCAAGAATAAACTAGAATCTTTAAGTAAGTGGCCATTTTTCGTGAGCTTTACGAAGCCAATTGACCCAAAATTCAGATTGTTTTACAAGTTACTTAATTTGTATTATTAATTCCTTTAAATATCTAATTATTCATTAACATTTATCGAGTAGGAAGCACATTAATTTCATATATTCCATAAATAAAACATAATATTAAATCTACTAATATTATAACGGTGTTTATTTTCTTTTAAAATGTTTTCGCTCTGGCTACTAGAAGCAAGTAAATTTGTTTGATTTGGTTTATTTTAATGAATTTTCGATGTTAGTCCCCGTGCCGCATGACATTTGGCTGATGACTTTTATTTTCATGACTTTTCGCCCTACCCTCTGTACAACGCGTAGATCTAGCAACCCTGTAGACAGAGATACATTGAAAAGTTTTGCATGGATTTAGTAATTAAACGCTCCTTTCGATTTTAACACAAACTTATGTGTTTCAACGTATCTCTCTTTAACCGGATATCAAAATTGTTTACTTGCCTAGTAGCTATAGCGAGAAACTACCTTCTTTGATTCCTGTAATATCGAGCCTTATAAATCCATTTGTGTCTATTAATCTATGTTACATACAATATTTAAATTGATAAAAACACGAAAACCTTTATAAGGCTCTATATCTTTCTAATGCACGATTAGCCAAACGTGAAGGTGCGGAGAGGTTATATAATCAATGGTCTAAATCTTTTACCAATGTTTACTGCTAAATAGGTCGCCCACGCATCTTTATTTGATGAAACATTTTTACGTTCTATCAAAACAGCGTCATGCCATATTAGCATCTGTCCTTTCATTAGAATACCTAAGGGTGATAAATTTGAGGGAGATACTTTTTATCATGTTCACATATCTCTAGAAATAAAAAGCAATAGTAGGCCATTGATTATAAACCCAACCTCACTGTATACTTCACTGAACGCTGTGTTGACAGCGCTCGTCAGCGTGTGACTACCTCGTTCCGCTGTCACCCCAGGAGCAGACTCCAGATGATAGGTAACAATCATGATTTGAGCACTGATATCCATATTTTTAGCATAGCTAAAGTTCTAAATCTAATTCAATTTATCCACATTACTTTTGGATTGTAGTCAAGATAATTTTCGTTTAAGTTTATCAAGACGAAACACTATTTATTAAATATCAAACTTAAATCAATTTGTTGCAATTGAGTATAGGTTTCATTTAAGGTGTTGCTCAGGGAGCACTCTATACTCCACTTTATTATATAAAGTATATTTATGAATAAAGACTAGAGTGGATATTATATTTATCAAATAATTAATATGGTTATCATTGCTGTATAAGATAATCTTTTAATGCGTATTTTTTTTCATATAATATTTAAAGATTAATTTTGGCACACCCCTTTCAGTATTGATGTTGTCGAGGTGAAAGTAGGAACAGTTGGGTTATCTTTGTGTGTTCAGAACAAAAACAATGTCATCAAGTATTCAACAAAGATAACTCAGCAGAACGCCTTAAACCCTAAATTATCCCAAATATTGTATAAAGTCATGAAAATTTTCGTTCACCATAAATTACAATTTTTTATCTGATCTATTTGTGATAAAATGTTTGGGCGAACTTAGTGCTAAATTGCTCCACTGACAGAGCGAGAAAGGCATGCCTAGAGCCCCGTTCAGCCATTAAATTAACAATTTAAAATGATCACCAACTAATACAGCGGATTTAATGTTAGCATTTGAAAGAGTATGTGCGTTTTGAACGTCCAATAATTCAAAAGGTGTATAGGATTACATAAAGTTGCAATTTTTATTTAGAACTAAATTGTATATTAGGGAAATAGAACAGTAAGTAATATGTTACAGCTCAACGGATCCGTTGGTGCCTCATAGCAATGCGCCAACGGCGACATCAGACAGCCCCGAAACGGAGGCTTCACCATATCCACCTCTACTGAAAGGTTTGTTACTAACTGAATCATTGAAATTCATTTTAAACTATCCAACTGCAAAGCACGGGTTTGCTTTCTCAAAGGAGACCAAATAAGTAATTATAGCCAGTGTCAAAATGCATGGAATATCGTGTTTTACGAGGCACGGAAAAGACAACACCTACTGCTAACTTTGAGCTAATATTTGATGTTTTCAGCATCACAAGAATATGGCAACATTCCAATGGCGTCCAAGACCGCCGGGAGCACAAAATGCGAGGGTTATACTGTTTCCGGCGCAGAGAGTCGGACCAGCACAAAGTTTCTGCCGTCTAATTCCACAGACAGGTATTTCCATCTACCTTTGAAGTCTTGAAGATTGTATCCTAAGCCCGAACGTTATAACTTTAACGGCTTAATTATATTTCACAGGTTATTAAGTTCAGTAGAAGTGGATTCGTTAGAAGGAGATTCGGAGATAGAGACAGATGTAAAGCCGGCCATCTGGGAGACATCTTTCATTGAGACTAATAAGCACGCTATCGAGCACAAACCGAACTCAGATAACGGACCCATAGTAAGTTTTGTTTTAGTGAATCTATGTTTTCGCTGATAATTCTAGGCTTTTTTTATTTCATTTGCTTAACACTAACAAATATTACAGATTGAGAAGCTCATTAGCATCACCCCGACTTCACCAAAGCCCCCAGAAAACGTACTGTCTGCCAGTATAGAAGGCAAGACTCTAGATAAGAATAAAATAAAGCCAGACAAAAGCAATACTGCTCCTGAAAAAGCCAAACTGGTCGCTGATAAGAATAAAGTAAATACTGATGGAGGTTTATTGGTTGGAGAGAAAAGTATAATAGGGCCTGAAAAACATTTAATAATGCCGGATAGGAACAAAAACACGCTCGGCATTGAAAACAAAACAGCGCCAATAGCTTCTCCAGACCCACCACGCATTAACGCGTGGGGTAAAGACCTTCCTAAACAATTACCAAAGCCTAAACCTCTGTGTCTAGACGCGGCTCAGTTAGAACAAAACCTAAACGCCTTAAAGAAAAATAGTGGTTCAGTAAACTTAACAACTATGAATATAGTGCCTCCATACATAAATGTGGTCACACCGAAGAAATTAGCGGAATCAAAAACTATACAGATCGACCCTAAGAAAGCTGTAATCCACGACCTCCAACCAGTAACCGAAAACGAGGATAAGAACAAATTGAAACAGTCAAGTTCAGCTGCGAGTTTATTAAATGGTCCTCTCACCGATGTCCCATACGCTGATAGCGATAATACGTCGTCCAGTTCGGGTAGTATGGCGGGAAATTCCCGGAATAAAAGCTATCCAGATATTAACGCGGTGAACGGTAAGAGCAAAGTTAAGAAACAGGGTAGCGACGGTGATAAAGGCACCGATGTGGAGATTAGCTGCTAAATTCCAAGATGGCCTCTTTCCAGCTGTCAACGTCGACGTCGAGGTGTCGCCGTTCCACGGACGGATATTTGTTGTAAATATGGATGTTTAATAAGTGCGTTCTCATTTCGATGAATATATTTTTGTTAGACGTTGTACAAACTTATTTTTTAAATGTATAATTTAAGGCTTCCCGATGCTTATAGAATATAAAATAGTTTTATGCCCAATTGCTCAATGTTTTGCGCGAGAACAATAATATTTTGTACGTTCTTTTCTTACTGTTTTGTAACGAATTGCTTGTAGCATTTTTATGAGTTAGCGTCGATAGGTGATAATATATGTGAACTTTGATGTTATATCGATATCAGTAACGTAATGCGCACATCGCAAAATATTGTATTAGATTAGTAATTCAAAACATCACAGTATTGTTTCTATCGGAAATGAACGCTTTGAGAACTTTTCACAACACTAGTTTGGTGACCAAATAATAAAATTTGTAAGAAGTAATTGTCTTTATGTTGAACTCGATTATTTTCGCGAAGTTTTTAATACAACGAAAAGTTCTCAAATCTAGTCACTGTCACCTAGGAAAGTAAGAATCTAGCGCTTAAAGTGAATTGTATATAAACGTTGTAGTTCATGTAAATCCGCCCTAAAATATTCGATGAAATAGGCAATTGTCGAGTAGATTTAATGTAGTTAATAAATGCATGTGTATAAAGATATATGCGGGTACTTTTAATCTTCGAATTCTATTGCTGTCTCTTTCTACGAAAATATCATTCATACTCATAACATAGAGAATATTACGATCCTATATATTACATTTCTAGATACTCTATATAGAAAGAGATGACAATATCTTATAATTTCCTTGAGGATTTGCAAACTACCCGCCTGACCGAAAATTTTGAGTCAAAGAATATAATATACATAATATTTATTGATATATGTATTGAAGTATGTGTTTAATCACAATTGGATGCTTTAATTAAAATTTAAGGTAGAATAATAAGAATTAAAATGTATTATTTTGTTTCGTTCTCAGTAGTGCCAAAGTTACTTGCCTCCGAGCATTTATTTTCCTTTTTGAGGCATGAGACGACAGGGTATAGCGTTATTTTGGGGTGTTTCCAAAAATCAAATTTTAATATTAAAATATATTTATTTCTAATTTATTAGGTCACATTGTGAAGTTGAAGTTTGTTGTTCGGTTCCTAATGTTAAACGGTTCCTAAGTACGATCCTATTTCGGTTTCAGTGTTTATTGCGTTTAAATTAACGGTTGCATATTGAAAGTTTAATTATAGGGAAGTGCAACATGTATTGACAGAAAATAATTATGGTGTTAATTAAGCGCAGTACATAAACTGTGCAATATTTAAAAACACTGTACTGTCAGTAGGATTTCGAATATTCTTGCGTTCCGCTCTTCTGATCCAATAGCGTAGGGGGAATGTATAAAAAAAAATGGCTCATGGTTCCTCACTACACTAAACAAATACTTTATTTTCGATCAGGAGTGCAGAGATAAAATGTTCATCTACTGATAGGACACAATACTGAATAACGTTTTATCGTCACTTTTGTTTTGCTCAATATAGAGTTTGAATTTCCAAATATTATATTGAAGTTATATTTGTCTTATATTATTGCGTACAAAGGTTGTGATTAAATCGTAGTGGACCGTCTACCGCTTGAACACGAGTTCCTTTTATTGAGTGACTTTGAAATGTTATTCGGATTAAAAAACCTAAGCATTCAATAACAGTCGCCGCTTTGTATAAAATATTATAACGAAAGCATTCTAATATTATTTTTATACAATTACGTAAATTAAAAACCATATTCTTAAGTAACGATACGTCGAATTTAATTGTAAGATTAAGTTGTATCCTTCAGTACGGTTTGATCTCGTTTTAAAAGTTTGAAACTATCTTTTGTTTGGCGATGTAAATGATCTATGTTGAAAAGGGGAAGTGCTTCTTTACTTTATGGGACATTTTAAATGGATCTTACTAATATCATGATTTCTTTGAAGGTATTCGTTTTGATAAATATGTGAACAAACACAAACTATAAAAAGTTTCACGAAAACTTTGAAAATGTTAACAGATTTAAATAAAAGACTTTAACGGTTTAAAACGCGATATATTAGTTAAACTTATTTAAAAATGATTTTTTTTGTCGGCCCGACGTGACCACGACTGTTGCAAAGCAGCCGTGGTCAACGTCGGGCCGCAAGTTAAAAATCATTTTCAAATAAGTTTAACTAATATATCGCGTTTTAAACCGTTAAAGTCTTTTATTTAAAATTTGTACTACTCGCGTAAACTAGACAGTATTTAATGTTAACAGATGTTATTTTCAGGTTGAAGAGTTTAACCAATTTTTTAATGAATTAAGATGGATAGTGTCTATTGTGCAGAGAATATACGGTACATTTTATATTGAGTTCAAACTTAATAAATCTTTGTTAATTAAAATTCATTTTTTTTTCGTTTTAAAGTCAATTGTAAACTAATTGGGCATTTCCAACCGATTTTTAGTTTTTTTGTAAAACCGTTTTGAGTAAAGGGCCGCCCTACATGATGTTCTTGGCTTAGCAGGTATTTTTTGTATATCCATATATAACAAAAGATGAAACACAAAAAACAGTATATTTTACATACTGCCGTCACTTTAGTAACTTACTTAAACAGTAATGAAAACCATAAAATAACAGTTTGTCTTCTAAAATTGCTTTTAACATTTCTGTGGTAGGCCCTTTACTCTTTTATAAAAGTGGTGAAGTACAACGAAATTAATTTGCAATTTACTTTCAAAATATCAAATTGTAAACTTGTTAGGTATAAATTATAATAATTATAGAGATGAATAAATTATAAAGTTCATAAAATATTATGAGCGAGATGTATTGGTTATCGCAAATAAATTAATGTATATATTGTTGTTTTATTTATATTTCTAGTACCCTCAATAGATGGCGGCAGGCCTTGGGTTTCCCTTTTTTCGACGTCCAAGTCTTTCTCAATTAAGATTAAATTGAAGATGAATTAATACAGTAAAGAAAAATATTTGTACGACATATGAAGCTGCTAGAGACACAGTGGCCTAATAACGAATAAAAAAGATTTTCAATTGAGAGGAAAATAAAAATGCGCAATTAACTTAGGCGAAAATGAATTTTTCCCTACTAGTATTTCTGCCAGAACAATGTTAACAATTTACGGACACTGCTTTTCTACATTAACATTTTTATACTATGAAAGAATATAATATCTCAAGTCATACAATTATTAGTTGGGCTACTCTTCCTCTAGCGGCGTAGTTTATCTGTTGAATTTCGTAAAAACCATAATGATTCAATACTACATGTTGCATTATTATTGTTACTACTTTTATCATACTTATGAGATATAGAAAAACTTTGCTTTAGAGACTTAAAATAAAAATCTAACTTGTTGAATATAAAAGTTTTGTATTTTTTAAGGTCTTCATCTATTTCCTTATATCATTGTCCATCTACCCTTTGATAGTTCCCACAGCTGAAACCCCAGCCCCACTAAGCTAACCCTAATACGAACGAAATCGAATACAACAGGGTCAAATGACAAAACAAAGAGCAAATTTTTGAATACTTTTTATTTCCCACTGAAACAATTATGAAATTCTTAACATTCATACAATACAAAAATTCTACGCTTACAGCGAATACCACACTATAAGGGGCTTACAAACAATTTTGCTGACGTTACCCATGTATACATCATACGATATGCCACTTGTTAAATGGTACAATTCCGTAGCGAACAACTATGCGAAAAACTGATTGGCAATTTAACAAAAATAGCATAAAACGAATATTGAAACTGTATAATAAATATATTTAGAAGACAGATTTTACATTAAAGTATGTACGACTTAAAGACGTATCTGTTAGTTTAAACTAAAAATCTACTTTAAAAAAACTAAAACGGGTTTTAGATGCGAGTATAGGGTAGAAAGAAGGGTAAACTAGGAATAGGTGGGGTAACTAATTAAATCATTAATAACCTCTAAACAATGAATGTTTTTATCGAGATATCATCATGCAATTTGAGTATTTTCAATTTATAAACCACACATAGTCATCGAAAGTTTTACAAAAAATTCTATTTTTTTTTCCATAAAACAAAAAAAAAATGCTCACAATCAACAAAATAATAACGGTTTAAAATGCAAAATATTGACGAATATTTTTTCTACGCCTTGACGTTTAAAACTCAATCAACTGATGTATTTTACGTTATAAACCGTTTAGTGTATTGAATGTGTACTCGTAAACTACAGATTTAAGTTCATTTTTTAGCAGGGTGTAGAAAAATATGTAAAATAAAAAAATAATTTGATTCTTAGATAAGCGTAGTTTTTAAACTCATAATAGTAAGGAAAATATAGAATATAATTTTCAATATGATTACAGAAAATTTTCTATTCCCGTATATAATAATAGATTGGACAATTTCAACGCCGCGTATAAATTTAAAAACTTAAATACATGAAGCCTAAAATACCTAGTACCTACTAACTTATTAACTTTATCAGTAGAAAAAAAAACTAATTCTACAATTTTAAAGCCCTAATAACGTAAATGTGATGTGTAATTATTGCACTACCAAATAATATATTTACAATCGATGTTTGTGTGAGCAAGTACACTCGCTATACAGAACTATATAAAACATAAATAAGACTAGTTTATAATTTTGATGCCGAGCCTATGCCAGCGAGTGTACCGGTATTGTAAAGCAACATATTAAATTATAAACATCACTACGAAATTCGATATAAAAAGTAAAATAAAATACAAAACGTGTAACGTGCATGTATATTTTGTATATTTGTGCGAGAGAAAAAAAATTGCAGCTTCCCCAAAAACAGCGATAGTGGCGCCATCGATGCCGTTTGTTTTTTTTTGCATCTAATTACAACAAGGTGTCCGATAGGAAACCAGATAGCCTTAATGCAAACATTGATCGAAAGCCTATTGATATTTCCTCATCAAGCTTTGAAGTATTAAATATTAGAAAAATCGCAGCACAATTTTTTATTATGTTGAGTATCCAAGTTTATCCATCAAAGCTAAAAGTGACGCATAGCCTAACATAATAAATACTATCACATTGACATCTTGTCGAATTAAACCCGATTTCATCAAGATAACATCGATTAACCGTCCGTTAACTTATGATATTAAATTTGACGGTGTTTACTTTTTAATCGATGTAAACATTTGGTGTGAAATTGGGCCTTAGAAATCGTTATCGCTCGAAGCATCGTAAGACTCGTTTATTTGACCCGGCGTAGGCTGGTAACGGAGGTTCGGCGACAAAACCGGCCCGTGGAAGGACTGCGAGCGTAAGACGTTGCTGAAGAGAAAAATAAACAATCAATAGACACAAAAAAACCTTTAAGCTCTTATCAGAACTTAGAGGATTCTGGGTGAGCTTTGAATAAATTTCCTGGAATTTATTGCATAGACATTTTTGATAAAATTCGTTTGAAAAATAAATATATTGGATATAAAATTTAATTAAGAAATACTATATACAAATTGAATTAAACTATCATAAAAATGTAATAGAACATAAAATAATGAAAATGAGCCAATACCGACCATGAGTGCATAGCTTGAAGAAATGTTAGTTTGAAACCCATAGTACAATCTATCCATACATATATAATAGTGTATGCAACAGTTAGTAAGCAATATATTTAAAAAAGTACATAGATGAGAAGCCAATGATACTATTTTAACTATGATATTAGAATCTTATTATTTACAGGTGATCTAGAAATCTAATTATTTCTTAGATCTCGTTCCAACACACGAGCGTTATTTGCAAACAGGTAAAAGCATGTGCTTAAAATGAAATCGCCCCAACAACGCCGAACGGACATTTTAACTAACCTCTGCTAAACAAGATGGCCGCCGTTACACTTTAGCCAGATTTTCATGCATATCGGAAACTGTCACGCTCTAGAATTTTTAAACATCAAATTGCTTTTAAAACATATAAGAAAATAATTTTGGGGTTTGATTATCAAAACGGGACCTTTAGGTCCCATACAATAAACACGCCTCGCAGTTGTAGTTATCTTAAATGTTTGGTTGTATTTTTTATGCAATATAGGCAATATATTTGAGAAATGTGCAAGTAAATAAATCGCGAGTCACATTTGGCGAATATTTATATCTCTGCAGGATCAACTAGGACCTTTTTAATTTCCCATGAAAAAGTAAGTATAATTAGTCACAGAAAAATTACGAGACCATAGACTGTAAAAATCGTTACGTTTGTATTTAAAACCCTCAGTTGTCAACAAAAATGTATATTACCGTTACCTTGCAGTTTTGGGCGGGGTTTTACTCGACTTGCCGAGTGCCGCCGCTTTCCTCGGATCATACGACGCCCTTCGTTTCCACTTCTCCAATTCTTGCTTCTTTTGTTCTGAAAAAGCAAAATTAAAAACATAACGATTATACAATATGAGGGTAGTGCATTACTTTTAGATGGTGTTTCATTTACGTTTTATTTATTTATTTAATAAGGTTTTACTACTAGATACTTTGTGTACCATGTTTTAAACTTCTTTAGCTAATTTCAATAAAACACTTTGACGGTTTGAACGCGTGAAAATATATTAGTGAGTCCTATTTGAAAATTATTTTAACCACGTCTCGCCGCGACCATGACTGCTGCAAATTAAAGATCTCTTTAATGGTGTCTTGCTTTCACTTACCCATTTCATATTGCTGAGCACTCCCCTTGCTTACTGCCTTTTCATTACTATTTAGCACCCCGACGTACGTCTTGCTCGGGTCTCGGCGGAGGAAGTTTTTGGGCGAGTTCTCAGACTTGTACTTCGATATGTCCAGGTAACGGGGTTGGATCTCTTTTGCTTTCTTGTGGCTAACTGAGGTTGTCGACGACGACATAGAGTAGTCACCACTGTACCTATAGCGTTATAGTAAGAATTATTATTTACTTGGCATTTCAAACGCTTTCAAACGCAGCGATCTAGAGTGAGACTATTTTTATTCATTCAACATGAAATATTGGTTTTTACTAAGTATGAGTATGAAGTTATTTTTATTTGTTTAATATATAATCCAGTGTCTCAGAAAATTACGATTTCAGTGTAATTGTGTTTACAAAAATTGTCAAGTTAGAAAAAATACACTATGCAAATATAGAGTAAAGTAGCCCAACAACACAGCTTTAGATTATCACCTTACTAATCCCCCCCCCTTTAACCTACCAATCTTATCAAATTATTGATGAATATTTTTAAAGGCTAAAGGGATGTTTTCGCAAAGAACAACAACTATATCTCTATCTCAAACTCTACCTCTGTTTCGGTTGTATTTGCGTCCTGTTCTGTCTCATGACAACCGGGGCGCTCTCCGTCCCGCTCTCTCCCTCGGTGTCAGTGTATGAATTTTTTTCGTGACTGAAGATGGAACTATTTCTTGGACTGCTTCCATTTGTTGTAGAGTTGGTGTCACTATCAAGAATGAAGGTTTTGCGTTTGTCTATGGTCCCTCGTGCCGTGTCCTTTGTGCTTTTGTGTTTGTCGTGACGTCTCTGTTTCTCGGGCTGGTGTACCTGGAAATGCAATGACAATAGTTATAACATATTTTTTGTATCGCACCACAGGTCTCTATTTCTCATAGAAGTTCATCTTATACCCACCAAGCTATTACATTTACAGAAGTATCAAGTACGACTAATATCAATAAAAAATAAGTTCAAAAAAGTAAAAAAAATTAGATTGTTTCAAAAGACGTATTATTGTTTAAAATACTTTTTTAAAGAGAGGGCTAGTCTGGCAGTGATAGGAATTGCTCCTTAGGTCATTAAATTCACAAAAATGTAGGTAAGTGTAAGGTGTTTGTAAGACATGTTGAAAAAAGCCAGACTGAGTTTCTTCTCGGTTATGTTGTCTTACACACTGTAGAAATCACGAAGAACGGACAGACAAACATATTATTTAATATTTTTTTGACGAATCTAAATAATTCTTATAATTTTACAGAGAATGAAGAATTTTATTTTATTTTGTCTCAAATCATTCAACCGTGGATTATTGCATAAATTACTAGACTTTATAGAACAAAGATTTCTATTGAAAAGATCAGGAGTTACATGCGGCATCTACGTCGCTATGTTAGTTAGTTAATCTACTCCAATAAAATGACTTTGTTACGAAAGTACCAACTTTAAATGTATCTTTACCCGTTAAGCTAATGAACTGATAAAACCGACGCACATAAGTGTCCCAACAATTTCTATGTGAATTGGTATGATTCCAGGCGTTACCAATAGGCATTGTAAATAATTATCCTCGTCCAATGTTATATCTGTGTGGGACGTTGTAATAACACCTAGAAGAGAGCACTGACTTTGAATGTTACAAATCTACCTATATAACGTGCACTGTGGACCTGTTAAAGAAAATAATAAAAAGAAACACATTAAAATTACATCGATATTCTTTTGAATTTTTAAGCAAGGATTTATAAATTATATCTAACATACCTTAAAATTGGTGACGTAATTCCTTGCGATAACCACGTCATTGGTCAACGGTTGTCGTTTTCTGACGTCGAGAATGTCGGAGTGGGTCGAAGTAATCATGGGATCTATGGGCAATGTGGGCTGGTCGTCCTCTGTGCCTTCCGAGGAGTAATCCAGGGTAAGATCCGCTATGTTGGTGGTGTGGAATGATTGAGAGCGGTGTACTGGTGATGAGTGACTGAAAAGAATGGTTAGATTTGTTTATTTTTTTTAAATTTAATTAATTATAAACACCATAGTTTACACATATAAAAATTTATGAACTAGCTTAAAAATAATGGGCACCTTATCACTAAACAGCGATCTCTTCCAGGCCACCAAATGTAAAGGGGAAACAATGAAAAGAAGGCAATTAAGAACTGGAAAAATTAAATTTGAAAACAGTTGAATGTTTAAAACGCAAAATATTTTAATTAATTTATTTAGTCAAAGGCACGGAGACTTTGAAACAACCATGGTCACGAGGGGGAATGGAGGTGGTCTCTAATTAAAGGTGAAGGTACTCTAAGTTCATAATAAAGCCTCAAATGTATATCTATCGTCGAATTTGACAAACTCAACATCTACATCTATGTTATATATACCTATACAATTATTTTTTTACTAATTAAATTGCGCGTTTTAAACCGTTAACGCGGTGTATGAAGTGTGTACGACTCGTGTAACCAACAAAAGATGTATAATGTATGTGACGACAAAAAAATGCTAATATTTAAATGTGCTAAAGATATTTGCTTTAATAAATTAAGGAATTATTGTAAAACTATGTAAAAAATAATATATACCTTGGCGAACTAAGGTCGTCTTTGTTAACCTCCTGTCGTTTCGCCATCTGTCTCTTTTTGCCTTCCTGTGCCGCCTTCATTGGGTCGTAGGAGGACCGTTTCTTCCAATTGGAAAATTCTATTTCCTTCGACGCCAAGGCTGACGAAGAGCGGTGCTGGTTTTGCTTCTTTTGTACTGAAAAAGTATTATACACCATTAAGTAATGAAGTGAGATACTATACTAATATATAAAGCTGAAGACTTTGTTTGTTTGAACGCGCTAATCGCAGGAAGTACTCTTTCGAACTGAAAATGTATTTTTTTGTTCATTAAACGAGGAAGGCTTTATGCTATAATAGATCCGGCTGAAGCCATTAGGAGCGACGAAACAGCGGGAAATGTAAAAAAAACGCGTATTATTGAACTTTCTGGGTTTCCGATGCGTATGCTATGCTGCAAACCGTTTGAGATGCCCAAAAAATACATATATTTCGAGCAGAAATGATGAACTACGGGACTCGACTGATGTTGTAGGTAACAGCTTAAAAGAGATGAAGAACAAGAAATAACAAAGAGAGATGAACAAATGTTGTTGTCCAAAATAACTGTTCCACGCGGACGAAGTCGCTGACACAGCTAGTTTACGTTACGGAGGAAGAGTGAAGAAATATAATATATGCGTATATTGTTTTCCTCTTTTTAAAGTATTCACACTTCGCGATATTGTAAGACGAATCCCGACGAATGTCGTCAGTGACATCTGATACCGAGCCACATAAACCGCGGACAATCGATTTTATCAAGGATGCATTGTGTTTACGCTCATTGTCTTAAATTCATTGTTTATGGAGTGCTTCCGATTTAACTTGTTTTGTGCGAAGGGAAAAGTCACGAAATATGTACTTGATTGAAATAATATTTTGTAACTCAACCTCAAATTACATTTGTTAGGTTTTATTGCTATACGTGAGACAAGACAGACAAGCAAGGCGTTCACTTGACGGTAGAAATACTCCAGTCTATAGCATTTAAGCAGATATGCTGTCGACTTATTGTTGGACATTCTGACTGAAACCTGAAAGCGAAACGTGAATATACATTTACAGGTTTTTCATCTGTATACGATGGTTTGCGAGGCGGACAGAATTACAGTATTCCTACTCCCTATTGATAAATTCACATTTCCAGACGAAGTCAAAATTATAAATTGATTACAAAAATGTTGGGCCCAGCGGGAACGAACCCACGACCCGTTGATTTTACACGTACATTTCTACTTTAAAAAAATAATTTTAAACATACCTTTCTCCAGCTTTTGAGGTTCCCTAGTAGACGACCTGGATTTAGTGAGCCTACTCAAAACTGCTTGTTTCGAATCCGCTCGTCTGCTTTGATGGTTCGCCGGTTTCCTCTCCTCCCTGCCCATCGGCGGCTCCGACATCCTCGTGTTCAGCACCCGCTCCTTATTGGTCACTCTAACCGAATTCCTAACCAATCCCGGCCCGAATTTCCTCTGCATTTCCGGTGTGTTCGGACATCTTGGTGAATTCGAGGGTACCACAGACTTCAAATCGGGCGATTCGATCCTTCCTCGAATCTGCCGCTTGTACCTCAGGTCTTGGGATTTATCGAACCCGTTATCTGACTCATCGGAATCCTTGTATTCTTCCGACTGCCCACTGGACCGTCGCGATATCAGCCGCGTATCCACCAAATTATTATTCTTATTCACCGTGCTGAACGAGCTGGAACGCTTGATGAAGGTGCCGTAAGGTTTATCTTGACGACGCGTTTGATCGATTCCGTAAGGTTTCGTATCTAGGGCGTTGTTCTTGAGAACCGTTTTCAGGCACACGTTGGTGTTGATGTCTTTGAAGAGCTCAGTGTTTTTGCCGTCGAAGGAACTGTGCCGCGTGTGAGTTTTGTACGCTAAGATTTTGTCGACGTAGGGACGGTTCGATACAGTTTTGTCATCTGAACTATTGCTTAGGAGGCCGCGGTGTGAGTCGGGGCTGTTCATGTTGGAATCTCGTCTCGGTTCCGTATCTAGTGACCTGGATGCCGTGTTGAGACGGCGATTCTCCGGCACCTTGGACGAACCCGTTATCACATAATGTCCGGGACTACGAAGCGGGCTGCTGTCACCTGATAAGGTAAGTAAAAAACGTTACCAGACGAACGCTGTAGTTAACTATATGTGAGGACAGGAAAGTCAGTAAGAAGTAAGACATACGATGTGATGATGAAAAAACTCAGTTTGAAAGCATATAGTGTTTTTTAAAAACAGCAGGGTTACTAATCAGCCATTTAACGACAGGAAGTACGACATTTGAATCACAAACTGAAAACACTTTAGATTCCGGTTTAAAACGCGGGAAAACATATTGTGTGTCTGTGAATTGCATTTTATTTACAGGCAAGTAGCTAATTGTCACTGCCCTGCCCGACGGAAACTTTTCATCGTGTTTCCCAAGATTCTAATCCCAGTCTTCTTTGGGTTGAGTCCAAAATATTTACCTGAAGTTTCCTTCCTCCGTAGTCTATAGTTGAGTGAGTTAGAGCGACTGAGTTGAGATATCGGCAACCTCGATACGAGTGTCTTCTCACTGATGAGCGACGTGGTGAGTTGAGACGGAACGTTGGAGGCATTGGTTCGGGTGGAATGCAATTTTGCTTGAAGATTCGTTATCGCGTTCTGCGTTTTGAGGAGGTACGACTCAGTGTCCTGTGGAGGTATGAGGTCCTGGAACAACAAATTATTCTATTAGCCATATACAATAACTAGTTGAGACCGTGACGTCGTCCGTGTTCCCTCGTTTTTGCGAGTTAGGGCGGATTTACATTGAGTTATTAACACTGTAAATCCACCGTATAGCATATGGGGATATTTTTTTTAAATCACGTACATTTTATTTTCTTGAACCATTTTCCCAGTTTTATGCACATTTCCCTATGTTGTTTTCGCTCCTATTGATTGCAGTGTGATATTTTATAGCCTAAATTTAAAACCGTTTAGTCTAATTTAATATTTTACAACAAACTTTCTCGATATATGTTACATTTACCAGCAAAAAATAATTTTTCAATTCGCCCAAACTAACTATTCTAGTCTAGTCCTTTATAAAATATTAAATACTCTTTACGTTAATAGAAATCATTCAATTTGTAAGGAAGTTAAATAATTGTATGTCATTCTTCCGCCTTCTCCAATTTCGGCGTTTCTGTGTCATGATATGGTAAATTTGTTTCATAATAGTTAGATATTGTCGATTAACACGCGAACGTATCTTTACTATGAAAATATAGATTCTAGTTCAACACAAGCGAAATATGTAAAATACCAAAATACAATAGACGTGTTAGCAGGACCTTGGTAACAATGCATGATTAATAAAGAACAGGTCATGAATTCAACACCCAGGCTCGTTGGTGCTGGCAAACAACGGGCCGTGGGTTCGATCGTCACCGGGTCCAACATATTTATAAAATTTCTGAAACATGTTGGATATCGTCTGGAAATCTGAATATTGAGTGCGTGTTAGGAATATCGCACAGTTTAATCACGTTTCGGCTTCAATCTGTGGATTTCCGAAATCCAAAGCCAAAATAGGTCGATAGCGCATCTTGTTTAGACGCTATAAGCTGGGGTATTTCACTTATCATCAAGTTAACTCCATGCCTGTCTGTACTCCTCTATCATAAAAAAAAATTTATAATCATCTCTCCCTGAAATATCGATATTTCTACAGCACATTGAATATAGATATTATAGGCATACGACCCAAAATCGAACCTCTGTCTTGTCTCTTGCTTGACCGTTACAATATTAGGCATTAAGCGCTATCTAGTACTCATCTTACAATCACCAAATCTCATTATCTACAGGAAGTGGAATCACCTTGGCTTATCTTATCAAGATGCAATAGTACTCCCATTCGCCGATACAGCAAGTAAAAGTTGATAATCATGATTACCTATCATTTAAAATTTGCTTTGCGGGACTAAGCAAATAAATAAGTAATTTTAACGGTATACTGTCTGTAGTTTACGCGAGTAGTACCTACACATTTAAATAAAATGGTTTAAAACGCGAAATATATTAGTTAAACTTTCGGATGCTTTCCAGCAGTCGTGGTTATGAGGAGACTCCGTGACCACGCCTGCTGCAAAGCATCCGAAACATCGGGCCGTCGTTATAAATGATTTTGAAACAAGGTTAAATAAAATATATCGCTTTTTAAACCGTTAAAGTGTCTTATTTAAATAATTTTAAGGGTTAAAATGCGAAATATATGTACTTGTTTTGTTACCCGTGACCACGGCTGGTGATCAGGCCGTCGTTAAAATTAATTTTAAGCATTAATTGAAATAAAAAATATAATTTTATCCTTTTAAGTCAATAATTCTACAGAATATCATTTGTGTTTAATGTATTTATACTTTATTGTATTGATAAATGTAAATTAATAATTGTCGATACGATAGTGGACAAAACCGCAATGCGCATCAATAAAAGGCTATAGCCTCCTAAAAACACCGTAAATACCTAACGCGTTACACCACGTCAAAATGCCTATTGGTCAGTGTGTCTCATGCAGTGATCTATACTAATATATGAAGCTGAAGAGTTTGTTTGTTTTCGACGCGCTCATCTCAGGAACTAATGGTTCGAATTGAAAAATATTTTTGTGTTGGGTAGAGCATTTATCGAGGAAGGCTATAACACACATCGATGTGACTAATACGAGCAAAGAAACAGCGGGAAAGGTCGTAAAAACTGAGAAAATAATTCATCCTTGTGGGTTTCTATAGCGTACGCTGCGAAAAATGTTTAAGATACCCAAAAATATGTACGAAAGAATTAATTTTCTTTAAACTGTCTAAAAAAATTGCAAGAACGACGGGAAGGGACGCGTCCCACGTCGTGGGTCACAGCTTAAGTTTATAAAGATGAAGGGGGTTTGCAAAATCGAATTTGGATGCCCAAAATAACAATACTACGCGAACGAAGTCGCTGACACAGCTAGTTTGATATAACTAGAGTTGCTGCGCCAAAATATGATTCCCCCCAAAACTACTTCAGCAAGTGAAAGAGACATATTAAGAGGGAAACGGGATTCACGGATGTTCATTGTTATCTTATATACTATATAACTTAAGCGATATCGCGATCTATAGCGTATTTAGGAGACCGCAGCCTTACGAAGAGGTAGAGTAGACGTCGATTAGTGTCAGCAACAAGCTAGAACAATAAACGCTTTCACCTAACCTTGGCTGGGCAGTAACCGCATTCTTGGTGACATTATTTTGTAACCAGACGGATTATTGTGGTTTTATTACTGCGATATTTAGAGCGGCGTCTACGCAGCGGTCAGTTAAGTGTTGCGGCAATAGTTTTACAATATTCTCAACAATTCCAACATTAAATACTGTCTGTCGTTTACGTGAGTAGCATACATTTAAATAAAACAAGTTAACGGTTTAAAACGCGATATATTGGTTTAGTTTTCCTTACATATATCGCATTTTAAACCGTTAAAGTGTTAGAATAGATATTATGATCAACCTTGTCTATTGGTTGGTAAAATAGAGTTCAAATCCCGGTTGGGCAAAAAGTTTGTTCGATATTTGAAATTTGTGAAGTGTTTTTCGGTAGACCGTCCTTGTTGTTACATTCACTAATTTAGCGGCGGTTCTCGCTAGAGCCCACCAACCCACATTGGAAGTAGTGTGATGGGAAGCCCTCGATCCGTTGAGTTTTTCGCACAATAGATATATATCAACGTATTAATAATAGACACTAAACTGAATTAAGCATTCTTTACAACTTTGTGTAGCATCTAAGAATATCAACATCAGCCCTTTAGCAAAAAAATATCGGTAGGTTTTCGTTGGTAATGTTAGCAATGTATGTACGGGTCAACGGGTCGTGATTTCGATCCCCACCGGGCCATACATTTTCCGAAAAACGGAATAGAAATCTGGTAGGAATATCGAAATTTCGAGTCACGTCACAATTGAAAAGGCCGCGAAGTTTATTCGCCTTTCGGATTCAGTCTCTGTGAATTTCCGCGTATCCAAAGCGAAAATAGGCCGACAGCGCATTTTATCTAGATGTTATTTGGTTGCGTTATTCCACCTTCCATCAAGCCCATTGCACGAACCCCGTGTTTGTCTGACCCCCTCTGTCGTAAAAAGTGTTACTTTAACTTGGAAGCACAAATTAATTAATTTCCGAACCACTTCAAGTATTCCCTAGAGGCAATAAACATGACCATAGTGTTCAAGCAGTCCTACCATTTATGGTAGAAGGTCGTTTCAAGTCAAGTTCAACGTGACCAGGAAAGGCAGAAATAAAGGTGATTCAGTACTGAATTACGCAATCAAAAATAAAAATCGTATAGTTAAAAAAACCGGTAAGTGCGTAACTTTTTTTTTACATTACGAGTGGCTATTTATTGCTGGTAAATAAAATTAAATTATAAGATTTATATTTAAATGTTTATTTAATATTTAAGTTAAATGACACGTAAGATTTTTTTTAACGTTGTATCGTTTTTAATGTATCTTGAGTTTATTGTATTGAAGCTAAATACTGTCTGTAGCTTACACGAGTAGTACACATTTAAATAAAACATTTTAACGGATGAAAACGCGTTAAACTTGTTTGAAACGTCGGGCCGTAGTTAAAAATATTAACTAAAATATGTCGCGTTTTAAACCGTTAAAGTATTTTATTTAAATTTTTTTAAAGCTCTCTAACATACATTGCATTTATTTTTCTTACTTTTCTATAACAAAAATATAAGTATTAGTAATGAATAATTTATAAAGAAAAAGTCTAGCTGCAGTTTTGCAGATAGAGTCTGGTGGTACATAGAGAGCGAAGCACTAGTATTTCTACTTTTTATTACAAACGCCCTAACTACGACGGCAGTTGAAATAATTTGTATATAAGTTCAACTCATATATGTCGTGTTTTAAACTGTTAAAGTGCGGGAGACGTGCATGCATAGGTTGAAAAATTCGATGATGACGTGTAGGACAATCCTGTATCGTATTTTTTTATTTATAATGGATTTTTAATTTACACAGTTAAAGTGTTTTATATAAATATATATAAATTTTGTAACGATTACACCGCGAAATAACAGCCTAACTAAATATAAGTCCCTCTCAAAACTTAAGTCCTCTGTTGGGAATCAAAATGAGTAGATCAAACCAGGTGTACAAACAGGTGGGCATGGCATAAGCGATGAGAGAAAGCGAAATTCGAAACTGTACATCCTCTGCCCTGGCTAACCGTTTGTGGGCAGGATGTGACACACGATATCAACACGGGTGGTATAAGTGTACCACTATAGTAACATATAATAAAGCTAGGCACGCGATAAAGGAAAACATACTCGATGCAAAAATTCAGTCCAGTTTACGAAAAGTTTTAATTGCAAATAGATATGAAACTTTTCTTTATGATAGAGGTGAGACAAATATCACTTGATGCTAGTGAAATAGGCCAAACATATACCATCTAAACAAGATACGTAGTCGACCTGATTTGGAGTTGGACATTCGTATATCACAGCGAGAAACATCGCGATTAAAATTTACGGCTTTTTATCTGTCTATCTTTCGTGATTCCTGATTTCGCGATGTGAGCAAAATTATAAATATGTGTTATAACGTAGGTTATGTTAGCGAAATAACACTACACACTATTTACACTGTACACTTAGATCAGCAGAGTAACTCCTTATCGAATACAGGACAGAATACCAGAACACAATCAACGTTACCAAAAACCGTTCTATGTCAAAATACTGCCACCAGTTTTCCGGTGAAATTATTATAATGTAATAATTTCACCGGAAAATAAGCGGCCGGTTATTCGTAATATCAAAACTATTAGAAATAAAATAACTAACTCAATTCCTTAACTAACGTTAATTACTTAAAAAATTATATATTTGGCTAAATTCTAATTAATTAAAATATGTGACGGAAACAATAATTTTATTTAATTAATAAAGGCACCGGGTGTATAACTATTTGGTATTTGTGGAGTTGCCAGGGTGACGGGTCGAGGAAACGGAAGTAGTCGCTAACATTGATTACAAAAGTGTTGGACCCAGTGGGGATCAAACCCGTTGATATCCAGTCATAAAAATCAGTAAAGAGTAGTAGTTTATATTTAATAATTCACGCAGTAATAAGTTGACTTAAATACACAAAAATGACACAGACGGGACTTGAACCGGCGTCTTTAACACTCCGTCCTGTTGCTGCCCCAACCATTAATATTGAAGTAGTATACAAATAAAATTGGATAAATAAAATAATTATTTTTCATAAAATTCGTGTCTCTACATATTTTGGTGTGTAATCATTTAAAGAATATACCTGTACAATATTCTTTTAACGTGCGCAAGGAAAGAATTTCGGAGTCATTTTTATATTATTAATTTACTTTATTTCACATTATTACAACGTATGGTCTCTGTGGCGCAGCGCATGAGAAAGCGCACGAGATCCTAGGTTCAAAGTTTTAAAACTAAACGTAGCCAGATAACAAAATTGACATAGATAAGTGCGTCACAATTGACAGCGCATCTAGTATCTTACATGCTATATGGCTTGTCTATCCTCCTCTATCACAAAAAAAACCGCAGGGCGTACATTAGCACTATATTAATATAGCATTAAAGATATCCATAAAAGTCGAATATAAAGCTCGTAAAAACCAAAAATAACCGTTTATTGCGTATAAACAGCTCACCTGCATAAGCTATTAAACTTATAACGAGACGCAATAAATAAATCTTTATCCTCACTACAAGCTATCTTCGCCTGATTAAAATATTATAATCCTAATGTGGCGTGAAGGTCAATTATGAGATATATTTGGCATCTTAGACGACAGCTTGAACATTTGGCATTTGAGACCGGTTCAATACACTGAGGTATACTTTGTCTAATATAGGATTATAAGTTTGACAATCTCGTTGGGATTTTGGCTGCGTGTCTTCGCATGGTGGCTCGGAACCCGTTTCGGAACTAGCTGTGTCAGCGACTTTGTTTTTTGCAAACCTCATCTTCATGTTCATAAATGTAAGCTGTTACCTACGTCGGTCGCGTCCCGTCGTTTTGGGAACTTTATCTTAAATGATAGACCTATTATGTGACATTTTTAAGATCATTTAAAGAGGAACAATTTTTTTTACATATTCTTTGGGTATCTTGAACCGTTTTGCGCTGTACATACATTTGCTAGACAAACATTGCTACCAGTACCCCTTATCCAAGAAAATGTGGGTGATTCTAGACAAATTTATTTCTGAAGATTTTCACGAGGCCGAGATAAAGATGTGATAGAGAAGTACAGACAAGACCTATTTTGGCTTTATATATTAAAACCTTAGATTTAGTTTTCTTTGGGAGACGGTTTTTCTTGACGAGGACTTTCAATATTCCTACCACACTTAATGTCCCGATTTTCAAGATGATGCAGAAAAATTCGTATTGTACGTAATATGTTAAACCCACGGGTTTGATTCTCATTGGGTCCCACCTTGACGATTATTAGCCATACACTGCTACCGTTGCTGTCAATTATATGCAACCTATGACCTTTAAAAGTTAAAGTAACCAAGAAGTGACAGTCTCCAATGATGCGATGCGATAGCTAAAAATATTTCTGGACTAAATCCAAGTGAAGTGTATCGAGGCAGGATCAAGTAATTAAATTTAATATTCTATGAGTAAAATCCTTACATAGCTCAAAATAATAAGAAGTTTCATACTGCGTAAAATTTCTCGAAAAAAGCTTTGTTCACGAAGGCTCAACATTTACTTAATATCCTCTTGTAATGACTAAACGTACAAAATCCAATCACGACGGGATAACATATTCGAAGCCCAAGTAGAGAAAAGTGTTTAACTTTTAACTGCAAAAACCGAAGATGTATTAATTTAACTAATGTTTTAATACGAACCAACACTTCGGGAGCCGTGCAACAGCTGTGCGATACTACTTACACGTTTCAAACCGTTAAAAGTATTTTTGTATTAGTGTACACTAAAACGATATGAACATTATAACTATAGCTGTTACCCGACATCGACCGCGTCCCGTCGTTCTTGGAAGTTATTCTTAAAATATACACATGTCACGAACATTTTCCTTCCTCAATACATGCTCTATGCAACTCAAAAATAATGTTTCAATTCGAGCCAGTAGTTCCTGAGATTAGCGCGTTCAAACAAACAAACTCCCAGCATTATATATTAGTATAGATATAGATTTTTCTCAGTACATTTGCAACTAAACATCGCAAAAGAAAAACGTTTTCTTCTACGGGAAAACTTGAATAGATAAATAGCACAGATAATGGTATAGACATAGAATGACAAGAAGACTAATTGAATATTTATATAATCTGCAAACGATCTAGCCTCGTGATGTCGACTAGAATGTTCTTTTGAAAATTCATGAGTAAGCCAAATGAAGTTGTTCCCAGGAGACTAAGGAATTTGTTTCTGCTAATATTATAAAACAATAAAGAAATATGGAGGTATATCCTCGTTATTTACATTTTTACACTATTTAAAATCTTTCGGTTCACTAGCGAGTTTTTTAACTAAGTAACTACGAGTATGTGAAAGATTTATTAAATGAATTTTTGTTTTTTATACTCTGTGTTGCATATTAAGAATTAAATTACAATTATGCAAACATGACCCAAATCTCTTTTTTGTATATATGGTTCGCACTTAACAACTAGCATTTAGTGTGTGAGAATAGTAAATGTACTGTATCCGTGGCAATACACACTTGTGTGTCTGTTTATATTTCAGTAATCGATTTCCACACAAGTAGTGCATGCATATTTCTGCAGACCTTTCATTCAGATCGAAACTGATTTCCCGGGAATAGAAAGCCAGACCATTCTGCGTTTAACCGCTAAACCACGAAATCCTAACGTATAACTAGCTCTTCGTTAATCAGACATAATATTACATTACTTGCTATGTACATGACAATTAAAAAAAACACTTTTTTGGCAAATCGTATAAAACTATGATGATGGCGTTATTAGAGTAATGTCAGTGCATTTATCTAATTTTGCTTAAATTTTGAGTTAGGTCACTCTAATACTAAGCGTGCGATGTGTCGCCAGGGACTAAAAACAGGCGTTATTCCGCCTATATATGCAAATAACGCTGCATCGTCGATGTTGTAACTAAACCAAATGAAGTAATCGTTCACGATTCGTTTTGTGATACGCAAATCATGACGTCACACCATATCATGAGAAATATACGTTTATATTGTGAAAGGCTTTATGCTAATCTGTTTAAAATTTAAATTACACGCGCAGGACTAGAACTTACGACCAACAAAGTACCAATTAAGTTACCATGTGAATGTTGAATTTATGAAAGCTCTCATTTACAATAACATGTGAATATCTATCTCACGCAATTCATGTTTAAATAAGAATTTACACTTTAAAACGCGAATTGTTAGTTAACTTATTTACAATTAATTTTAACACGTCCACCCAAACGAGTCAAAAATTAATAATACGTTAGTGTATTTTATTTAGATGGTACGTTTCGCATTAATCCATTTTTATGTTATTAAATCATTTTTATAATTTAATATTACATATCATTTTCTATTCAATTAGTTAGGCTTAAAAAACGCTTTTATCATTTTGGCAAGTCATAAAGTCAGTCGAGGTTCTACCAAACCATTCACTTAATAAACAAATTGGAGTTTTGTAATTAATGATTTTACAGCCACGATATTTCAATAAATTTATAGTGTGTACATTCAAGAATAATTTAACTCTCGGTTTGTAAAATCACCAAGATAGTAAAACGATTGTTGTAAACTTTTACTATTTACTTGGTATTTATAGCTAATGTGAGTAAATTTTAAAGTACCTACTGACCAATTCCGTCCTTTTATATCTATTTGTAGGTTTTATTAATACTAGTAGAATCTGTAATACGGTCTAATTTCCGAAATTGATACATAAAGAGATACACAACGAATTTATAAACATCTGAGTCATAGATCATTGCCCTATCTCCCGCGCTGTATTGGGGTTGACTTCCGCCAGATAACTTCTCTCACTTCTATTGTTTATATTATAATAATTAAAAGGTATTTATGGCCTGTTAACATCGGGTTGTTTAACTCTATGTTTATTTTTCATAGACTTATATTGGCAAGTGATATGTAGGAGCTAGTGAAACCTCCCGCCGACTTTTGTTTTCGTAAAAACAAAAAAATTTTTACAGTGCGTTATGCAAATGCATTAAAAACTCTATAGAATAAAAAAAGTGTAAAGTGAAAATAAGACTTAGCTCAAAGGTCTCGTTACCAGGCCATAAGATATTTAAAAAAAATGGTTTGTTTATTTCGATTCCATTTTCGAAAATCATGTGTTATCGATATTGTCTGGATATTGCAACTGTCATTTGACATTGACAGGATTGTTTTTGGCGATAAAATCAAAATGCTTCATAACTGTGCATTATAAAACCGCTTTCATACGAATAACATCGTTAGAAACTTTATTATCTGCACTTTTTCCTGAGAGAAAGTTTAGCGTTTTATATTCACGGCAAATTAGGTGACAGATACATTTGTAATGGGTAATTTAATTTTGTTGCAATTTATATAACGCACTGTCATTCGTTGTGTTTTTGCTACCATTCCGCCATCGTGGTCAATAGTAGCTCGTGTGTCTTTGCAGGGCATAACCTGGGTTCGATGTCCGGAAATCAAGATGATGTTTCGCTCGGGTAGACCAGATATGAGGCTGCTAGAGGCAGAGTGGCCTAATAATAAAAAAATTTTCAAGAAGGAGAAAAATAATATGCGCAATTAACTTAGTCTATTTCTTATGTTAATAATTTTAGACTATGAAAATATAAATAACTTAAGTCATAGAAATTGCAGTTAGGCTACTCTGCCTCTAGCGGCCTCATACCTGCCATCTATTTTTGTGTACAAAACGTAGAGAGTAGCATATTCTCGTCATAACAATATCGATAAATAATATGACATACCAACATGCAAACTACATGCTGTGGTTATGTTACGTAAATATTAATATAACACGGAAGTGTCAAGTTAACTGCCCACACTCGACGCCTACATGGCTTACTGAGTAATATCTATACAAAACAATGACTTTGTACATCTCAAACACTTAAGATTATTTTTGGGATTCTTAAAGCACGTTTTAACTAGTTGGCTTGTTCTATAGTAGCAAATTGTTAGTAGACAGGTGGGGGGGGGGGGTGTATGGTTATCGAATACGGTCCAGCATGTTTGTGCATCACGTTTTGATTTATCTACTCAATGACAAAATAAATAATAATATTTCGCGACCCATATAACAAAAAAAATATGGTGGATATACGAAAGCAATATCACAATATGCCTCTTAATTCTATTTTATTACGGAGAATTTCAGTTTTTATAAAGTGATTAGTTTCATAAAATGTATTAGGCTTGTAGGCGAGTAACTGTTTAGCCAAATAACAAATATGTTTATACTAAGTAATTTGTTATCATGAGATACCAAACAGCAAAAGGTATAAAAAGATAGTACCACCATTTTCGGGCGTGATTCACCTGTCAAGCCTGCGCGCATAAAAAAGATGCGCTTGCGCAGAACACCGAACGGGTCTTTATGACTCATTCGCGATCGTGAACTAAAATTGGGTTAGGGTCGTGACGGTCAGGTTCCTTTTTGTTACATCGATAATGGAGATATATGTGGGCTTTAATCAAATTTTATATGATTAAAGACTATAAGACTTTAGTCTACTTTACTTAGTAGTCTTTGTTTCGTTAAAATAAAATATGACTATTTTAAACATCAACTAGATATTTTTTTTATTTTAGGTAATCGATAGTATATAATTCATAAATATCTTATGTTAATATTAATTTAAAATTTTGAACTCTTAATATGAGGAGATCTTTCTTTCCTGCAGCTCATTTCTTTATCTATCCAAATATTTATTTAAGGACTCTCGACATTTTATCTCAAATAGTTACATATCTAAAACTGACAATAACACAAAATTGTGTCAAACACTTGCTACATACATAGATAGACAAAGTGAAGAATAATTACTACAAAGAATATGTATTTACGTTATTTTTTTATTTTTTATTATTTCTTAAATTGCTTATGTGTCTTGCGAATTTGGTTTACGTTTGATCTTACGTTTAAAATGTTACTGTTAAAATATATAACTATTGATTGATAAAACAGAGAAGAAAAAGGCGATAAAAAATTCAACGTTGAGTGTTGGTCCCATGTTTTTTACGAAAACCCGTGACATTAATAGTATTTCTATTTGCTATATTACGCATAACATGCGCTTACGCAATTTATGAATCACAATAAACACTACAATTAGCAAACCCACATGAACAAATTCAAACATTTCCTAACATAACTTTAAATAAAAGAATTACTCGCAACATCTTAAGTGATACTGTCTGTAGTTTACACGAGTAGTACACATTTAAATAAAACACTATAACGGTTTAAAACACGATAAATATTGCGGAGTCTCCCCGTGACCACAGCTATTGCAAAGCATTCGAAATATCGAAACGTAGTTAAAATAATTTTCAAATACGTTTAACTAACATATATATCGCGTTGTAAACCGTTGAGTGTTTTATTTTAATCTTTAGTAGCGTTTGGCATCACTATCTTCATTGAATACTAGCTGTGTCCGTCCGCGAGAATCGTTATTTTGGGCATCCAAATACGTTTTTGCAAACCACTTCGCATTTATAAACATAAGCTGTTACCCACGACGTCGGTCGTATCCCTTTACGTTGTTCTTGCAAGTTAATCTTGAAAGATAGACATATAGTGTCGCGGACATTTTTTTACATCATTTAAAGAGAAATTTCTATATATTATTATGGAGTCTTGAAGCCTTGTATTAGTCACATATCGATGTCTTATAGAAAGATAAAAGTTCTACCCGACACAAAAATAATTTGTCAATTCGAACCAGTGGTTCTTGAGATTAGCGCGTTCAAACAAATAAACTCTTCAGTTCTAGTGGCCTATTTTGGGTTTACAATATCGCTTTTTTATTCCTACCACCCTTTTAATATCCCGACAGACTCTAGGATTAGGAATTCGGTATTTAACTATACAATTTCTAGCTAAGGTTTTTATATTCGAGTTTTTTATTGCATAATTAGTACTAGCTCATGGCAGACTCTTTAATATTACTGTACTACACTTTTTTTATATAGTGAGTCTATAAGACAAAGTTTATGGTGATTAAAATAGGTAAATCTTTTTCACTATCACTAGTTTGTTAGATTTTAGTTTTAACAGATGTGTATTAAATATGTAAAACCTGTTATCTATAATAATATTATAAATCTGAAATCTGTTTCCGCAGCGTACGCAACGGAAGACTCCGAAGATAAATAATCTTTCCTGTTTTTTCCACGCTTTCCACTGGTCGTAGCGTTACATGACCCATATTATGTTGCTTCGTAATTAAATGGAATATCCTAAACAAAACGAATTTTTCAATTCGAACCAGTAGTCCCAGAGATCAGCGCGTTCAATATAACAATATAACATTTATATACCGCAAGAATACAAAAAATAGTACACCTTGTCACGAACAATAAAGAGATAGAACTACTGACGTTTACACACAGTAAACCACAGACTATAAATTATGTCATTTTCTGTTTTCACCATTTACGTTAGACGTCTGTTACGCCGCTTAAAACTTTTACGAAAATATAACGTACGTGCATATATGGTAACGCCTAATTGGCTCAATGGTTAAAAACTTACATACGCGCAATCATGAAGCATACGCTAGTTCGAATACATTTATATGTTCGAACACATACAAACTTCCGGTCACTGTTAAAAAAATTAAACTGGCATCTTTCACGTTTCAAACCGATCAGTGTTACCTAATTATATGTAAGGACAGTACGCCTAATTAGTATGTTTATCGTCTGTTTATAAACGGACACAGATATGTGTCCGCCCCATGCTCTACGCAAGTCTATATGAAGGTGGTTTAAGAGGAAGTTAGTCATTATTTATCTACCGACTATTCAAAGAGTTTTAAGTTCTGCAGCTGGTCACACTATATCACAATTATCTACTTGTAAGGTTTAAAATGTATTTAAAATAAATAGCAGAAAATAAAGAGACACGTTGCCTTTTTTTTATAAAACTATATGCTTTCTTATTTATTAGTAATATATAGAAGCTTCTCACGGATATACTTTGTCTAAGGTTAAAGCTATCTGGGTCAAGACGTACGCGACGCGACAAGAGTCATCTCTTTTCTCCTATTTTACTACTTAAATCGCGTAAGACTTGCCAATCCGCATTGCAGGTCCGATTGTTGGACTAAGAAATCCTATAAATTTGACCTAAGACCACTTACGTATCGGGTAGAACGAAACTTTAGTTTAAGGGAACGAAAATATATAGTTACAGCCTGGAATATAGTTTAGCAAGGTTTGTGAGCAGACTAACCCGTAATGGAGTGGTGGGTCTTAGCCATAATTATAAAGTTTACTATGTTGTGGCACCGCTGTCCACATTCTAAGTAGTAAGATTTACTGACAGTGCCAACAAAGGACCTCATAAGCTGAGTAAGATCGTATTCTACCAACATTTTGATGTCAAGACTCTATCCTGGCATGCTATATGTTTTTTGTGGCTTATGGTAAGTAAATTTATCTTTCCTTTTTCTTCACGGCATTATCTCATGCCCAGCAGGTCATTAATTAGTCGAAGTCGTCACATTAAATACGGGTAACAGCGTTCTTTGTAGCACCGTATACCGTACTACGAAAAGAACTTATTTAACTATTTTTTTTCTAATGCACTTTATTATATGAGGTTACCCTTGCGCTAGTCTTGAATATTTATAGGACGTTTACAGAAACATATTCTGTAGTGTTAATTTACTTTATTACTAGTAATTATTAATGTATATAGTTTTAATATTTTAAATTCGCATTAGTTATTAAACCGTTTGGAACTTGGGCCAGGTGGATCGGACTCAAAATCAGTGATGTGCGACCTTCTTGCAACATTCAGCTAAGTCTAAATCCCGAGGTGCCACAAAATATTAGTTTACAAGTTTAGCTTTAATTTAAACATAAGACATGTTTGTATTTTTAGTTTTATCACAAACGAGCATAGGGTTATTTGATCATGCGCCGTCGATCTATTTTAGCTTTGGATATTCGGAAATCCACATACTGAAACCACGGCCCTTACATTTGCGGTCGGTAGTTCGTGACCGGGACGGATTTTCGGTATTGCTACCATCCACTTCACATCCAGATTTCCAGACGAAGTCCAACATGTTTTCAAAAAAATTAGCAACATGTTTTACCCGGTGAGGACGACCCGTTGATTATTGGCCATACTTTGCTACCATTAGACCAACGCGCCCGTCAAAACGTGTCTTTCCTACTCTACATACACGTAATATTGTTTAGTTAGAAAATTGCTTATCCCACCTGCCAAGGCACCATAGTAAAAGTGAAATGTTCCACTCCAAAAAGCTTTTCGCTTGCATAATTATCTTATTAATGATGAACTACCGTTGAGTCTTAATGCTGCAAATAATTGTGTAGCGCTCTCACATGTAAAAGTGTATACTTAAAGTAGTCGGAAAATATGACGAGCTGTCGTGTTTGTACTTATTTATAATTAGCAGGTAGATAAAACAATGTCTATTTCGCTTTTATTATATTAAGTTTTGTCATAACATTATTACGTATTTTACGACAAAATTTATTGTACCTTTATAAACAATAAAAGTCTCTATATGTTTGAAATACAATTGAGCTATCGTGTCGAGCGTGTGTATATTACCGCCGTTTCGGTGATACTAAAAGTAATGTTCCCAATGTGAAAGATGCACAATAATATTTATATTAAAGTATGACTTATGTCGGCGTGGCAAAGTATTTTGTCAACTAAGTTACTTACCGTTAGTTTCTGAGTAAATTATTACCTATGACAAAAATATTTTAGACACACAGATATCGTTTGTGTAGCGTTAGAAGGATAGAGTCAGTAATGGAAAAAAAATAGGTTTAATTATTAAACGCTGAATACATAATGACATAGGCGGGAATCGAACCTGGGACTTAATTAACCTTGTGTAATAACTCGCAGCACAGAGTTAATATTTAAAAATAACACACATTAGACATTTATTTAATAATATAATATAGCCACTTTCAACGCACTTAGCAGCTGATAGTAGGCTTTCAAAAACTTAAAAATTGTTTCGGTCAAGAAGGACGGCCGTGAAATTATTTCAATGTAGACCTAGTATTTCCCACCCCAACTCCTATTGCGCGTTTCAGTCTCGCAGTAACGCCATCTAGTGTTTATTTGCGCAACTTACGTTACATGGACTATCGTGTCTATACGAAAATGTCAGCGCTTTTGTAGTTATTGTTTAACATTATTTTTGTATGGATAATAAATTTAATAAGTACGTTTTGGTTTAATAAAACAGCTTTTGCCACATAGTATAGATATACATAGTATAGTAGAATTTATGATTTATTACAAGTAAACGCTTTAACGGTCTAAAACGAGAAATATATTACATAAAATTATTAAAAAAAAAACTACAATCCGACGTTTCAAAGCGTTAAAGTGTTTAAGTTAACTTGTACGACTCGCGTAAACTACAGACAGTGTTCATATCACTTATATTAAAATAATGTTCTCTCGTGTTTTCAAACGCATTTGTGTAGGTCTCAGAAAAACACAAAACCTATTGCAATAAAAAATAGTTCGTTTTATATAAACAATATTTATATTAAATTTTAGAGGGCCACTACTTCTTTAATTGAATGAACTGTTGTCCCTCTCACAAATATCTCTTATAAGCGAGAAGACTACATATATATATATCTGTCATAAAATTGAAGACAATTCTGCTTCCATCCAGTGCAGTAACCTTATGAGTTTAAGCATGAATCATCGCTTGGCATTCAGTCTTCCTCGACTCAACATTAACGTGACTGTTGTACAAATTAACAATTTAAATGCTAGACTCGTGCGCACAAATAATATACCAAAAATATAGTGAAAGTACAAGATTAACCTTCTTAGATTCTTTGCTTTTAAATTATTATTAGACTAACTTACGTTTGGTGTTATTTATATTTGAATTTAATAATAGATATTTAAGTTACTATTATAAATTTTAAGTAAAAATACATCAGGTTTATCAACGAAAGGTGTATAATTTTATTTCTTCTTTTTTGATATTAAATATGAAACAAAAATAAAATAAATCACTCTCTATATTCATTTTTTTTGTTAGTATATGACACATTCAAAAATATTGTGCTGTTTCAACAAGACTGATCTTTAATTTTAATTTTACCCTAAAATCGGTCTATTAAATATATACTACTTTCTTATGGTACATTTGCTTTTTTCATTCATAACTTCAAGATCATAAAAGGCAAGTACCAGACGTTTTGGCTCAGGCACAAGATTATTTCGGGCAAGGTCAACGAAAAATAGCATTACGTTAATTCGCGTATTGTGAAATGTACGTATTATTGTTGGCTTCCGGAATTTCGCTTGATTTAATTATAAAGTACTGCTTCGTTGCGGTTGCTTTACTTCGACATTGTAGAGCATTCTTATTTTCGTAGTTAAAAACTTACCGACAAGGTGGTAAAAGGTAATTGATAGTGTATGTATATATTTGTATCAAGAACTAGCTGTGTCAGCGACCATGTCCGCATAGAATAGTTTAGCAAACCTAATAATTTTTGATAATTGGAAGAGGTATCATTCTTGCACAAATACTTTTTGGGTATCTCGAACCGTTGTCGCAGCTAACGCATCGGAAACCCACAGAGATTAATAATTTTCCACGATTCCACATTTCCACTCTTTCCTCGCTCTTGCGCACAATGTTTTATAGCCTAAAGCGTTTCTTGATAAATTCTCTAACACAAAAAAAAAACAATTTAAACTCGTAGTTCCTGAGATTAGCGCGTTCAAACAAACAAACTCTTCAGCTTTATATATTAGTATAGATAGAATATGAAACAAACCTTAACGGTAACGGTCTCCTACTACAGATCTACAAAAAAACAACAATAAAGAGACCGAAAGACCTTTATTCCAAAGTACAGATATATTATAAAAATTACTCTTGGTCCAGCGGTACAAACATAGTGAACATTTTCAAACTCTTCATATCCAAGCAGTCCTAGAGATTATATCGTGATTATCTAGTTAATTTAAATAATAAAAGCTAAGTGCGAGTCGGAAAGTTAAGTCCTAATAATATTGCCCCATTTTTGAATACGGAACCCTAAAAATTGTATTCAAATCGTATAAAGATTTGTATAAGTTTGAAGATTATATTCGTAAAGTAAATAAATTTATTCTTGCTGTATCGGTAACTACGAGAAGTAAACAGGCAATCAATAAAAATATTGTTAAACAAAACACAAATCAACGTTCACTTGACGTTAGGTGAATTACCCCAGCCTGACATCTAAACAAGATGCGATGTCGGCCTATTTTAGCTTTAGATATTCGAAAAACCACAGACTAAAATCGACACCCGACAAAGCTTCACTTGTTTTTCATCTGTGGACGGTGACGCGGACGGAATTTCGATATCCCAACCACTAATATAATATCCAGATTTTCAGACGAAACCGACATTTTTTAGAAAAATTTACGATTGATTAGAAAAATAGACTCCGTGGTTTGCGTACCCAGGATCCGTTGACTATTAGCCATATATTACTACGACAATTTTTGACATAGTTCACGTTTAGAACCGTTAAAAAGTGAGTCATTTAATCAAATATTTCACGTGCGATAAGATATTCGCGTCTAACATTGTTCAGCAAAGCTATTTTAACAGTGTCAGAAAATGTGTCGACATATATAATCAAGTGGGTCACGGACGCGCTATCTACGCTACGGTCACGAAAGAGGATGACCCAAACCAATAATATGAAGGCTCATTTTTTAAGTTGCTTTTAACAGTTTAAAACTCAAAATATTAGTTAATTTTTAATTTAGCTATAGCCCTACTGTTCACAATTGTTTCTCCCTAAGTTAATATATTTGGTGTTTTTAACCGTTGAAAGTGTGTTATTATGTGTACTAATCGCGTAAAATAATACAGACAATACTTAATGAAGGCTATTTTTTTAAATAAACACTTAACAGTTTAAATCTAGTTAACTTATTTTAAATATTCTACATCTACAGCTACAGCGACGTTTCGCATTTATTTCTCATTAAGTTAATATTCCGTGTTTTAAACCGTTAGAGGTGTTTATTTAAATGTGTACTAAACGCGAAAACTACAGACTATTGTCTGAATGAAGTTTTATTGTCTATATATTTTATTTTCTAAATTGCTCAATCTCTCTATATGACTAAACTTCAAAATAAAATGCATTAGCAATAAATTATTCATTAATAGATTGTTAATAAATTGAGTAAGGCTTTCACGGCTATCGTTCAGCGTATAATTGTTTTTCGGGGTAACATCACCTGATGATGCCGTCCGCTCGCAAAGGCGAAACGTCGAGACCCGCATCTCGCTCACGTCGGCTGAACAGCCAGAAAAACAATGACATGTCATAGATTGCTGTTTAGACAATTTTCAACATCTCATAAGCATTTTATTACTTTGTTTTATTATTAAATTGCTTACAAAAGTACACTTGAACTCATACAATTTACTTTGCAATAGATAAAAATATACATTACAGTTTTATATATTTACTGTTTGGCAAAATTATGGCCTAGAAGTAATAAAACGGACGCTCGTAACAGAATTAACCTAAAAAGAAGCTTAATACGCTATAACTTAATTAAGTAAACCTCAGTTTGTTGAAATAATATTCATAGCCAGTAATTTAGAGCCAATTCAACCGAATAATTTTGACATTGATTAACTTTAAGGTACGTTAAATCGCCAGAGTTGAAAATAATTGATTATAACATGACACTGGGAAATAGTTACACCTTCTTGCAATAAAAAAATATCTGTGTAATCTGTCACATGATATATTGTCTGTTTAAACATTTTTTCTTAAATCCATTCAATAAGAGATTGGACATTTTTTTTAAATATCTATATTATTTTGGACATCGTGATTTTTTCTTAATGCCAGTTAAAAAAATAAAATAAAAAATAACAATAATAATTAATATTACCGTTCCGCCAGAATTCATACAAATTGATAAAGTTATCAAATTGAGAAGAAGAAGCCATTAATATACTGTTGACAATTGACAGGTTCTTTGTCAATATCATAAAATAAAATTAGAATTAAAAGTAAATGTTCACTTACCGGTGTTCTGCGGTGTAGGAGGGTGCCGACAGGGCTTGGTATTTTAGTGGGTGTGCCCCCATGCGGGCTGTGGCCTGAAAATTAGTTTAATTATCTGATAGACATTCTCTCGTCCACTTTTATAATACTGTATATAAAAAATAGAATAACCATTTCATTCAAACAAAACACCTTTAACGGTTTAACGGAAAATGCATTCGTTATTTATAATTATAATCCGATTCCAATAAAAGGGATGGTAGCGATAAATATTGCATATTACATTGAAACATTACAAAACGAATAATAAACACGTTTTTGTTAAAATCGAGTTTTGTAATCGTTGTAGGCCGTATTATCTATGCGTCCTTGGTCATTCATCATCAATGCGTATGCGCGTTGCCCATCATTGGGATAATCGCAAAGCCCCCGGAAACATATTTGCGATCGGGCAGGGCACAGAAATCTTAACAACTCGCCTAAAAATAAAATATATCAACGAAACAGATTTAAAAATATGTCTGCATGACCAATATAGGGGAAATGAGATTTCACTTTATCCCAAATAGAAACAGACAATTGTCCATTTAGTACGAGTTTTACGACAATTATTGTACTATCAATTATATAGTAGGTTCTAGTTTACGGTAAGTCTAAAAATTGGAAACGCCAATGCCCATGCGCAATGTTCCGCCGGGCCAACTGATAATCAGCATTGTAATTCTTGTATTAACGGAAACCGGGGCAACGATTTAACTAAACTATTGCGTTTCTATGCGGAAAATTAATTTTTACGACAATAATAAATACTACAATTATTTTATCTGTATACATGTGTGTCTGTGCTGAAAATATATATTTTTAATTGTCTTCTATTTGACATAACACAGTAAAAATTGGCTCAATCGATTTGATTCAAATACATTTTGGAATCCTATTACTAAGAGAGACAATAATCTTTTTTTTTATATATAATGAAATTCCTACTTCCCCCCGTGGGGCGAACACATTTTTATGTCCGTTGCACCGATTGGCAAGTAGTTAATTAGACTTCTGTGCCCTGCCAGACCAAAACAATATATTATTATCAAATCCAGGACCTAGCGTTTAACACAACACGTGTAACTGCAAAGGCGGTTCTACATACGATGTTAAATAAATGTGTTGTGTGTGTGTATGTGACACTGACTGTACAGAATGATTAATATTTCACTAATCGTAAGACAATACCATTTTGCGCATACGTTTTCACGGCCACTAGGATTCCTATTCATTCTAGAGAAAACAATTCTCACGAGTTCTTTACCTGCTTTAGAAAAACTGCTAATATGTCTCTCTATATATCTACATTTTTTCACCCATTAACCTGGATTGTACCATTTGGTCGGTAACCGAGTACAATTATATATCATCTATCTGGCCTTTTACGCTATACTAGTGAAGACTAATATTTATTTTCTTACTTCAAATTATGTGTTTTGACCGTTATGTGAATTGAACAATTGAATTGGTAACAATTTTTTAACAATAAAACATTTGAGACACCACAGATAAACAATAGTAGGTATTTTAGGTCTAACCTTACTGTAAGTTACATAAATCAGATATTAAATCCTTAACTCTTCTGTAACCAGCATCAAGCTTGGCTTACTTTTATGTAAATTGTAATGCAATTTGTAACATTCGGCACATTTCTATAGTAGGTATACATATATATAGATTAAGTTAAAATATTTTTGTTCTGTCTGTGTATATTCACATTCTATATCTCTCAAACTTAATTCTCAATAATTTTATGTAGTACACAGACAAACTATTTCTTTTACTTTATTACAGTATCTAGACATATGTTTTTAGTTTATAGTTGTTACCTTCCTATTACCTATGGCCATGAACAATTAGCAAGAACAAAAAAACTCTAATGTAATATGTTACCACTATTCCAATTGAAGTCATGGTCTGTTATGTAATAAAGAATTAATTGCGATAAAAACATTTGAAAAGGAAATAAATGTTTTGTGGTTTCTAAACAGTTCTGAAATTATGTAACCTGATATGACACTAGGTGATCAAAAGACCTGGCAAGAGGCAGGTCTTTAGATCCACCCCAATTTGAGAACAATTTTGGTTCTTTTGTTGTTAAATTGATTCGGTATTATTGGTGTGTTTGTATATTTAAATAATTTGCAGAACAAAGGAGAGCTTATACTTTTTCCTATAAAACTTGTGTTATTTCTTTACATAATATTTGAACTAGTTGTAGTGTATAGGAAGAAATAATATACATGAAAATGAGAAAGTAATATCAAAAACCTACATAATTATACTTACATTTTGTAGGATGCAGCCTGGGACTAATTGGAGGCCGATCTTCAAGTGAAAATGTTGTATTCAAGTCCCCCCCTTCCTTTCCTATTGTATTTATATTGTACTTTTTGACACTATCAGCCCAATCCTGAATCCATGTTTTATCCCCCTTACATCTATTCAGACTTAAGTATGACAATTTACTAACAATTTCCTCTGGTGTTAAATCTGGATTTTCATCCCTCAAAGCCTTATGGGCATTCTTTAAGGCTGTACTTTCAAATTTTGCATTTTCAAGCAGATTCTTATTACTTGGTAACGAAACAGGAACTGATGTTTCCCTCGATAGCCTATGGATGTAGTCAGTTCTATCTATTTCAGACTTTGTTAAGCTACATCTTCTTTTAGTTGGAATTTCAACCTTTGTAGGATACTTAGAGCTCAAAACACCGGAGGTTGTTACGGATGTGAACATACCAACATCTCCATCGTCAAGTCTTGGGGGTGATTTAGAAAATGTCTTCTCAGTTATTGTTCGTACCCGGTTCTTGATTTTCTCTAAATAACTACGAGTCGATTTAATTTGCTTTGATGTTTGAGCAGCCAGATCATTTTCAGTAGGAGATTCATAGCAACAAGATATTTCCAAAACATTCTTGTCTTTTGATATCTTGCTTGGTGAAATCAGCTTTTTTGTATCAGGCAGTGCATTGCGTAGAGACAAGTCTCTTACTGGTTCCTTTGTGATTACCTGAGAGTTACTAAAATCAAATATGAGTTCTGGATCATTGTCAATACTGTTTCTTTTAAGAGTATTATCTATAGCTTCTTTCAGTAGATCAGACTCAAAGGTTCTATCTATACTCATTCTAGCTTTTTGTTCCTCAGTATAGTTATCACCTTCTATAGTGTATGTTCCAGTTGAAGAATTATTAGACTGTCTATCATCATCATCATCATCTATAAATAATACTTGTGGTTTTGGTGGACATTTTTTAAAGAGATCTGGTGTTTCAGATGTTGCACGAAACCTTTGCGATATAGGACTTCTTGATAATTCTGGAGTTGAAAGACCATTGTCTGGAGTTAAAATGTCCAATTCAGGACTTGAAATATCAACTAACATCACACCATCTGGACTGTTATCGATAATATCAGACATAGGATTCCTAAAAACATTTAAGTTATTGTAGCTGGGGCTTTTCTGGACGTCTCTGTAGGAACTGTTTTTGAGTGGTAAATTTAATGTAGGCCGGGAAGTAAAGTTTTCACTCCTTGACATGATACTATCTACTATTGGACTTTTGGACGTACATTTCGCTTTAAACTCGACAGGCGATTTCACCAGCCTATTAATAGGGCTCAATTTATCACTATGAGCTAAGGGACTGTTTCTTAGTTTCAGTGATGTGGATAGTCCACAGTCTTCTTGGTCCGACGAAAAATATCCCTCAGAATTATAGCCTTGAGCCTTACGTGGTAGCTTTGCGCTCAGTGATGGTCTTTGTGGCACTGGACTAGCTTTAGGCAGGCTAACGGACATAGATTGAACTCTTTCGTGACGTGCTTTCGACTTCTTGGCTAACTCTTCAAGTCTTCGACTGTCAAACTGTTTTGAATTACCAAAGTCAACAGTAAAAGCCATAGGATGGTGTTTCGGAGTGGATGGCTCGGAACACTGACCCGCCTCAACATTTTCGTTCGATGTCACTTCACTTTCTTTAATAACTGCTTCCAACACACTATTCTGTCCTTCAGATAAAGGACTCGGAACGTCTTCAACACTAACACTCATTCTTCAAGGATTTAATAACTGTGACATCATAATATTAAACGTTTCAACACACAGCCTTTGTTACACTTGAATTTATTTCACGATTACAACACGGCACATTATGTTTAGATGTTATATAAAATTAAAAACAAAATTCTTATATGAAAATGGAACCAGTAAAAATTTTAAATAATCTAAAATCTACATTCGTATGCGAATTGCCAAATCGCCCATCGAATAGTCAAACACTGTTGACGAGCTGTCACCGGACGGCAACACTGAGCAAGTAAGTGGAGGCACTTGAAACAAAAACGACGAAAGGAGAGAGGGTTGATTATAGTAACATTGTAATGGATAGTGTTGTGACATAAGGAATTGTTGTATACCGCGGGGGGGTTATCACATGAAAAAAACAATCTCTTTGTTTTAAGATGGACCGAAAACATCTATTTTGACAAAATTGTTTAATTTAAACAAAGGCAGTAAATGCTTGATAATTAAAATAAGTTTTTAATGAAAATTATTCGTCTTATCGTAGTCTTGACATAAAATTTAATTGAGAACAAGTGATAAGTTTTATATATTTATCTCGAACAAAAGTTAATACTAGTCTGTGCTTGTAAAAAATGGTGAATAAGGCTGTGTTTTCAACACCAGAGTTATAACTTACAAACGTCAAACTGACATGAGACAATCATAGAAAGATGGCAGAAGCCGCGTTTTCCGAAGATGGAAAATATTTTTCTTTAATTACAAAGGATGGTAGATTGCACATTTGGGATACAGAGACGAATATTCTCAAACAGGAATATACTCCAGACTTCCATTTGAAAGCACCACCAACATGTTTACAATGGGTGGATGTAAGTTACAACTCGGTAAGTTTAACACGTGGTTTTTTGCGTCAAAACATTGAATTAACATAGATTTTGGTGAAATAAATCCTTTCAATATTTCAACACATGTTTTACAAATATTGCTTATAAACCGAATTTTTCTTACAGAGCCCCAAAAAAGAGTCAAGACGAAAATCATTGTCTGAACAGTCCAGTGTACAATGTATAGCATTAGGAACAATTTTCGGAAAGGTTCTTCTGTATTCAGTAACACAAGCTAAAGTGGAAAGTGTGTTGGAGAATGAGAAACATAGCAGGAAGGTCCAAGCATTAGACTGGAACAGAAAATATGGTCTTTTCAGTTGTTCCGTTGATAGCTATGTTATTGAGTGGGACCTTGGGTCCTCATCTGTTAAACAGACATATAATGTATCTATTAGGAGTAAGTTAAAGCAAGTGAACAAAGTTTCAGCTATTAAAATTGTGCCACATAATCAGGTACGTACATAACAATGCTTTAGTTAATATAATTGAGAATGTTGCATTTTTTGTCTTGAATTTAAACAGAGGATAAAAGTGCCACTGCAATTATTATCCACTCATAGTGAAATTTTATTTGGTCCTAAGTTTTTAATAAACGTATTTAAAGTTTTTATCTCATTGCAGAATCCATCTGTGAAATACATAGTAGTAGCGTCTGTTAAAACAAATATATGGAAATTTGAAAATTCTAATGCTTACATAGTTCACTCACTTAGCCACTCTGTGTCTGACAAAGCTATATTGACTGTGGCAACGCTTGAAAATTCCAGTTGGCTTATAGAAGGTTCACAGTAAGTAGAATTAGTACAAATAATAAGACTTATTTTTTATTATATTGATATTTTTACATCACTATAAATACCCAGACCCTAGGAATCTATAAACTACTATTTAAGAAATCTATTTATAACATATGATCAGTTTTAGTGCCTTTGTTTTATCTGTTTTAGAAGTTTAAACCAATTTTTCACTATAGGGCATAGGGTGACACATTAGTGTTGGTTTCATTGATCAATTTTATTTAAAGCCAATTATTGAAATAGACTTGTGCCCTATAAACAAATCATTGTTTTCCTGGGATTCAAACTCATGACCCTCCATGCTTAATATAAATCTACACAACATGTCAATCATTAAGCTATGGATATTACAGCTTTAAGGCTTTATTTATATTATTTCTATCAAGATGATTCATCTTCTTCATTTTAGATATATCAGCTTACTTCAGAAATAAATATGGTTAATTAATTAATGAGTTAAATTCAGTGCTTTTAATTGTTTTCACAGAGAAGAACGTTTGCTTTCATTCTGGGATATAACTGTCAAAGATGAAACATTACAAAACGGTGGTAGCCTAGCACCAACAAATAAGAAGCGTAAGGAAGATGTTATTCATACTGAAACACCCACATACAACTTTATCTTAGAAGATGCTCCTAAGTTTGTGGATGTTAATATAAAGTCAGACGCCAATGGAACAAAATTGTCACTTGCAGCTGCTACACGGAGTGGTGTTGTACACTATTATGGACATATGCTAAATGGGTAAGTTTAAAAAAGATGATTTTGAATTATATGCACATTTAACAGTTATGTTAGAGAAAAAATATAATATCTTATATATTATTACTGTAAATATTTGACTAAGATAACCAATTATCACTTGCTTTGTAATGTACAAAAATAATTGTATCTTAAATTTGATTATTCTAGCTCAACAACAAAGCCAATAAAACCATCAGTGACAATACAAGTAAGCACGGCAGATGCAAACCCACTACCATTAACCTGTTGTCAACTACCAAACAATGGAGAAATACTTTTGGGATATAGGAATGGACCAGTACTCACATTTGAAAAAGTTGTAAGTAATTGTTTTATAAAATTAGAAAATATATAGTGTACTACCACCCTATCATTTTTTTTAATATTGTGTATTTGGTCTGAGAAATTATATTTTGGTTGAAATTCTCACTAGCACAAAATGAAAATAGCATACGCGAGAAAAGTTTAAACTTTTTTACAAGAAATGGTATATATATACTTTATGGTCCAGTGTGTTTGCGTCTCACTTGTGTCATATTTTTCCATCTGAAATTTTCTTTTAACAGGCACCTGACTTAAGTACAAAGACACAAGTGTTAATACGTGGTGATGGAGATAAAAAACAAAAGCCTGCAAAATCCAACGATACAACAAAGGAGGTTTCAAATAGGAATACAGATGTTACTTATGTTGAACCTATGGGTGGTGTTAGTAGGAAGAGACCGACTGCAGGCAGTACAGTAAGTATAATATATAGGTACATAGTTTAAAAACATTTAAGCAAAGCTTATGATAGTTAAATGGAAATACTTAAAATTTAGTCTTTAATATAGGTCTTAAGAATTTTTTGATATAAATACATCTCTGTTAAGTTAAAACCAAAGTATAGAGATTTCGCAAGCAAACAAGAAGGTTTGTTGAAGACACAGTGAGAAGTGGATAAACTCAAAGTTCTCCACCTCCACAACTTTAGTGAAAGGATGAAATGGGCTATATAGTTAGCAGATTGTGTGGACTTATCACCTGGCCTTCTATCATTGTCCCAAATAGAAAATGATAATAATCTCTGTTCAGCTTCATCTGATGCTATCGGAAGTTTTGCCTTAAAGAGCATTCAAACATGGTCTTAAACATTAACAAAAATATTTTCTCCAGCCCACAGAAGTGACAATGGAAGCAAGATTAAAAAATCTAGAACTAGACCAGAACAGCAGAAGCAAAACACCTGTTAGTCAGAACCTTACTAAGCTGCTAATCCAGGGTCTACATTCAAATGATAAAGGGTAAGATCGTTGTACCATATACTCTATGTGGGCCACGAGTGAGACACCTTGTCACTTTAGTAAATAATTGAGGCTGCTAGAGCCAGAGTGGCCTAATAACAAAAAAACACAATTATTAATAATGAGGAAAATAAATTAGTACTATTTTTTGTGTAAAAATTAAGTAAAACATTTTCGATCACTGTGCTCTCGTAGATTAAGATTTTAGACTATGAAAATATAAATATCTGAAGTCATAAAAATTGCGTTAGCTACTCTGTCTTAGTGGCCTCAATTTATATTTTACTTGGGTGAAAAGAAAAAGTAAGTGTTTTATTTAAATGTGTACTACTCGCGTAAACTATAGACGTGAGAATCAAAGTCTTTTTATGAGTAAATAAATTGGCTTTGGTCAAGTTATCACTCACAAACTGACACACTCGAAATATGTGCAATAAATTGTGTAAGGCTTTCACAAGCATTCAGTGTGAAATATGTGCATTTAACACATTACGTATCTTTCATTACTATTGTTTGTGTAATAGAATTAAATAATGCTCTTTCAGAATAATACTAACAGTATTACAAAAGGACGATCCTGCTGTGGCTACAAAGACAGTGGCGACACTACCAGTAGACTATGTTCCTTTGCTATTAGACAGACTTGTAGATATGGCAACCAGAAAAACTAGTCAGTGAGTATCTATTTATTGTTTCAGGTCATATTTCTGTTAGACACATATATAAGTCACAAATATTATGGAATGTATTTTCCATTGCATAGAGTATTTCAACAACCCACATCTTGTTTAAACAGAGGGAGGGGAACTAAGACATTCCCCACATAATATAGGAAGCGGTGGTTAATGAACACTTAGTATTATTGCAATTGGTGTAAACTTTCTATCATTTTCAGATGTTCCGCGGCTTGCACTTGGCTAACGGCGTTGCTAAAATCACATGCTGCGTTGCTGTTAGCCTCTGTCACCTCCAGGACAGCAAACCAAGTCACACAGCTCCTGGCCATATTTACTCATAGGTTTGTTAAATTATAACAACAAAATTAATAATCTTAACTAAGGGAAGCTCTAATTCAGACACATACATTTTATTTATTTCTGTCCCATCATAGACGGTCTCACCTCTGTCAGCTACTAAATCTAAAAGGAAGAGTTGACCTTACAATCTCACAGCGAAGCAGAGCGGAGGATGAAACAAACCAGGAAGCGATATTAGATTATAATGGTGAATATATGGCTGGTCTTTCTACTCTATCTAAATTGTTTTTTCAATGTAGTTATAATTTGTCATATAAATATAAAATGTCTAGCTCGGAGAATTAAATACAAATATTAAATTTAGGGCAGAAGAGGGCTTTTGGGGTTCAAAGAGAGTTCTAATTATACATGTCTATAATACTGCTAATATAAGTGAGAGAGAATTGATATTTTAAGAAGAATGAATCCTTCTTTCTAGATTCCTCATCAGATGAAGCTATGGAAATTGAAAATGGTGACTCTAGCAATGAAGAACAGTGGGATGATGATGGTGAAGATGACGATGACAAAGAAGACAGTGATCAAAGTGATGATTGACAATAAAAACTATAGATATGTTGTGTTTTTCTGTTGTGCCATTTTTGGTTCTGATGTTATTTGGGGATGCCTCCTTGAATTGAGATGTTTTTTTACTATGAAGATATATTTTCTTTTTATATTATACCATCATGTGAAGAATATTCGTTTTCACACTTTCTTTTGTTTAATTACTATATTGACATTAGGTACAAACTGGCAGTAGGCAACTGCTTTAAAACTAAACTCTAAACTTAATTTTTAAATGTAGCATATTAGATGGACAAATACTCCCTGTAATTCTATTCGCCTGGTGCGTTGCACATTTCCGTGTCTAAGAGATCGATTATACGATGCATTGACTAATAATTATACAAACACGTTTACCTCAATTCAAATCTTACGCTAAGCAGAGCATTTGCAGCTGTGTAACAGTTACGGTCTATTTATTAGCTTAGAAATTATTTTTTATTCATCTAAACCGTATTGAGCTGCAGAATGCGCAAATAAACATTTATCTCACGTGGTCATTGCCACACTCCGTCTATTACGGGCGTGGTGTCTTATCAATATTGATAAAGCAACCAATATTTACACCATGGAGTCGACACAGTTCAGTTTGATAACTTTAAACGATTTTAAATGGCTGAACGAGCCAAGCAATTGGAATCTATGCGATAACGAGCTCAAAGTGTCGACGGACAACAAAACTGATTTTTGGCAAGAAACATGGTACAAGTTTCATTTCAACACGGGACATTTATTTGGAATCGATGTTAAGGATGATTTTTGTTTGGAGGTGAGCGTAAAATCCTTTTTTGTTTTGCACTGCGGCCATTTTTTCTTGATTATTTGCGTTTGCGTATGAAGTGTGAAGCAATTAGGGGCGTGCAAAATGGCGCGTTTTTTTAAATGAGTAGAGCTAAAAAGTCCATATCCTTTCGTACGACATTCTTTGGGTCGCCTTGACCTAGACTTAGAATTAAACAATTTTGACTACCAAGGAATCTTTTTAGGCGTGTATCGAAGCTGAATTTTCAAAACTATACGACCAAGCTGGTTTGATGATTTATTTAGATGAAAAACATTGGCTTAAATGTGGAATAGAATACAACGATGGACAACCGATGATCAGCAGTGTACTAACTAATGAAGTCTCAGATTGGGCAACCGGTAGATATTAATATTTTGAGGTTTTTTATTTTTATTTTATAAACACAGGATGTATGACAAATATGGTGTCCCTTGAGTGAAGGTTAAAATTTCCCGTTATATAACATCTATAAAAGCATGATGCGCTGTCGATCTATTTTAATTTTGGGTTTTCCAAAATCCACAGACTGAAACTGAAACGTAGATCTTCCATATACCACTTCGCGTCTTTTTCGTCTGTTTTCGGACCTGGGAAATTACAATCTTCCCTACTACCAGTAATCCTTTAGATTTCCTGAACTAATCAAGTTTCAGAAAAAATTTAAATGTATTTTAAGAAAGAGTAGAGTAGAGTGAATAGAAACGGACCAGCCACTTTTTTAATATTATAAGCCACACATAGCTACCATTCGACTAACAAGATGACGGTTGATGATCATTAATAAATAACATTTTCAGGTGTTTTCTCAGGAAATCCAAGGAAGTTCTGGCTTCGATTAATCAAGACTGATAATGTTGTTTGTGTTAAGTATTCGCACGATAAAGAGTCGTGGTCGCTTTTACGACTATGCCCGTTTCCAAGAAGCGATGCTTACTTTGTCGGGCTCATGTGTTGTACTCCGCAAAGAGATGGATTAAAAGTTAAGTTTAGTGACGTTTCTGTTCGCTTACCGTGCCAGGATATTCTACATGGCGTATAACTCTTATATATGGAAATTATCTTATTTAAACAATCGAAATAATATAACAACTATTAATTATATTGTTTTTTTATTTATCATGATACTCAAAAGTTTGTAAGTGTACATTTTTAAGTGCAAAAATCTATAACAAAATATGTCTTTTTACGATATCAGTTTATTTGAAAATGGTTTTTTTCATTCCCCCCCCCGCCTGGGCTTTTCTCCCCCCGCGGGGGCCGGGGGGGGGGGGGGGCCCGGGGGGCCCCCGAGCCCCCCAAAGGCCGGGGGGGGGGGAGGGATCATCTAGATAAAATACTAAACTTCAACCGTTAAAGTGTTTTATTTAAATTGTACTACTCGCGTAAACTATAGACAGTATTTAAAATATGTCTTTTTGCTATCAATTTATTTATAATCTAGATAAAATACTACTTCACTATATATTTATATATATATTGAAGTAATATTAACTTAATAATAAGCTCAGCGTCTTGCTTTGGGTAATGTACAGAATCAATACACAAGCCCAAAAAACATTATTGAATAGAAGGCTAAACTCCTCCCCTCCACACTTCTTTTATAAAAATAATATAATAAATATTTAAAATAAACACGAAAATTATATGTATTACTTATAATGTATAATATTTTATTATAATATAATTAGTATAGCTTATAGCTTTATTTTTTTTTTATTTTTTTTTTAGTTTTTTTTATATTATAAGCTATCAAAATATTATATTATTACAGGTTTGTAACTAATTTTATTTAACATTTCTCATAATGAAATTATAATATTTTAATATCATTGTTAAAATATTATTACTTAAAGTAATATTTTCGAAGTTTTTGGACGCACTTATAACATGGCATTTTAATTCAGCAACACTGGTCTGACATTCTGGCAACACTGCTCGGAGCTAACATCTTTAGATTAGAAAATGGCTTCATTTCCGGCGGCAGCAACACGGACGCACGAACGCGGCGCGGCGTGGGGCTGGAGCCAAAAATACTTTTATATTGTGATTATAGTGTTTAGATGAAATCTAAATAGGCATAAGTGGTTTTGACAAGAACTTTAAGAAGAATATACCTTTCCGATGGGTAAACCAGGTAAGAGCTATTTTTACTAGTTGCCGACTGTTGAACCGCGTGGTTATTTTTCAAATGTTGCACGTATCATTCGGATAATTACTATTTTAACTAGTTTAACGCCAAGAACTATTATTCTTATACTAAATAACCATGTGGCTTTTTACTATTTCGTTACAACATAATCTAAGAGGTTATAATTTGTATTGATAAAAAAACCGGGTAAAGCTTTATTTTTAAAGCATATTTAGTGAATTAGTTAATTCGAAGAACCAGTAAACAATTGATTATAACAGCATATGTAATCTATGGAATATAGAATTGGTTATCAACGACGCACATGGCATACATAACCTCTCTCGGTAGGTCTTAGACCCTATCAAAATAATCACATTATTTTCTAGACAAACTTGAACCCCCCAAATATTATGTATACTAAGAAATTCATGTACGTGTATTACTCTGTAGCTAGAAAATTAACACGTGCTAATTAGTAATTATCATTTTACTACGAATAGCTAATAGGGCATCAAATACAAATCGTGCCTTTTAATTTTTTAGAAAACTTACATTTTGACTACTATTGCCTGTTCAAAGCTATACCGACTGGCATTTTATTTAGTCATAATTCACGTGTATCAATTTAATGAACATAGACTTGTTACAGAGTTCAACAACTCGCGTGGAGGCGGCGGTGGAGGAGGAGGAGGCTTTAGAGGCCGTGGTGGTGGCGGCGGCGGTGGCCGTGGTGGCTTCGGTGGGCGTGGGGGTGGTCGCGGTGGCGGTGGCGGTAGAGGAGGATTTGGGGGCGGAGGAGGTGGCAAGTTTGAGAAGAGAGGAGGCGGCGGAGGCAGAGGGTTTGGTGGACGAGGGGGTGGAGGAGGTTTGTAACTATCTATTCTAACAAAACTTAAATTTGTATACTTAGACTGAACCAAATCTACCCATAATAATGCAATAATTTGATTTCAAATGATGACAAACTGGTCCCTCTAATCTTGACCTATTCATGAAGACTATGATACCACATACCCACTTCTGATAATTATTTACTTTGAATATATGTAACTGTCTGTATAAACATAATCTAAGCAAACATTTAATTTCAGGTAGAGGTCGTGGTGGTCCACCCAAGAGAGGCGGTTTCAAAGGAGGGAAACAAGTTTTCGTTGAACCCCATAGGTGAGATTTTTACATTTGGCTCATGTAATAAAATATTGGTGCAAATCAAGCTTAGTCAAAATGAGGCTGCCAGAGGCAGAGTAGCCTAACTGCAATTATATGACTTGAAGTTGTCAAATTTTCAGTCTTAAAAATGTTAATGTACAAGGGTATAGTGACAGATAATTGTAAACATAATTTTTACACAAACAATAGTATAAATTCATTTTTGCCTAAGTCAATTTCACATTTTTTATTTTACTTCCTTTTATTGAAAATCATGTTATTGTTATTAGGCCATTCTGCCTCTAGCAGTCTCACATAGTAGTTAGTAGTGTAAAATGAAATATTCTGATACCAGGTTTCCTTAAATGATGCAAAGTTTATTAACTTTCGTTCTTCTGAATGCTCATGCTTGAAGACAACATATCTAACTGATTGAATAACTTATGTTAGCAGAATAGATTTTAAAATTTCATTAACTAATGAAAAAATATGTTTCAGACATGCTGGTGTATTTGTAGCAAGGGGAAAAGAAGATGCTTTAGTTACAAAGAATTTAGTACCTGGATCGGAAGTATATGGGGAGAAAAGAATATCAGTTGAGGTTGGTACTTTTGAAAAATTATCGAGTTTTTGTATTTGTACATAAAAGCTAGTTGGAAAACTAAAAACAAAAGACAAAAAACTTTCTCAGATGTAGTAATAAAAAAAGGTTTTTTTATAATGATGATTGTGGTCCCTCTAACCCTCGACCTATTCATGAAGACTATGTCCACATACCCACTTCTGACAAATGAATAGGAAATGTCCTACATCTATGTCTCCGAAACGAAAATACTTAACTGCTGTTCTGTTCCAGGAAAACGGCGAAAAGATTGAATACAGAGTATGGAATCCGTTCAGGTCGAAATTAGCCGCGGCGATTATGGGCGGTGTGGATGGTATACACATTAGTCCCGGAAAGAGGGTTCTGTATTTAGGGGCAGCAAGTGGAACCACAGTTAGTCACGTATCAGATTTAGTTGGACCGGTAAATATATATTTTTTAGATTGTATTGTTAGTTATGTAGAAAAATTAGTTTGACCAAGTTTTGCAAAATCGTACAAGCAGGATTCGAACTTCGATTCAACCCCAAGCCACGTAATTTGACATAACTTACCATTGAATAAGCGCAAGTGTCACTATAGTAAAATTTTTCTGGCTTTAGAGTTCAGTAATAGAATCTAGCTCATTTTTTCAAACCTTTACTAAAGTTTAAACTTTTCTATGTTTTTAAATTAAAAGCTCCTCTTATATGCTTAACTTTAAATATTTCTTGCAGGAAGGTCTCGTATACGCTGTAGAATTTTCACATAGATCAGGAAGGGATCTCATTAATGTCGCTAAGAAGAGAACAAACATTATTCCCATTATAGAAGACGCAAGACATCCGCTTAAGTACAGGTAAAATTGACTGTATTTGATAGTACTATTTTAATTGAAAAACATGAAATGATGAATATCCTATGAACTAAATATGTTATGTTGATATACATTTTTGAACTCTCTCTCTGAAGCATTTGTGTGAAGGCTAACTTCAAAAATTCTTGAATGAGATTGATGCTCATTCCTATATATGTTTCAGAATGTTAGTCGGCATGGTGGACGTCATATTTGCGGATGTGGCGCAGCCCGACCAAGCTAGAATAGTTAGTCTTAATGCACAACATTTCTTGAAGAATGGTGGACATTTTGTTATTTCTATTAAGGTGAGTTCCATTTAAATTTATAGTTAAGCTGTTGTAAACTTAAAAATACATTCTGGATAATAAATGTATGCCAGATTTTATCGTTATGAACCACGCCAAAAGCATAGATTTGCGTATTGATTTACCAAGGACTTAAAACTATATGACTGGGAGTATTACAACTAGAAATATATATTTTTTTTATTATAGCATTTTAAAAATTTACTACAATAAATATTTCTTTTTCCAGGCTTCCTGTATAGACTCAACCGCACAACCAGAAGCAGTATTTGCAGCGGAAGTGAAACGGCTAACTGCTGAGAAGTTAAAACCCCAAGAACAAATTACACTGGAACCATATGAGAGGGATCACGCAGTGGTCACTGGAATTTTCAGACCTCCCCCAAAAGCATAAAATCAGTTGCTGACTACTTTGTAATATAATATAAAGCTACCCTGTGGGTCAGCGCTGAGAGACAGTTTTAATTGCATCTATCTATGAATGAATACAGATGCTAGTTATGACCAATATTATTGTTAAGTGCCTACTTTAAGTTAAGTGAAGTGAAAAGAGTAAATGGAGAGTAAATCTTATGTTTTATTTGTTTTTGTAGATAAAAAAACATAATCTAATCTAATTCTATTGTTACTTTGTCTACTTTGTTTCTGTTAAAGAAATCAAGAAAGAGGACTAATTCATTTTTTATTATTCCCGAAAGGGCGACTAAAACTGTCCCACATTGGACTTAATTTAGTAATATGCAAGAGGTGATAGACAAGCATGGGGCTCACTAAATAAAAGTTAAAATACCCCAGCCAATATGGCTTTGGATCGGTTATCCACCGAAACCGAAACATCTAAACCTGGACGAAATTTTCGTATCTACGTCCCTTTTTATTATCCCGACGAAGTCCCATGTTCTAAAGAAAAATTATTAATTGATAAGAAACAAAATTGAACCCATGTCCCGTTGCTAATTACAATTAGCCACACATTCGTCGCCGACCCTTTAGGGGTGCAGGCCTTTGCAACAAGATGAGAAAACAAAAAAAAACTTAGAAAAATCTTTATTTTACCTTTTTACATCATGTAAATCTTTCATTGTCTTACAATTCGGAATGTGTCGACTACAACATTGGTAGCATCTGGTACTATGCAGTAAATATGTACAAAATATGATTATCAATTATTGGTACTGTTATGGTCCAAATCTCTTAAAATAATTTCGATCCGAACGTTTTGCCATCACAATATTTTTTATTTCTATCTAGACTTACAACTAGAAAATGCTTTTAGTATTATATAACAACTATTAAATAAACGACTAAAAATCAGGCTCGGCACAAAACTTTTCCAAATATTCGCGTCATTTGATCTTAGATCTATGTACCTTTATTTTCGTCGCAAACGAAATTTGTAACTAGCTATTAGGCTTTTAAATTCCTCAAATATCCGTAATTTTAAGGTGTTTCCAAGTCTTGTTTAAAATTATAACTTAAAATTATTCTAAAACAATATAGTTTACTCTTGGCTGAAGCTCATATCACAAATTCAAGAAATAAACCCAAATACTTATATAAGTGATCGTACCCAAAAAGGGCCGTTAAGAATTTCGACTATGAAACACAAAAATGACTTCTGAAAGCGAAAAATATATATTTTTCATTGATATTAAAAAGTCTATTCCACAGCGTCGACAGGTTCTGTTTTGACTGAAACTTGCATATTATTTGTTGTGTCGGGTTTTGAACGCTCTAAGTTGTACATCTGCGGACAACGAAACGTTTAATTAAAGCATATGTATAAGAACGTAGTACAGAACCGGAGTGATAGTATGATATCCTATTGCGAATAGCTTTCCAAAAAAATGTTTTTTTTTCTATTATAACATTTTTGATAAAATTAAATTTTAGATCTATTAAGGAGTCGTAAAACCTGAATAAAACACTTACAACGGTTTAAAATGCGATATTTGGTATTTAAATTCGTATTTGGACGCCACTAGTTTCGCCAAATAGATGGCGCTAGCGTAGAAGTTTTTACTTTGACATCAGAGCCTTTTTACATTCCGTTTTTAGTCTCTCCGTGACTAGGACTGCTGCAAAGCACCCGAAACGTCGACCCGTAGTTGATATAATAGATTTTAAAACTGTTTCCTTGATATATATCGCGTTTTGAACCGTTGAAGTGTTTTATGTAAATGTGTACTCCTCGCGTAAACTACAGACAGTAAAGTCGTAAATCATTACCCATTTGTCTCAATATTTTAATTATAATCCCTTCAATATTGTTCGTTTGAAAAACATCCTATATTGTAAATAAAATGATGTGAAACGTGTAGAATTTAACCCACATCAATAATGATAATTCCAAAAATTTGGAAAAGCGATAATTGATTATACTTATTATCCTTGTTGAATCTTTTGGTATTATGCTACTTCTAAATGATTATGTTATTTAAAATCCTGTTACCTTCATAAATAAGGGTGTGGAAAGTTGTGCGACGCTGGTAGCTTTACTGAGCGAATCTTCGTCTGGAGGTAAATTGACTTCCACCGGAGACACCTTAAGTTTCGGGAATGATTTGAGCTTTTTGGGTCGTTCTTCATCTGAATCCGAGGGTGGAGGTCTGATCTGAGGGAGGTGTAGAGATTTTTATAACAATAGAAAAATATGTATGGTTTTATAAGTATTATGCGTAGAACGATATAAATAAGTATTGTCGTATTAGTTAATGGCAATTATTAAGGCAAAATATTTAAACCGTTCACGTGTGTATTGAAATAAAAATATGCAAGATGGCTCTAGTTAATTTGAACCAAATTAAATAGCATATATATTTTTAAGTGTTCTATGTAGAACCTACAGTATAATTAGATTAAAAAATTGTATCACAATTATATATATAATATTTAGGTTAAATTGATGGTAATTATTTTAATGTAACTAAGCATATACTACCTATTATGAAAATAATTAAATACCTTTCTGGGGCGACCTGGGCCTCTTCTCTTCGGAGGCGTGGGGAGTGGTGATGGTGAACGTAACTGGAACATAAATAGATTTCCGTTTAGACAAATAATAATATACATAGTAAGTATTAAAAATTTTAGTTCTTGTTAGTTTTTAGTTGTTAGTTGGTCAATTCTTTTAATTATTGTCTATGATGTTAGAAACATTTTTAATGAATTGATGAATGAAATACCCCAGCCTATAGCATTTAAATTTTGGCTTTGGTAATTCGGAAATCCATAGGTATCTTCACGGTTTTGTTATAGACGTCAGTTCGTGACCCGGTTGGACTTTCCATATTCCTATCACCCATTTAATATCCAGATTTCCAGACGAACTCCAACATGTTTCAGAAGAATTATAAATTGATTAGAAAAATGATAAATACCGTTATACCAACCAGCTCGTCAAAATGTTAGCTATTTCTTATAAGCAATTCGAATAATAGCATTCCCACGAAATAAATAAAAAAAGGTTTCCCGAGAAGAAGATAATAATAAAAACTCACCCTCCGTTTCCGTATAGGTCGGCTTCCGTCAGCTGACCGCGTGGTCATAGACAACTTGGAATCCGTCTTGCTGATTTCCTCCTTCGTCAAAATGGCACTTAATCTACTCTGCAGGAAGTTGTCATCTGCATTTTTCAAAGCATCTAAACCGTTGTTCCCTTGTAAAGCGTATCTTATAATTTTTAAAACCTCTATCCTACATAGCAGTCTCGTATCGTCATCCATTTTCTTAAAAAGCGGTAAGAGAGAGTTCATAAACATTTTGTCGTCGTTAAAATGGTCATCTGGTAGAATATTGTTTGCGTCGATTTTAAATTCTCTCTTCTCGCTGTCTATGGTCTGACTGCCCTTGTCGAATGTCTCTGGTATATCGGGTTTTGTTTTTAAGTCGAGCGGTTTGTCTATGAACTCGGATTTGATGCGAGGTATTTCGTCCGGCGGCGGATGTTGCGGTGAATTCGATATTTCTGAGAACGACTCATATTTGTCTTGTGAGTATCTTGGTTTTCTGAAAAAAAACAGCCCGATTTAGAGATAGTTATATACTAGAACAAATCAATGAAAAAAAAATTGTAAACATCAATACCTAAAAAAAAAAGATTATCAAAGTACAGTTTCTGTCAGTGCGCATACAATAATCCTACAAATAGTTACACACACCGCAATAAATACGTATGTAGTGGTCTTTTATTATTTACTAGCCGTGTCAGCGACTTCGTCCGCGTTGATTAGTTATTTTGGGCATCCAAATTTGTTTTTGCAAATCTCGTCTTCATCTTTATAAATTCAAATTCCTATCGACATCGAACACGTCCCGTTGCTCGCGACCCGTTGTTCGGGTCTCGTCGTTCTTGCACGTTAATCTTCAAATATAGACATACAGTGCGACAGGACATTCTTTTAGAACATTTAAAAACGTATCACTCTTTAATATATATTTTTTTGGTATCTTGAACCGTTATCTGCGTACGCATCTGAAACCCACAGAGATGAAAATATTTCCTTGTTTTTTAACATTTTCCGCTGCTTCGCTCCTATTTGTCACATCGCAATTTATAGCCGCCTCGATAAATGCTCTAACTAACATAAAAAGCCGACAGTGGTGGTATTTTTGTCATCTCTTTATGATGGAGGAAGACAGATGACCATGTGGTTTACTTGATGGTAGGTGAAACCCCAGGCAGTTAACATCCTAACGAGATGTTAGCTGCCTGTTGACCTATTTCGGCGTCAGATATTCGGAAATTTACAGACTGAAATCGAAACGCGATTCCCTGAACTGCAATTTGGACGGTGGTACGGGCGACCCGATTTCAAATTATAAATTAATTAGGAAAATGTTGCATCAAACCCACGACCCGTTGATTATTAGCTATACATTGTTACCATTAGACCGAGAGCCCGACAATCTTCTTTCATATATATATTAAGAAAATTTAATATTAAGTATCGCTTGATCTGCTACACTAAATTCTCATTAATTCGATTCTGACTAATAAGGGTATTCGGCGTGACTCATAACTTAAGGAAACATTTACTTATAAGGATGCGAGGTGTTAGGTCAATTTGGAGTCATAAATTAATTGTTAGACGAGAGCTTTCAACGCCTAAAACAGAAGACCAGATTGGTTTGAGTGCCATAGTCAAAAATATTTAAACGATTCCCTGAATTAAATCCGCGTTTGACCTAACGTCTGGAATATCTGGAAATTAAATAGGTAACTCGCGCTTCGGTTGAAGTTATTCCGAAGGCCTAAATCTAAGATAGGTCGACAGCGGAAACCCTAGTTTCCCGACCTGTTATAAACAGCTTGGAACTTTAGCTAATTAAATACTGTCTATAGTTTACGCGAGTAGTGCACATTTAAATAAAACACTTTAACGGTTTAAAACGCGATATATTAGTTAAACTTATTTGAAAATGATTTTTAACTTCGGTCTGACATTTCAGATGCTTTGCAGCAGCCGTGGTCACGGGGAGTTAAAAATCATTTTCAAATAAGTTTAACTAATATATCGCGTTTTAAACCGTTAAAGTTAAATTTAAACTTTAGCTAGTGTAAGAAAAACTGAGTGGTTAATCAACTATTTATTATCCTATTCACAATAATATATTGGTTTTATATCTAATTTGCATTTATATGTTCAAGGAAGGATAAACGACAACTTATCTTGATATTTTCTTATTGGTTTTTCTGTTTACTTGAATTTATTTCGAGAGAACAAAAAGTCTTTGCCTATTTTACATACATAAGTTCTTTTTTTTGTAAAGATAATCGATGTTTATTTGGGATTAGGTAGGTAGGTGTATACATATTTGCAAATACTATTCCTTATTGTGATTATTCAATTAAAACAATCTCTTTTTGACTTTTGGAAATACACAGGCACAATGCAAAATTACAGTGCACTCTTTAATTTTACCATCTGTGGACGGTAGTTGTTGATACTATTTTATATCGAGAATGTTTAGACGGGATCTAAGCTACGATTCGAAGAATTTAAGATATTGTAATATCAGTATTTGGCTGCACTTTACGCGAGTTTCAACAACAAAAAACTTTCAACGGTTAAAAACGCGAATAATATTACCTTTATTTTATGTATAAAATAACGGATTTCAAACACTTTCGACCTTTGGTACACTGCCTTCACTAGACGTCGTTACGTCAGTAATTACTGATGTAACGTGGTAAGCGATGTGAGAGTATAAGAAAAAATAAAAATCACTTGAACTTACTTATTTTGTAGAGCTTTGAGTAAGAAGGACATCTGCCGGTGATATTGGTATCGTCTGCTGCCGGGTGGACATTGTTCAGGGGGCGGACATTTCCCTTGTCGAAACGCTTTTGTATACGAATCGCGGATTGAGCGCCATCTTTTTTGCACTTCTTTACCTGTTAAAGAAGTGGCCTTTTAAAATTTGATGCATTTTTGACGTGTAAAAACTTAGATGTAAGATTTGAGTCTGAAGGCACAGCCATTTGTTCTCCTTAAAATCATCTTTAATCGTTATTTTAATTACTCATAACCGATATTGATATAAGTTACTTTGCTCTGGTTTGTTTGGTGTGACATTCAATACTGCCTTTGAGGGAAGGTTTAAAATTTGTTGATACAAAAGGTAACAAAAAAAAACATTCCTGTGAGTGACATTCAGTTTAGTCTATAGAGTTGTGAAAATATTAAAAAAGGTATGTACACAAAAACATAACAAACCGCCAGGTGAATACGACGGTAAACGGTAGATAAGTATGTACTATAATCAATTCAACACGATACTATAATCTATCCGGTCATTTTTATCAGTGTAAATATTAAATTCGTTATTATTTAATAATACAATTGTAGCAACGGTATTAATAGTAGTTTTGGCTGATAAAAAAATTCACATCAGTGTCGAGGTGAATATAGAGTTCTGGTAGAATAGAACGATTTAAATAAAACACTTAAAGGGTTTAAAACGCGAAATATATTAGTTTAACTTATTTGAAAATTATTTTAACTACGGCCCGACGTTTTAGATCATTTGCAGCAGCCGTGGTCACGGGGAGATAATGAGTATTTTTTAGTATTAGATTTTTAATATAAAATGTGTGGTAGGAGTAACGAAATTCTATTCACGACACGAACCACCGTCAAAAATGACAAAGCCATAAAGATAAATCGCATTTTGGTTGAAGTCTACGGATTTCCGAATGTCTAAAGCAAAAAGGTTAATGTTTAGATAATATGACTGGAGTATTTCAACTTCTATCAAGCATGCATAGAAATAAGAGAAAGCGAATATTTAAAAAATATTTCATTTAATAATAAAACCATTTAGTTTCGAAATGCAGTAACTTAAGGTGAAGTATTACGTGTTTATCGTCTGAAATTGAAACTGAAATAGGATTACACAACTCTATGCGCAACAATTCAGTCTATCGAAATATTGGGAACGAAGAATAATTTTTAGTGATAAGTTTTTATAGTAAATTGTAATAAGAATGCACATTTAACGAAAATAATCAGCAAGTAAACATATAAAAAACAATAAGGAAGTTCGATTATTCGATCTCCTTTTTTGGCCTTAACTTGGGAGAAGTAAATTATTCTTTAAAAAATATATATGCAACGATAAACATAGTTACACTGGTCTTGCGTAAGACGAATGTTGTAATAAACAACTGAAACTTTTTATAAACAGAAAATGGTTTGCTTTTAACAAAGACGTATTTAATACATTATAGGTCGCTATAATATGACATATAAATATTACACAAATGGCGTCACGTTTAAATTTCGTTTGAAAAGTAAATTTATTAAATATTTGCCCAATTAATCAGCAAGTTTGTTAATTAGCTTTGAAATTAACGCATCGTCTTATTTTACTAATTCTCGGTGTCTAATCGATAGGAATAATTCCTACATTTATATCTTTATTGTTTGAGGTCGTAGATTATTAATTATTTATAGAATAGCGAATAAAATTTTCTCAGAGTTTTTGTATATGTCATAACTAATATGAATATATTTGTCACTGTGGATATAAATACTTTATAATAATTTTAAGCATGTCTACGTATTTTTTTATAATTTCAATGCAGCTAAATTGATTTTCCTTAAAGTAAAAATGGAATCGGTAAATATTTAAGTGTTATAGTGGTGAGGTCATTCACCTCCCTTTAGGAAACATTTAAAATAAATTGTATTTTTAACAAAAACATTTTTGGCAGTATTTAGCAACGTATAATAAACATGCATGTAAAAGTTCGTTATAAAAAGAAACCGTTCTCGTCTGAACTAAGTTATTTACTGACATATTTTATTACAATTTACAATGGCTACAAGTTATTCGATAATTCATTGTGAACACTGTTATCCTTGAAGCAAGTACTGGTTGCCATGTTTCAAACAAACGGTATAAAAAATAAAGCACCTACCCATTTCTTGGCGGCTAAAAACCACGGCGTGAATTTTTATCCAATAATTTTACCCACTGGAATAAAAAAAAAGTTGTAAAAATAAGCTGACATTTAGAACTGAATAAAAAATATTAAACATGCGTTATATTTTTAAAATGTCTAAATTAATAAAAAAATTCTTCAATTGAGAAATAATACCTACTAGCCACAGATTATAATTATACCCATAAAAATGTCATAAGCACCACGAGTTTAAATATAATAGATAACAATTTATAATTAATAATAATTCAAGTGATTATGATAATGACCACAGATAATAAATTCAAGCAACTCGTTCGACTTACAAAGAACTAATTTCGAATTAAAAACATAACCCAACGCACGTAGAGTAAAGGAAAAAATTAAATAAGGTCAGACGAACGCATTAACGTAAATATGATAAAACTTTTGTAATTTCAAGTAACATTTGGGTGGGGGGAACACTCGTCACTGCTTGATAAGTATTATTCCTAAGGTAAACATTTAAAAAATTTAACACAGTTGATTCCACCTTTGTATTATATATTACTTGCGAAGCAAAATGAGCACTATAACTGATAAGGGCGAACGTCTTCGAGCGCGGCTGAGGCGCAAATGAAAGGCTTCACATCCAACTCCTCGCCAGAGCGCTATACGAGCTATAACATTATTTTAATACTTAGTTTATTAATAGACTTTGGCTTTGGAAGAAATGTTATTACTGCCACAATTATCTATACATTATCGTGTACTGGGCTACTCTCGTTAAATTGAAGGGTTTTGTTGTCATGAGCTAATGAGCTGATGATATTGATTTCTTTAAATTATATTAAAAACAAGGTACTTAAATTCCTTTAATCTGACATACAGAACAACTCATTTAATAATGACGTTGTTAAAATTGGACATACTCAATAAGATAGATTATTTAATGATATTAATAATATTATTGAGAATCGCTGCGTCGCCAATTACGATACGTTAATTGTTTCTACGAGCCCATTGCGTTATAATATTATTTTTAGCAATAGTAAAGGATGAGCTACATTTCTGTATTTGAAAGTCTTTTTAGAACAAAAAAATATATAAAATTGGCATAATATAACGAATTTGTATTGCAAGAGTTATTTTAAACGAGTAAATTAAAACGCTGCGTACGATAAGTAACACGAGCTGAAAAATGAGAGCTGCTTTGTCAGGTGAGTACAAAGAAATGCCCACTTTGTACCTGTGTGATTAGATAGAGATGCACTGAATCACATCCTGCCATCTCGTATTACTAAGGTACTATAAACTATTGTTTTATTTTTGTATAAGCTGAGGCGACTCGATAAAAGGTGACTTGCAATTATAGTTCGTACTTAACATAAGCCTAAACTCGATTGTTTTTTTGTCTATACAATTATTATTAGTTATATCGCGGTTGAAGCAATGCTCACGCTTCAACTAAATATTATTTTCAAGGACGTATCAAAAACGAATAAATAATTATACTATTAATGTAAAATGTAGAATTGAATTGGGACGCCATTTTGTTGTACACAGCGTTCACTAGTCTACACGCTATTCATTCACTTTTAATTTAATCGACACCGTCTAGAGACTATTTTTATATTTTCTATCTTTAGACAGACTGATAATTATTTAATAATTCATTTTTAAGTAATTATGCCGAATTTAAACTTAATAATAGTTTAATTTTAATTTTGTATATTGATTAAATTTTACTGTTTTTAACCAGTTACTTTTTTTGTATGATTGTAAATGTTGTGTTAAATAGGATAGATAAAATCTGTGGTAGCTAAGCGCTTTTGTTACTAGTTAATATAATATCAGAAAACCGCTTCGGGACGGTGCGGCCCCTTGCGTCGACTGAGTCACGAATACCGCATATACCTACCAGTGCATACGAAATACTATGTTATTACATTGTACGATATACATTGCTGCGCTAAAACATTGGCAACAAAATGATATAGTTTTAATCGGGCAATGAATGTTGTTGTGCTATATTACGTTATCGCTGAGGTAAAGTTGTCGAAGTTTTTTGTCAAGAACACATATTGATATGAAAATACACGACGCGTTACGTATGTTGTATTGTTTTGTCCATTGTCTAAAGATTTGTATGTTACATATTATAAGAGCGCTTAATATGTAGTTTCCTTGGCTAGCATATTATTAAATACAACACTTTTAACGGTTTAAAATGCGAGATATTATTTCGAATAAAAAACTAAATGGTTTTTTATTCGAAAATATGTTAAATAATGGTTTGGACTTCTTTTTTCACAAAACAGCCGGAAGAAAACTTAAAAAGTAAAAACAAGAAAATATTTATTACGCAATGATACTTTCACCAAAATAAATTGCGAATCATTTCAATTCTTATTTAAAATTATATTTCAGTGAATTAAATAATTTTATTTAATAACAGAGCAGCGAGACTAGAGTTTGACTTTCTGATCGAATTAAATAATTAATATTACATAAATGCATTCTTCTCCTAATGTAAGTAATTGAAACAACTCAGTACCTACTTTATTTTCACTTAGGGGTTTTCACAAAATTACGTCATGTTTTAATATATACAATTATTAATATATATACAATGTTCGTAATATAATATATTGTTTTTGTGACGATACATTTGACGATATTAAATAGTCGATAAGTTTAGAAGCAGACAAAGAAATTAAACTTCTTTGTTTGCCAAATTTAAAAAATTCAAAATGACCTTAAGGATATTGAAAAAAGTGTCTCATTGTACAATAATAACATATTGCAATGCAATAATAAACTATCGGAGCATTTGGGCAAGATATGTAAATATTGCGTAATTAATTTTCAGGTCGTAAATAAAAATCTGTTTTGTCCGATATTTTTAAATCGATTTTTTTTATTTAAATGATGATGATAATTCAAGAGGGGGGGGGGGGATTAATAAAAATAACTTAACTTATTTTTACGTTTAACTTAACTAACGAAATTTTAATTAAGCAGAAATTCTACTAACATTGATAAGTACATAGTTTTTTTTTTCTTTAAATATAATATAATTAAAATGGTAAGATTTATTTAAAAATTAACTGGACTTTACTATAAAACGTTCTTTAATTATGAACTAAATAATAAGTTTTAACAAACGCGCGATATAAAATTAAGTGAAGTAAAAACGCTATCGCGAAATTGCCTAGAATTTATTTTAATTTTAATATTTACGATTTCAATGACTTAAATCACGTTTAATAAGTAGCTTATTTATAATGTTCGTACGTGAGCCCACGCACACTCGCCCGTAGGTACCTACTCTATAAACTAACAGGTAATTCTTGAGAATTCTTTCGATTCATTTTATCTCCGCGCCGTTTCCTTTATAAGAATAACCGTATTTACTCAGAATATCCACGCTTTACAGTTACATAATACAAAAAATATATTGTATCATTTAGCTTCTGAAGTTCGTACTCGTAAAAATTATAATAATTTTCGTCCGTCCGTCTATACGATAATGAAAAGGCTAGTCAAATAGCTGCAGGATGACGCCCTATTATGCTGCAAAGATAACCGGCCCATATACTATACACGTTTTCTTATCGCCCGATAAACACACGCAAGAGCGCCTAAACAGAATCGTTGCAGCCCAAGTTGCGTAAGGACATCTATAATTTATATACCACAAAATGGCTGCCGTAAAATTTCATAAAGTGCAAAACGGCGCGTGTATATTTCGCTCGTTAATTCGAACTAGGTACGTTTTGAGAGCCGAAGTGCGAACAAAGAGCACGCAGCGAACGCGCAACTTGCAAACCGACCGGTTGCTGTTGACCGCTGCAGCCGCACGCGCCGCAGCCCGGCGGCTACGTCCGCAAATACGCTGCATAACACATACCGGCCGCTAGCTTCTCCGTCTCCGGCAGCGTACACCAGCTCGGCACTACGCTCTCGCAGACTTCCTCCCAGCACCTGAGTTTTTCAGCTCTATCCCCATAATTCGAGTGGTTACTGTCGAAGAGACACGGCCGCTTCTGCACTTCGGAGACGATGGAGCAACTCTTGATCCCGCCGTCCCCGTCCTTGGTGCGGACCATAATTAAAAAATATAGCAATTTTTAAATTGAATTTTGTACGCGATATAGTTGCGTTAGTCGGCGTATTCGTAACGTGATCGGCGATACGGCCGTGCGGTCGCCAGAGTGAAACTGGCGCTTTGAGAGTCGAGTTGGCGCAACGGGCAAAATGGCTGCTCCGTATACAAGTGTTACTATCTCGCCACAAAATTATAGCTCATAAACAAATTAACAATACATACATCGCAATTAGGACTGTACAAATGTAATCTAACATCAATAGTTTAGGAATTTGGTCATATAATACGTTAAACGTAAAAAAAAATTATCGTACCTAACTCTGATTTTGTACGAATATTTTTCTTTATTTGTAGATTAAGTTACATAATAGATAAGTAGAATCAGTTTGGGTGAACGTGAATACTTCTAAATTAAATAAAGTAATTTTCTTATATATTATCTAAATTTTTTGATTTGATTTATTTACATATTAACAAATTTACACGAATTATATTGATACCTGTTAAGTCGATTTATTTGCGTTTAAGACGGGCTAACTTGATATACCTACGTGAAGACAAAGACAGTTATTTTGCTTCTCTTCTTTAATTTCTTATTATTAGTAAAACGTGGTAAAATTAATATTAAAATACCAATATTTCAAATATTTTATGTTCTTAAATAACTTAAAATTAGGGACCCCCTTTCCTGTTGTGCCAACTGAACTTATAATAATAAAATAAGAAATATTTTTACTATTTATATAATTGCTTTATATTATTTAAACAAATAAATAAGTTACGAATAATATTTAATTCTTATAAAAAACGATCTATGCCTTTTCTTTCCTATTTGGGGTAAGGGGTAGCACAAGGAGGCGGATGTAATCGACGGACAAACTTTATCCGTTATTGAGAACGAAGTAACGTTGAAAGATATTTTAATTACTTAATAAAACTTATCTTTTATTTATGAATGCAAAGTTCTAATACAAAAATAAATAAAAATATGATAATGCATGAATAAATAAAAAAGTTGACAATGTTAGTGGTTTGAAAAGTTTAATACCTTTCATAAGACGGAATTACATAAACTGAAAATCTATATAGGCTGAAAAAATTTACGACACGGATGGGACTTCAACCAGCATCCACAACGTTCCCTGCTGCTGCTCTAAACAATTGAACTACCGTATCTTATGGCATCCATCCTTCCACCGGCTCAAATACACGGGAGGAATTCGTCGTAATTTTCACTACACTACTCATTAGATTTTTAATTAATGATAGTGGTGTAGTTTTTATGTTTTACTTTAAATAAAGGTAAACGTTGAAAATCATTTATTTCATTTGCAACACCTACTAACTAAAAAAAAAATAACTTTGTTATTTCCTGTACACTACTTAGGCTATATACTTTAAAAATGTAAATATACATTTAGTTTAATTTGATTTATAACACTGGAGGCCCGAGATTTCAATACTGTATTTTTTAAAATATAAATTTATACTGCGGATGTACAGTTGAATAATATTATGACGTCGGTAGAAATAGAGAATCACGCTTCAGTATGACGTCATCTCGACCACGTGAAGCGTTTATATAAACTTGAACTTGGTTACATGTTTCCAAGTAGCAACGGTTTGTATAAAAGTAGATTTTTTCAATACTTTGTTACTTATTAATGTTGCTGGTTAAATAAATATGTATTTTTTTTTAAAAGCTTTAATAATTTATAACTAAAATGAAATAATGAAAAAAACCCAAGGTCTTAGAATAGACGAAAGTCCGAAAGCTATAATATACACTATACAACACCTATATTACTCGTGTATATGGGCTATAAGATGTGTCAATGTCAAATTTGACATTATTTGTTATATAGTCTTCTTCTTCTGAATTTGATGGCTTACGTTATATAGTCTTTAACGTTTAAATCTCGTTGAGTTAAGTTGTCTAATTTGTCTGTGATTATTTGTAATTTCGTTTCAAGCGTAGATGCGTGTGAAAAACGTGTTTTTTTGCCGATTTAGTTTATTTTCTTTCAATTCTTGCTTTCTGTTCTAGCTATCAAGTAACATTAATTTTATTTTCCAATAAAATTACCTTCGAAAGCTTCCAATTTCCTCACCTTTAACACGTAGTCTTGATAAAGAAATATTTAAAAAATGGTTGTGGTGTCTCCTAATTTTACGGCGCCGGTTGAAGGCATTCTTTTACAATCACCAGCTACTAAACTCTTAATCAACGACTTTGAAGTGGGTACAGCTACATTATACATCACTGAAAAGTAAGGAAGTTAACTATAATCAGCAGCATATATCATAATATGATAAATGCTGCTCGTACTGATTGGCTTCGTTATTACAGCAATGTAGTTTGGGGCGGTGGGTCTGCAGCCACGGGCGGAGCGTCTCCGACTATATCTCTCCTTTACCCGGATATCTCACTTCATGCTATACAAAGAGAGCCCAGTCCTGCTTTGTATATGGTTGTCAATTATGAGTTAAGGTAACTTAAATGATTATCAAACACGACAGAAATACAATGAAAAATTTAAAAAGACCATTATTCATAAAATATATTATTTATTTGGATATATGTACATAACTTGTATTAGGATAATCCTATAAATGTGGATAGTTGTCTTAAATTTAATTAATATAAAACATTTCACCTTCTTAATGAGTATACAGAAAATTATAAAATAAATTTTAGGTTACCTAATCAGCCAGCTGGAGCGGGAGACACCAATGAGAATGAGGATGACGACTTTGATGTAGATGATCAGCCCATCACACAGTTACGGTATGGTGCTAAAAGATGTAATTGCTACTAGTGAGAAATAGATATTCTTTTGAGTTTTTAATTTTTTTTATAAAGTTCTAAACTACAATATTTCTATTGCAATGTTATACAAGTTGTCCTATAAACAAGTGAATATATATATTATGTTGTTATGGATTTACAGGTTTGTCCCGGAGAATGAAAATGACTTGCAAGGTTTGTTCTCAGCTATGAGTCAGGGGCAAGCGTTACATCCTGATCCTCAAGATGAAATTGAAGATGACCCCTATATGGATGGAGAAGACTTCGATGAAGGTATTATTTTGCTACAGAATTAAAAATCTATGACAATATAGCCTATGGTAGATATATAGCAGCATCTCCATGCCTGATGTCTTTAACTATTCCATAATTTCTACCACTGCTCCTATTATAATGTGTTCAGAGGGATCCCTTTTCTCAAAGTGGGGTATTAGTGCAGACATATTATTGTGCCTGTTTAATGTTTTTTTTGTTGTTTAAAGAAAGTTGTACAGATTTTTGTACCCGACCAAAACTATTGACTTATTGCACAAAAGTCTCTAAGATTATGTCAGATTTTTAACAGATTAAGTTGCAAATTTAAAATTGCAACAAAATTATTACATAAACTGTTTGACTAATATAATAACACTATTAACAATATTTTAGAAGAAGAGTTTGAAGATGCACAGGAGAGCAGCCACCCTGATGAAGCAGCAAGCAGACTACAGCAGCTGAGGATTGAGAATACAAATGGCAATGCACAATATCACGGTAAGTTTTTTTTTTACCATATTAACAAAGGTCGGACCATTTGAGTCAAATGGATTTTTTGGCCTATTCTCTCTATTTTAAATCTCTGTTTAAGTTTTTGTATATGGATATATAAATATTTCACAATAAACAAAACATTCTACTATTCTTTTACAGATTGTGAAGATGTGGAGAATGAACAGAATAATTAAATCAATTTCTGCTTAAATGTGATACAACTAAGACTACCATCATTTACCGAGAAAATTATAGACTGGACTTGAAGACAGTCATTAGTATGGACAGGAAAATAATTTTAATTTTCTCAAGAACTATTCTCGAATCAAAAATTGGCCACATCTGGCAAAATTTAAATTGGATTTCTTTGTGTTATACTGCCTAGGTGTGCGTGTTGTCTATTTACGCGATTAGTACATATTTAAATATAACACTTTTAAACAGTTTAAAATCACTCATACACAAGCCACGGATACGAGAGCGGCCGAAAACGTTCAGGCGATAGTAAAATTTGTTACTAGTTAACTTATATTTAACGTTTTAAACCGTTAAAAGTGTTTATTTGAATAAAAATCGTCTGGCTATGCAAAAGATACTTTACAGCTACGTTTTAAACGTAGTGATATTGAGTGATGTCTAAAATTATCTGCGTCTTAACAATTCTTGAATTCCTTCATTGTTATGGCCATATATTTGCTATGTAGGATATCTTTGGAAGCAGAAGTCAATTTTACGTCAATTTCGTTTATCTTTAAGTTACAAAGAGTACTTTCTTGATTTTTTCTTAAGTAAAAAGACATATTAACTTAATTTTGCTTTGTAAATTAACAAACAGGAATATTTGACTTACATTTTAAGTTTAAAATAATAAAAATTCTTAGTTCTAGTATTTTCAATAAATGCAACCAATAAGTGATACTATGATACTAAATTAAATATAAATATTTCTGTTTGGGAATGTGTTTGTCACACTATTTTGTAAGGTGTGAACAATTAGGATTTTGGAGGATACCAAAATACCTCTTTTGTTTCCCCACGGCCTTTATTACAAATTGTAATGTTTTTGTCAAGTGCTACGTGCGCTCAAATGTAGTATTTGTATTCCAAAAACTTAGATGTAATATTTCTTAATACATTGTATTATTATAATCAGTTTTTCTTTTGTCATTACGACGAATGTGAGTCGCACCTGAGGGTAGATTGGTATTTTAGGTACAGTTTCACCTTTTACCTTCGATTAAAGTTGACTAGCCGTTAACTATTAACAACTTATAACATTCAATTAACGTGTACTTCTCATTGTGAAAAAAACTATTGCGAAAAGCAAAAATCTTTTTCGATCTAATTTAAGGAAGTTAATTTTTCATATAAAGCAAATAGTGCAAAAGTCGTTTAAAAGAAAATGATTGACACGCAATTTGCAGTTATAGATTTCATTCAGCCGTTTTTGTCGACGAAAAATAATTCCTGCGCCTACACACACTACTTGGCAGATTTATGACATTTTGTAAAAATGCTCGAAACAAATCCAAAGCCAAAATAGGTAGACAGATCTTGTTTGTTATATGGCGGGGGTATATCACTTACAATCAAGTAAGCCCTATGCTTGTCTGTCCTCTATGATAAATAAAAAAAAAACATGTCAAGCCACATTCCAGTGATAAATCTCGCAACAACCTGTATAAGGTCATCACAAAGACTTGGTTTAAAACAAGTGTATATATTAGAAGGTAGTCGATGAAATAAAACATATTTACCTTTCTCTATTTATTTAACACAAATTAATCTAACAAGTACTTATGCTAAGTCTTAAACATAATATCTAACTCTTCAAGTTTAATGTACTGTGTAACCGAAAAAATAGTGGATTGTGAGTTACCATACAGGTATTTGTAGAGAGTAGTACGAATAGTACATCTAGCATCCATTTTATGTTTATTTCTCAACCGTTTAACCAAATTACCCGACGAGACGTTAACTCTATTGCTGTACGGCCACGCACAATAAAATTCAGCATTTACAAAGCGATACATAACCTAACTATTATATAACCCATGTGTGCGTGCTTAAAAAGACGAAGCCTAGTAGTAAACTGTCAATATAATATTGTCATTTCGCTCAGAACTAAGTCGGTATATAGACTCAATTCTGTACGCACTATAACTTTTTTTAAATAAAATATTAAATGTACTGCGGTTTAGTGAATTTGTACGTAGAAAATTAGGCTGAGGTCTCATATAAACGCTGTAACGCAGACGTAAAAAACACGTAGAGTTACGGTACTAATTTCTGACGATTACGAACGAAATTTGAACGAACAATGAATACTAGGTACCTTGACGCAACGTTACGCGTTACGCTATACGCGGGATACGGCGTTCAATGTCTGCTTATAATCACATTACCCTTAGGAAATCCTCCCACTAATATTTTAACTAAAATATAAAAATATATTATATGCGTGACCGCAATACAACTGTTTCAGGGCCCGTTTAAAAGAATACATAATTATAACAACCATTTTTACTATATTAAATTATTAACATACGAGCCCGGATTACTTGCTAAGTATTCAACATCTTTCCTCTCTTATCATAGCTACTGCCGTGAGAGAGACAAAAGATTACTTATCAAAATTGTAGTATATACGAAAATATTGGATAAACAGTATGTTGACATACTTTGTAACAAAAGTAATTCAAATATATGACGTATTTCTTTAGAACGAACTTTAAATTCAATAAGTTAGGCGAATGTGGTTTTTACATTTACATATTGAATGTTTCTCATATGTCACATTCTCTTAAGAAAAATATTAACATATATATATTTTTTGAATTATTCTGCACACCCAGAAGCCGGATGTCGGTTTTGAGCTACTCGCGTGACGTTTTCCAATACTATCGATCGATACAGTAATTTTTGTGAAAGATTAACAAACATACAATCGGAACAAACCTTCACATTTATAATATTAATAGGAATTTATTTGAAATCAATAGAAATGACAGTGTCGTCTATTGCTATCACTGTCTAATAATAAAAGATTTATCAATTTTAAATTAATATAATAACTTAATAAGTATTTTTAAACTATTATGCATATAGTGTTTATAGGCCTGGCAAAATAACCATAAAAAAACTAATCAATATATCCCTAATATAGCACTACGCCTTGTGTAACGTAGCGAGTTTACAAAAGTATTTTGGAGGGGAGTGGGGGGTGGTCAATCTTCAAAAAAACTGTTTACGTCGATTTTAATCATTATATCAGATTTGAGTGACGCTAGCGTATAGACAAAAGGCATAATTTTTGAGAATTGCTCTAAAACTAATTATACCAGTTATTGCACTTCAAAAATGCTTGTAGGCCAGATGAGTGTAACCAACAGATACATAGACGTTTAATAGACGAACAACAAGTCATCAAAATTTCGTCAAGAAGAGTACAGCCGTTTACAGTTTAAAGTTGTAAGAATACATACAAGTTGATTTTTTAAACAGCAATCCATAGCAAACGAAATTGTCAACCGGTTGTATTGCCAAAGGGCAAAGTGATTCCAAACGTTAATTTTGCTTCCGAAGAGGGTGGTCGTAAATTTTGTACTGCAGTCCAAACACTTATTAAGTTATGAAATTTACTCACAAAAACGATCACGCTACTTCCTCAGTGCCGTTAACTTCCGCGGTTTTCTCAACAGCCTCTACTTTCTCTACATCTGCGTTCTCTTTATCTACAACCGCTTTATCTGTGTCCACACTGTCCGTGTTCTTATCTGTGTCCATCTTGTCTGTCTGTTTGTCTGTTTCGCTGTCGAGCGTGTCTTGGCTGGATGTGTCCATGGTCTCCGGCTTGGAATCTTGCGATGTTTCGTCCGCACTTTGATCTGTTTCGGCTGTTAATTTCTCTTCTTGTGATTTGTCAGATTTGTCTGAAATATAAAGATTAAATAATTGATACAAGTCCTCTTAATTAAAGAAAAAAACTGTCAAGGACAATATTTATATTAAAAAAATAATAATAATAATGAAGATAAACCTGTTAATACAACATTCATAAGTTATAGAAGTGAAATCCCGTTTCCCCCTGTGGGGCATGGGGCGAACACATTTATGTGTCCGTTACACTGATCTACTTATTTTACAGGCAAGTAGATGAGACTTCTGTGCCCTACCCGACCGAAATAATATAGTTTCCTCCGCTTAACGCAATGCGAGACGTTTACTTATTTAGCTATAGAGATACAACTTGGCGTAAATTGGAAAATGGAGTCATAGTTTTTAATTTCTTTTATTCTCTTTAACATATTTACAATTATATTAAAAATGGCACTTTTTAGTATATTCAATATGTATCTATACTATAAAACTTTATTTAAAATGACTTTAAAAAATTACCAGTTTCATCTACTTCCATAGGCGTTTCTATCTTCTCGTCCCCGTTTACTTTCTGAAAAAGGAAACAAAATGATTAACAGACTGTTAAGTAAATGTGAAAGACTGCCATCTACCGTAAAACTCTAAAAACTTACTTAACCATACAATCTTGTTGTTTAAATCCATTTCCTAGACAATATTGTTAGCTGTGTTAGTTGATATCCTAAAGTACCCCAAAGGAACTTTTTAATTTTTTTATTATACCCAAACCTATTTGTGTATACCTATTTAGGTTTTCATAAAATATATAAAAATATATATATAACCAATCTAATGGTACATGCCAAATTTAAACTAATACTTCTTTTGACTTATGAGGACTCTTTTGTAGTAATTTGATTATCAACACTAATAAATGATGACGTTAAGTTAACGATTGTAGATGTCTTATTTTAAATTCAAATATAACGGTCACGATTAGGGTTTTAACGATTGTTAGTTTTAATCAATGTCACTATTTATCGGTGAAACTAAACGTTCCAAATTTTTCGATTTAATTTTCTCTCTCTCTATAAAATAACATAAATACATGTATAATAATTTTAATATAATAATAAAAAACTCATGCATTCAAATTCAACTACGAGACAAACATAAGTACTAACTAAAAACTTGATCGTTTCTTTCCCTCGAAAACTACAATAATCCGACAACAGTCAGACAGTCGACAGATAATTTTAATACTGTCACGTAGTTACGTACTTGTCAGAAACAGTATGGCTAAGTGAAACAATTTGAATAATACTTCTTAACGGTTTAAAACGCAATATATAATTTACCTTTTTTATTTATTTTGACTACGACTCAACGTCTCAGTCGCACCCTTTTATTAATATTCACAAAAATAAGTTACCAAATCGCGTTTTAAACGGTTAAATATGTATTATTTGCGTAAACTACTGACATTTATTCTTAATGTTGACATGGCAATGTGCATTTGTAAACTACTTTTGTACATTTAAAGAATCGACAAGAGTCGAACATCCAACAGCGAGTCTGAGTTAATCAAATTAAGCAAATGACGTCACAATATGTCAACCGAAGTTCTAGAGTACTCTAACCGTATCCAAGTGACAGTACGAAAATCATCTGTTTGTAAAATAAAAGAAAATAAAACCTAGTGCTTTTGCTGCTTCCGGGCGCTTTCCTTTTTTTCTTAACCTACAATGTATAAATAAACTTTACCACTCGTAACCAATATTAACTCAAAAGAAAATGTCCTAGTAGTGCCTAAATTAACATTATGACACTTGAAGCACACTATTTAAAACATGGTCCCTTATTGATGATGAAGTAAAAAAAGAGGGGCATCCATCTTCAGAGACCACTTATAAACATTCCTAGTGCCGAATTGTGGAGTAGCATGGCGAGGTAGAATTCTAAATCCCTCCCCAAAAGTGGGACATTAGGTGTAAGTGAATACATTTTAATTTAGTAAAAGGTAAAGCCCACCAACCAGCTCTGGAGCAGCATGGTGAGGTTCAGTTCTAAATCCCTCCCCAAAAGTGGGACTTTAGGTGTAAGTGAATAAATACATTTTAATTTAGTAACGGTCGTAAGAGCCCACAGACCAGCTCTGGAGTAGCATGGTCCAAGTTTGTACTCACTTCAGTTTTTTCACTGGTCTCCTTGCTAGGAGCCCGGTTCCGCGTACGGTTTTCAACCTTGGCTTCCGTCTCCTTGCTAGGAGCCCGGTTCCGCGTGCGGTTTCCAACCTTGGCTTCCGTCTTCTCGTTAACTTCACTTGAGCTCGTCGATGTTATGTGCTGGTCCTGCTCCTGTTTGGCTTTCTTCGGCTTCGGTTCTGCAGGTTCCACTTCCGCTTCTGGCTCTTCTTCTTCCGGTTGAGGCGTGGGCTCCTTTTGCGGAGAGGTGTCCTCCTGTAAGAAATTTCAGTCGTCTCAAGATAATACAAAGTTTCTATATATTTGAAGCTTGTTAAGATTTTAGTGATAAAGCAGTCTAGGCACAGCGGTTAGATCTTGGGTTCGAATTCTCGGACAACATTATCAATTCGATCGGAACGGACACTTAATTGCTGGCCAGTAAATAAGATCACTAGACTAGACTAATAGAGACACACAAATGCATCTGTCCCTATGTCAAACTTGGAGGAAATGGTTACTCCGTGTATAGTAAATAACTAACTAAAAATCTAATAAGAGAGTCAAAAATTTACGACACGGGTGGTACATGAACCAGCTTCCACAGCGTTGCTCTAACCACTTTAACGTGACACTAACCACGAACAGCACGGTATGCTGACCACCAGCTGATATCCTGGCGGGTTTGTGGCCACCCTCGGTGATATTGACGCCGACGCAGATCGATGGAGTAGGTTCATTCGCGTCGGAACTAGAACCTGTACCCAGTTGACCTTCGCTGCCCATTCCCCACGCCAGCACTTCACCTAGAAACAAAATATTATATGCAAGACTTTTAATTACTTCGAATCCGAATCGGTCGAATCCCGGGAAAATAATCGATTGTTTAGGTCAGGCAGAGCACAGAAGTCTGATCTGAGACTGAATCGGACACAGAAATGTGTTCGCCCCATGCCCCACGGGGTGAAAGAGTATTTCTGGTTTTGTGATTTAAAAACTGCCAAAACAGACGAGTTCCGAACCCGCAACGAGCTGTAATATTCATTCCTTTAATTCAAAACTGAAGAAATCACATACTGGGTATACTTGAATTGCAGATTTCATTTAAGCAAAAACTAGTTAATTAAATTAACAGTGTTTAATCTTTTGTGCCCTGCCTGACCGAAATTCTCGGTATTTGATACCAGGGTGCCATGTATGTTACTTAATTAATAAAACAATAGTACACAAATATATACCTGTATCGGTCACTGCAAATGAATTACTGGTCCCCGCTGCTATACTAATGCACTTTTTGTTCTGTAGTTTGGGGATGGCTTCTAGGCCTTCTGCATCTGTCGTCCTATCGCCTAAGCCTAGCCTGAAAAGATATTTTTATTTCCAGATGATAAATAAAACTATTTTATGCAGATGTTTACATACTAAAACCTTTTGTGGAAAACCACATAACATTTATTAAAAAAAAATCTTTACAACATAAACTATGATATATGTATTTACATTTATTTCACCGAAGAGTTGAAAGATCTTCCATAGGGAGGAAATGGGGATATGGGTGAAATAGTTAGACAATGTGGACCACCCAGGCTTCTATTAGTGTCCCCAATAGAAAAACAGCATTTAAATTGTAGCTTATTCTTAGTTGGTCAAAAAATATGAAAATAAACATTTAAATAAAACAATTTAACAGTTTAAAACGCGATACATATTAGTTACTTTTTTTGGAAATTATTTTTTTACGGCCCATTTCGGAAGCTTTGCAGCAGCCGCAGTCACGTAGAAAGTAAGTTCAACTAATATATATCGCGTTCTAAACCGTTATTGTTTAATTTAAATAAAGTTTTTTTTAAGTCTAAATGATTGATCAACGACCTTCCATATTCGCAGCGCCCCACAGCGTACGCCTGCCCGTTAGAGTCCAGAGCCAGCGAATGGTGTTGGCCCAAGGCCACTTCTTGCCAGCTGACGGTAGTAGAGAACGCATCGCATTCCATCGGCGTGTATAGTGCTGTTTTGCGTTTTTCTCCTGTTATACCTGGAAAATGATCAATATAATATTGAGATACTGTATAATCACAGATAAAATTGTGTACTACTCGCGTAAACTATAGACAGTATTTACTTACCAAGTTGTCCATAATTATTGAGACCCCACGCGAACATTTTGTCGGTGTTGGCGTCTAGCGCGAAGGTGGCGTGGTAGCCGGCCCAAATGCGGGACACGATAAACTTTAACGGGACTTTTGATGGTACCAACAACGCGCCTGAAAAAAGTGTTTCACTTGTTTAAAATGTATAAGAAAGATAAGAAGGCATAAATATTATTATTGTAATGTTCTGTTAATACTTACTGAATCCTTGTCGAGCCTCCCTAGAAGCTGACCGTTGAGACAATCTACCGAGCTGACCTTGTTCACCACAACCCATTGTGTAAACGGCACCACTTGACTACAAAAATAATTTATATGGTCAAAATGACAATACCCAAAAATATTTTAGTTGGAAAATATGAAGATATGAGAATATAAGAATTTATTTATACCTTTGGTCTATAATGCTGAGTGTCATGAGAATTAAATGTTTAGTTTACTTACTGTTAGAACAACCAGATGATCTCCACCCGAAGCAATAGCCACAGCTGTCTCCGGTATGTTCACTTTTAGAGGTTCCTTCGATGATTTTCCCTCTCGAGCACGTAAAACTAAACCCATGCTACCATGCGAGTCCTATAAACAGTTTAAAACAGGAAATATTATTTAACTTATGTTTTATTTATCTTGACTATGACCCGATGGTTTGGATGCTTTACAGCAGCTGTGGTCACGAAGCGATTATGGAGTATTTGTGATTTTAAATGTGTAGCACTGGCGTAAACTACAGGCAATACTTTCAATGTCTTAAGGACGTTTGAAATACTTTTTTTTATATTTCATTTTTCCATACTTTAAACATTAACAACATTATGAGTATGTATAGAGACTAACTATATTTTAAACTTACTCTAAAGGCACCCCAAGCGTAAACATCTCCGTTGCTTAGCAATGCCCCAGAATGGGAATCCCCTGCCGAGATAGCAACAGCAGGTGAAGGTAGAGAGACCATGCCTGCTGTACCTTCTTCTTGCTCATTTGTTGTTGGTCTGCCTAGGGCTCCTTCATCATTACATCCAAATGTCCACACCTAGTTATATGAAGACACACGATTTTATAAATTTTTTTTCAAATAAGAAACTGAAAAGATTACTATATAATAGTTATGCCGATACAAAAAAATGGTCACATGAGGTCTCATAGTAGTAAGATATTAACATATTTAATACACAATTATCTATTCAGACTCTTTTCTATACATACATAATTAGTATTATTCGACTAACATTTGAAAACAAACAAAATTTCCTGCTATTTCATGAAATTGTTACTTTTAAACTGGTAATATATATTATTTACCTTTCCATTAGCATCAAGTGCAATAGTATGCATACCACCAGCACAAGCATCAATGACTTTGCTACCCAAGGCTGTGACTTGCTTGAACCTAGAAAAAATGATAAAAAATTTTACTCAAAAGGAAAAATAATAAAAGCTCTCTTACATTATCATACTTCTGTTTATTAATAGTGTTATACTTGAATTGTATGACGAGATAACAGATCCATTTAAAATACATACTTGACACACTCCAGGACATCTTCGCCGAGTCCCAACTGTCCAACATCTCCCTGGCCACATGTTAGAACGCAGCCACGACCCTTAGGCGCACTTGGGATCTCTAACTGTACGGCTGAAATACATTTTTATAATTATAAATTTATTAAATTTTTATTATACACATGGGGAAAAAAATGGTCTGACTTAGACATGAAAAGATATACGAGGTTTAAGTTCAAAAGCTTAGGTGTTGAGGAAAAATGGCATCAGAGTTTAATAATAAATATATATGTATGTATGGTCCTTAATATGTTGATTTAAGTGTGTCATTCATCTGAAGGAACAAAAACTAAGCCAAAAATGGACGGCCAAAGCCTTACTCTAGTGTTTAGAGTAATTTGCTAATTTATTAAACTAAATGTCTGAAAATAAATACAGTCTCATGTATTATTATAATTAAAAAGTGAATGAGAAAAAAAGGCCGTACCACTGAAGTTTAAAAACTGAATGCCTTAACCTTCAACGATTCCATTATAATCTAACCTATCATCTAAATATTAAAATAATTATTTTGCGAAGGTCATTAATGCAAATATATTATTTAACTTTGTACATAAAACAGAATCAATATCATGTTTTAGCTTTAAGTAGGTACTTATAAAGATAACTGTGGCGGCCGCGAGTTCTCAAACTTCAACATAAAAAACGTTACCTACGTTTTGGTACATTAAATTGTCGCGATAATTCGTCTAACCTCAAAACTTTCCATTACAACTGACGCTTACGTAATTAACCATTCATTTTATCAATATTCAGAGTTAAATAGCATTAGCCAAGAAAGTACTAATTAGAATAATTATCACGAAAACCTAAATAGTAAACATTACGGAACAATGCGAAAAGGCGCCAATGGAAGAGAATGCATTTCCCGCCATTACAGTTTGACAGGTCATTGACGTCGTAGAAATGTAAAGAAAACAAGCGCTATACAAACTTACCTCCTCGTTTTTTCTTGCTTTTAGGTCCCGACGCAGCCGTTACTGCCGAAGACTTCGAAGCTGTTCTTTTAACACCTCGGGCCGCCGGCATATCTGTAATATTCAACAAAACGCGTCAGTAAACAAGCCTTGAAGCGCGGCAAATATCGTGCTTGGTACTTTGGCTTGATGACGTCTTTACGGCTTCTATGATACTGTTAGCTTGAAACTTCACGTCCGTATCTGAATATCTATTATAACACGACTAATATATCACTGATTTATTCAAAGCTATCATAGGTTATATTATGCGTTCGTATAGCACTACACTTGCACTGAAAAAACAAGCCAACATGAAAACGATATCATATTCGATTGTCGTAAGCTAATTGACTTACTGTAGAGTAAATAATTGATTTATAATTTGTTTCCCAACAATTTTATAAAATAATGTTATCACAAAAATACGAGATGACGTATTATTTCGGGAGAGTACAAATCCCGTAGTCGTACATTTCAATTTTGAACAATTTTGCTTTTTGTCACGTCAATTGTCATTGTCGGAACTTGACATTTTAAGTTTGTATATCATGGTTAACTGACAATTGGCACAGATAATAAATGTGTGGATAAGGTGCAGATAAATTCTATTTTTTCACTATCGATTCGTTATTAATATGTATGTACTTGAAATTAAAAAATGAGCCTTATTAATCAAACTTTCTGTTACAGGGAGATGGAGTTTACCTACTCAAAAATTTCTCGAGTTACATAATATTATACTGATACAGTCTGGTTAAAGTTTACTTTAATTTGTTTTGTAAATAAACAAAACTAAATAGTTTTGTTTATTTACAAAACAAATATTACAATAATTAATATAATTGTACATACAAAGTATAACATAAACAAAACTAAATAGTTTTGTTTATATTATACTTTGTATGTACAATTATTAGACATTAATTAATAACACATTACAAATTAATTAAATTAAATTATTATATTTTCCCCTTGATTCTAATTTTTGTTTTGTAAAAGCAGGTGGTACACGGTGGTACCAAAACAGCTACGAATAACATTAGCATATATATCGAATTGGGAAGGTATGAATTATGATTTATACTAAGTGTTCTGTCCTTGTAGATATTAGAATGCAATTTCAAAAATACAGTACCTAATACCTCTTTAGTATTCTATACTTAAGATATAGAGCAAAATAAATATTTCAACGATAAAACCCAAACTAATATTAGGTACGTTTAGGAGGATATTGCAAAGTTTTTTTTAACACTACTTAAAATAATGATATTATACCTTCTTACATATCCATTATAGGATTACACATTTTTCGTTTTGTTTTGTATTGCCTGGTTAAGACCGCTGATTAGTGAAGGCCGCTTTCTGCCCTCTATTACAATATTCCTATCGATCTTAAATATTTAAAACCACATATTTTAAATAGATTTATTCTTAAATGCTGTCTGTTTACGCGAGTAGTACACAATTAAGTAAAACACTTTAACAGCCATAACCGTGGTCTCCCCGTGACCAAGGCTGCTGCAAACATCCGAAACGAAGTTTTTTTAAAGAATATTTAAGGATTTTGTTTATTTTTAAATATTATTTGTATATAGGAGATTATCATTTTAAATTATTTAAAAAAAACGATTTCCTGTATTTTAAATTTATTTTGAGTACGAAGGGACTTTGCCTCTGGATCGTTCCCTTCATACACGTAAACCTCAAAATCCCAATAAACCAAAGACTTTGCTATCAACGAGGTGAGCCAAGATAAAACAGTGGGTGGTCTCCAACATAGCACCGCCCACCTTGAAAGCCTTTTATATCGTTTTCCCGCTCTTACGAAAATATAGATACAACCATTGGACACTACTCCATACTATTAATTAATATAAAATAAACTATCTTTATGTATTTTTAATCTGTATATGAAATCATTTTCTGTTTTAAAATATTAATTATAATTTTATACGTCAATTATTGAAATTATTTACGACAAACGGCTAATACTTTCAAACCTGCCTTTGCTTGTACTAAATATATAAATGATGTGGTTAATGGCTTCTAGCATTGATTTTTACTGAAATATTCAATAATTGTTGATGTGGAAATAGGAAAGCAGATTTAAAGAGTTGTTTTAAGTACAGCAGTATAAAGTTTTAGCTAACGAAAGAATATGTAGGTACTAAGTAATTTTTAAGGCAGCGTAGAACAGGAAAATATGGACTATCTATCTACAATTAAATTAAACTGTTCAAATATATTTTGGCTTTGGACAATCAGATATCCAGAGACTGTATTTGAAGTACTATTTTCTCTCCAATGAATATTTTGCTATCAGACAGAAGGTCGAAATTTCGATGTTCTTACAGAAAAAAAAGTCTCCTACTCGTTCGTTATAAGCCATAGGTAGGTACATTGATTTTTTCTTATAATTTATTTTACGCCGAAAAGTTCGCTTGTGAGAAATGGGCCCGCTGCGTTCAATTACATCATAGGTATAGATTTTATTTGTATTTGTTTTGTCCAATGAAAAATAAATAAATTTATATGTACATTGTTCGTACCTCTCAACCATCTAATAATATATACTAATATTTTAAAGCGGAAGGCTTTGTTTGTTAATCTCGGAAACTCCTGGTTCGAATTAAGCATTATATTTGTGTTGGTTGGATTACTTATCGCGGAAAGCAAAAGGCTATAAAAAGTCAGACTGCAAAGAATATGGGGAACAAACAGAAGGAAATGTGGAAAGAAACGGGGAAAATTATACATCTGTGAGGGTTTACTTTGCGTGAACCGTTTCCGAAGGTTCAAGGAACCAAAGAATATGTAGGTATTGTAAAATGATTCCTATTTTAGTAAACTGAAAAAATGTCCGCAACAGTAGGTAGGTATATGACGCGGACGCCGCCGTGGGCACAATTTATGAAGATGAGAAGGAGTTTTGCAAAAATAAATAATGTCATGCTTAAAATAAAAATTCCACGCGGACGGAGTGGTGGGCATAGCTAGTCTATATTTTTAATTTCATTTCAGCTATCCCAAAAACAACGGCATCAGACTTGTCAAATTTTAGTGTTCTCGCCACAATTCAACCAACTGTTATTGTGTCGCATAAATAAACATTTAATCTCTATCGACTAACTACATTACTGTCTCTCGGATCGGGCCCACCACGCTGTAACGTGACCCTGCCGTTTATAACCCGTGCCACCCGCTTCGAAAATGCCTGGTTCATATTTTTTGTCTTCATATTCCGTTTAACGCGTTGAGAAAGTTTTATGGAAACGACTTGGCCCGTCGTGCATTCAGCGTTAGGAGTCTTGAGTTCGAATCCCGGGGTTCGGTTCCCCCGAACAAATTTACTTTATTTCATATTTTATATCAGTGAAATAGATACAGAAGTGTAAAAGAAATATGTGTCAGTGGTAACCCTGGTTGCTTATTTTTAAATTGAATTTTGATGAGATTGTTGAGCTGATGTAAAAAATGTTTGCCTAATAATCAACGGGTCCTAGGTTCGACCCTAACGGTATCCAACATGTTTTTAATAGATTTTCAATTAAAACAAAACTATCTTCACCTAGAAGGCCTTCAGGATTAGTTTTTAGCATTTGCATGTGCAAAAAGCACTATAGTTTAAATCTAGATTTTTTTATACATATATATAGGTACTACCTTGCAGTAAATTTCCGATCTATGTAGGTACATAATCTTAGAGTTGAAAATACTTTCTAGAAGTTGTCCAGTTTAGTCCATTTTAAGAAATACGTATGTACTTTATGTCCCCAAAGAAATAGCCATTAAGGATTTTGAAATTAGTGTACCTAAAGATTTAATTAAATACTTTAAAAGGGGCCTAGCCCTTTTTTGAACTAAGTATTTCAAAAGTAACAAATATTTTTATTAAAATTAAAATGAATAAAATCCCTTAGCGCCGCTGTGATCTGTAGAACTCGATTGATATTGTAAACTAGTTGTCACCCACGACGGCGTCTGCGTCCTGTCGCAAAAGACATTTTTCCCCCCATGTTTATTTGCTTGATTGGTTGCAGCGTTATTTTATATACATAGTCTTCCTCGATAAATGGTACTACAAATAATATTTCAATTTGGATGAGTAGTTCTTGACAATAACGCGTTCAAACAAACAAACTCCTTCAGCGTTATAATATTAGTATAGATTGTCTCATGACTTTAGTTGCTTGTAGGTAAATGTGGCACCCCGCTGTGACGTTCTATAGCGATACGGAACCACAAGCAACAAATCAAATCAACTTAGATGATTACTCAGCTGTTTACTCCCCAATTTTAAATGTTTTTTACGTCAAAACTAGTACCCTTCCCCTTTGACCGCGGCTGCTGTAAAGCGTTAGAAATCTCGGGTTGTTAATTATCAATTAGATAACAGATTTGGTTCACGATTTAAACCGTTAGTATATATAAATTTAGTACCTACCTACCTACTTTAATAAATTATTTTTTGATTCTGATTTTGCTTATTGAAAAAACGGAAAATCGGGAAAATCATTAAAAGCTGAGAGTGTTATTTGCAGAAATAAATTTCAATGCTCAAAATAGCCACGCGAAAGAAGTCGCGGTCACAACTAGTTAAGTAGCGGTCACGGCTGGGTAACTATAGTGACTTCTTACTTTATGCAGGATGTCAATTTTATTCTGGTTAATTTGTTACCTTGTCTTGCCGTTGTGAAAAAACCTTTGTTGCCATTGTACAAAATCCATCCAAAGCAATCATTCACGCTACTTAGCTTGTTACTAAGCACATTGTCGGCGCCCTCGTTGAATAGCCCTTGTTAAATTAATGGCCACAAAAAATATATTGCTATCTATAAGAGGACGATAGTAGAAATTATTGGGGAAATACATTTGAATAGCAGAGCCCGCGACTTCGTCCTCGAAAAATACTTGTTTTGAGCATAATTTTTGCAAACCTCAGCCGTAAATATTGTAGCGTACGAATTAATCTTGAAAAATAGACATACACTGTCGCGGAGGTTTTTTTGGGCTATTTCATGAAGAATCATTCTTTCATACATATTTTTATGTCTCTCTAAGAAACAAATACTTTTATAATATTAGTATAATAATATAGATTTAAAATAGTGTTCACTCAATGTCTCTACATGTTTATTCGTTATTAAATTATTAAAAGACATTAATTCGTACCACGAAAAAATACGAAACCGATGAATTATTTATATAGAAGGTTTTTCAAATGTTTTATTAATCGTAAATATACATTTTTAATACATTTAATGACCTTTCATCTTAATGTGTGTAACGTATAAAAAAATAACATCCTTTATTTATAAGTAAATAGATTATTGTCTGTAGTTTACTCGAGTAGAACTCATTTAAGTAAAACACTTTTAACGTTTTAAAACGCGAATATTAGTTCAATCGTAGTAAAAAAATAAGTTCACTTCGCGTTTTAAACCGTGTAATATATTTGAATTGGCTGACTTAACAAGCACGTAATTTTAAATACTTACTTATTTTTAATATTACAATTTGTATTTACAAAATACCTACTTATACCTAATAATATTAAGTAATAATATAGGTACTTACCTACTGTATGTAAAACACTACCATTACAAAGAGATCAAAACCCCTCTAAGGTTTGTAAAATTTTTATCTTGTTAAAGATCGTTCTGATTGTGATTATATTGATACTCGACTGATGGTTAAGTCAGCATTATATATACACTTTTAAGGGTTCCGCATTCATAATTAAACATATTGGCCTATAGGCTATATTATTACTTGTACTAGTATTGTGTATTAAGAAAAATAATTATTTTATGTTGATTTCTCTACGGACTTAGTTACTGTGTTGTCTGCAAATATATTTAATAGAATTAATCTTATAAAGAAAGTTGAAACTTATTATTTATTTTAGACATTTGGAATATAGTAGGTAATGTCATTATGGTAATTACAATATTAAGTTAGCCTAACCTTAGAATTAACATTAAAGGAAACATAGAAATTGCACTAATAATAAATAATAAGACTTAACTTTGATAATAATTATTTGTTATATTTCTAGTGTTTACGATTATCTTTAAAAATAATAATCTGTGGATCCCTAAAACGACGCCGGTATTTTTGACAGTGAAAACAAGATGTCTACCGCTAAATGTCACCGAACAAAGAGCGCTAAGTACAAAAGCACTCAACAAAAGGCGCCAAATAAGCGTATAATAGCCATATTCAATGGATTAAGAACAAACTTTATGTAGAGCTTACAATCTCTTATTGCTGGGCGAAAAGGTCGAGTTTTATTCGTTTTCAAAAATACGCGGGACTGCCGTATTTCTTTTTAAATTTCGACATAGAGTATAGATTTGTCAGAGACGAAATGACCAAGGAGTTTGATTATAAATAGGTTACATTTAGGAAAATAAAAATATAAGAAATAAGTATCTATTGCTTTTTTTGTTAATTATATTACTCTCTCTGCTAAGTTAAATTCATTTTTTTTCTGTGACTTATTTATTTTGAAAATTGTATTATTTTTCACATGATGCACTTAAAAATCTGCAGTTGCTCTAACGATCTACCTCTCTCTTTGCTCTATCTACCAGGACTTTGTAGCTCAATTGGTTAGAGCAACAAAACGAAACGCTGAGGATGCTAGTTCAAGTGCTGCCCGAGTCGTAATTTTTTTAAATTTTTAATTCGAACAGAATTTGATTATTTTTATCCAACATAACTGCCATCAACATATCATACGATATGGTTTAACTGTTTAATTCCGTTTCAACGCTCTAACCAAATATTTCGTTACTACGATTCTATAAACTGTGGCTTTAGTGAAGAATGGAATAAAATGAGCAAACTATGGAGTCCCGCCTTTGATAATGGGACATGTTTTTGGTACGCTTTTAACTTTGTTTGAACATGTGGCGTTTAGGACCGGGACAAACGTCTTAATAAGGACGGGATATTTTATTTTCCATTACGCTGTCTTCTTCTTCTTCTTCCGGTGTCTCTCGATTATTGCAGGTCTTAGAATACTCTTATTTTAATATTTGCAAATGTTTCTTGTACCAAATAATAAATAAACTGATCAATATTTCGTTAAATGAAAAAAATTAAAACTTAAACATAGGTATACAAATTTCGATGTGCACTTCATATGAGCTAGGTTCGAATCGTGCACGTATTATCGATTTTTTGATTATGTTTTCAATTAATATCTTTTGTATAACTATTTTATTTATCTCCTATGTTTTTACAAAGAGTAGTAATACTGCCAGTAACATTTTTAAATGACGGTGAAACTATACGGTCAGTAAATAATTAAGGAAAATGTAGATTACACAATTTAAATTGATATTATAATGTAAATATATTTTTTTAAATCTATTTATTCGAGTAAAATTACAAAAGCTTAGTCGTGTTCATTTTGTGTATACCATAACGAGCTGGCTATTATTGACCTTTAAGTTTGTACAGCGTACTAGTAAGTAGGTAGGTACAAAAAAAACATTGCACGCGAAGAGGAACGATCGAGAATTTTCACTCGACAAAAATTACAAAACAGCTGACATAATTCCAACAGCCTAAACAAGACCAAAACATTTCTCCATGAGCAGTCAGACTGATTTAATAATATCAGCTGTGTGTTGAAAATATCTTTCCGAAATAATTAAAATACGCCTACTTTAACGAACCCAATTGTTTTACAAACGCTAAAATGGCGAACCCGTCAGGCAACCAATAGAAGGCGTGACTATCACCACAAAATACGCGCTACGATTGGTCATTAGAACCTGTTCATTACGATCGACCAATCAGGTTCGAGGAAAGAGGTTTACGTGAATCCAGTACCATTTTTGCGTTCGGTCCGTATAGACGGTTAACGTGCTTTTTGAACCGAAAAAATCGTCCAGTGATCGCTGATTATTTGCAAAACGTGTGCGCATTTGAACCGTATGTGCTGTATAGTGATAAGTCTATAATTGATGCGAAAGAGTCGAATTTGGATGTAAATAGGTTACATTTCGTCACGGGTAAGCAGTTATTTTTAGCATTTAGCTTGTTAAAGTTTGTTATGTGTGGCCGGTCTTAATTTAGAGTTGCATATTAGTGTGAGTACGCGACGGGCGTCCAGCTTCCTTATTACTTGCCGTCGGTAGAGTTAATCCTGACGAATTTAAAATGCCATTCGTGCTGGACACGAGAGCTTAAAATCATGACCAGCCAGAACTTCATCCTTGAGTTAAGATTGTTAAAAGTGGAGTAAATAGTATGCTTGGAACTGAAAAGGTTTTGGCTAATAATCTGCAGATTGCGGGTTCGATCCCCACCGAGTCCAATATGTTCCTTATCAATGGGGTGTTTCACCTTCTATCAAGTGAAGTCCATGCTGGTCTCTCCATCATCTGTCTATCTATCATATAAAGTGTAGATTCCCTAACTTCTAGGTGCACTAAGATGGAGTTGGTAGTTGGTTCATAAATTTGCAATTGGTTCGATTACTCACTTAACTCAACTCGACTCATTTTTCAAAAGGTTTTTAAATACGAAATTCCGTCAGTGTCCAATTACGGTAAAGCCGGGTTCTCGGTATATGCGCGTCTCAATCTGTGTCCTGGTTCAATCTGTGGATTTCCAAAGGTCCACAGAGAAATAAGTCAACACTAATTACCTAGGTGTTCCAGTCCTGGGATGTTTCACCTTCCATCAAGTGAAGTGAAGTGTCTCTAAAGAAATATACATTAATAGAGGCCTTTTGAATGATATTTGAGATAAATGATCATATATACTTAATGTAACATTAATTATTATTTTTCATTAGGTAAAATGTTGCAAAGCGCTACATTTTTCTCTACGAGTTACTATGTCCTAGGAGTATTAAGGTCATACTTACATACGTATAAACTTACATATCTATATTTATTTATATCATAAAATTATTTTATCATAAAGTAATACACTAGGTCTCTCATTAATAAAAAAAAAATCATTAAATATATAACATGGACTGGTTGCGAACCGCCCGCTGTGTTGCGTGCTCTACAAATTATTTTAAATTGTAACCGTTTTTCAACTTTAGATTTAAAATTTTCCCTGGAAAATTATTGACGTAGTATCCATAATTATAATCTCTAAGATATCCTGCATAAAGATCGCAGATGGGCAAATTTTTATTTAGAGTCAAAATGGCACGAATGTACTGAGCTGGTAATCTAGTTAAAATGTCGCGGTATAGTGGAATAATTAATAAACCCAATTGACCTGACGATACATCCTAATTTATATAAATACACTGATTAAATTAAATAATATAAAACATATAGAGTAAAAATAGAATTACGTTTTTTCAGAAACATCACCATATTTACATTTCTATTACTTAACAACGTACGTAATAACAAAAAAAAAACATGATTTTCAATAACATCTTAGGCGAAAATGAATTTGTACTAATATTTGTGTAAGACCTATGTTAGCACTAAACCACTGTCATAAAAATTAAGTAAGCTAAGTCATAAAATTGCATTTAGGCTACTCTGGCTTTAGCGGCCTCCTATATAATAAACAATAGCTAAACAGAATAGTGAAGTACTTTAAATACTTTTAATTACGTTTCTATAGTAGTTAAGATATTGAAAATAAGTTTTTACGACATTAAGTAAATACCTTAAAAACTTTATCGTCCTGGATAATCATAACTTAGCCGTGATATGACCTAACATGGTCATTAATTAACCCCCTACAGCTTTGCCCATAAAAACCGTTTTACGCTTTCCGATACGATCTGACACGAGCGTTAGGCCTATTCGATATTTGAATTTAATATTTTTTTATGGTTATTGTCTGTGGTCGCATCAACTGCTTGTTTACGTTCATGTAGATTAAAAATGTGGGGCCTACTTCGATTTATTGTCTACAGATAAAGCCTAGGTGCAATTCTAGGCACGTTGGTTGTTCTTGACTGCTTTCGTAACATACACAATAATAAAAAAAAACAGACAGACTATTCACCTGGTGGGGATCAAACCCACGACCCGTTGGTTATTGTTACAATTAGACCAACGAACCCATCAAAAACCTAACGGGCTTCTCTGTAGATAAAGCTTTGGAGGTTTAACTCTAGGCACGTTAATTGGACACAAACAAAAAATATATAAATCTTTTCTTTGCTTTATTAACGTAAATCTTAGTACAGAACAATCAGTAGGTAACACTATCTTATAGTTCACCGGAGGTCCGATATTATACGCTTATGTGTTCTAGTCCTTGTTTTATAAGCCCTTAAACCATGTTTTGAGGTATATACTTATAAGGCACTGATCAAACGAGTCTGTGCTTGTTTTTTTAAGTCTATGTATGTTACTTTAATGCTACTTTACGTATGATTTTTCACGTTTATTGTTTGAAATTAGATACTAAATGGGTGGTAGTAATATCGAAATTCCGTCAGATCACGAACCACTATCCACAGGTGAGAGATCCGTGAAGAAAGACCGCGTTACGGTTTCAATTTGTGGATCGGAATGAAAAACCTAAATAGATAGACTTCTTGATTAGATCTTGTCCCCTCTATCATAGAAAAAGGCTATTGATCTACAATGACAATATATTATATCTAGGGTGGCAAAAATCTGACCGTTTAAATATTTGTGACGCATATTCTCAGGACATAAGTGAAATAACTAAAATCACATCGCTAATAGCGAGGTGATTTGTTCCATTATCATGGTGCAGTAATCTGTCGATAAATCTTGTGTTTTACAGCTGGTGCCCGCGATAAGGATCGTACGCCACGTGGGGTACTAGTGTTGTACTCGACAACGATACGACATTTATTTTTGTTAGGTATACATATTTGGATTAAAAATCGGTTTTAATTGAAAAAAGTTGTGTGCGATAGCTCTCTTTGCCGGTTTTTCATTTATATAGTGCCATCATGTGCAATACCATGTAGAAAGTATCAAAGTTTTAAAAAAATAATTTGAAATATTATAATAATGGCGGTCTCATCTGCTCAAAGGTACTTAAGACGTCGTTTTCGTCACTTTTTTTATTATTGTTACCTCCTTTTTAAACGATTTGATTCCATGTTTCATAGAGTCAAAGTACCTTGTATATTGTATACTTGGTTTGTTGTATATTGTAGAATTTTTCTCTCTCTTTGTAAATATGTTTCTTTATGTTAGTGTTTATAGTTTTAAGGTAATATTTTAAGATAATATTTTTGTATAGAATACTCAATACAAACCTCGCTTTCAACAGTCTCTTGTATAATTCTTACTGTCGTTACGTAGGCGATGTACAGTCTAAGTTTATTATTGAAAATAGGTTGAATGGAATATTTTTATTACAAATATGAGCCAATTCTAAAACTAAAGACTTTGGATACGTGCCATCGTAATAAATTGGCTGAATTAAATTTTTGAGCACGAATTTTAACGAATGACAAATGCCTACAAAACACTAAATGGTACGAGACTAGTGTTTGAAATAAATACATTCGGAAACACCTGGGGCATCTGCATATCGAATTCAATAACCAGATAAAACTTTAGCCCACTTCAAAAAATCGTATATAACTGTCTATAGTTTCCTCGAGTAGTACACATTTAAACGAAACACTTAACGGTTTAAAACGCGATATATATTAGTTAAACTTATTTGATCATTTTCAAATAAGTTTAACTAATATATATCTTAACTTCGGCCCGACGTTTTGGATGCTTTACAGCAGCCGTGGTCACGGGGAGACTGTGTTTTATTTAAAAATCGTATAGGTATATATTTATTCTCAGAAACGTTTGTTAATTTCAACCTATTAACGAACCACTGCTAAGCACAGGCCGCTGACAGTCTAAGAATTGAAAGCGTAAGGACTATTTTTAATAACCGTGATCGACAGCTAACAGAGAAGCATGAAATTCACTTGATGGTGGTTAAAATACCCCAGCCATGTAACAAGATGCGCTGTCGACTTTCCTATGACTATTTTGCTTTTGGATATTCGGAAATCCACTAAACGCCATTACACTTGACGGCTTTTTCACCTGTGGACGGTGATTCGTGGCTAGGACGCAATTTCGACATAGCATCAATTTTTTTTTAATTTGAAAATTTCCCAAACGAAGTCCAGCGTGTTTAAAAAATATATAAATAGATAAGAAACACGTTGAACCCAGGGGCGATCGAAGCCACGACCCGTGGATTATTAGCCACATTACACCAATGAGCTCGTCAAAATATCGTATCATTCTAGCGTACTATCCAATATGACTGAACCATTGTTAACAGATACAAATTAAAATTAAATCTATTTGAATAGCGTGTGAGAGGCCGAATTGTTAATTTGACGTTTAGTAGTAGCTAGGTATATAAACTCAGAATACATCATGAACTAGCTGGTGTAGCGACTTCGTCCGCTAAGAATAGTTATTTTGGGCATCCTAATCCGTTTTTGCCAAAATATGTACGCGAGTAGTACACAAAAAAAATTTTTAAAATCACTCTCCCCCCCCCCACAGCAAACGAAAGGGGCAAGAAAAATCATTTTCAAATAGTTTAACTAAATATCTAACGTTAAAGTGTTTTATTTAAACCCCTTTATTTTTATAAACTTAGCTGTTACCCACGACGTCGGTCGCGTTCCGTCGTTCTTGCAAGTTAATCTTAAAAGATAGACGAATAGCGTCGCGTTTTTTTAGATCATTTTAAGGCATCATTTTTTCATACATATTTTTTGCGTATCTTGAACCGTTTTTGCAGCGTACGCCTCGGAAACCCATAATGATGAATAATTTTCCCAAAACTTTTCACATTTCCCGCTGTATCTTCACTTGTGTTAGACATGGGGCTCCCTCGACAAATGCTCTAACCAACTTTTTCTTTCTCCTTACTCTTTCGTCTCCTCTCTGTTTCAGACTTTCTTTAAAATTTTAATTTCATATCGTTCACGTTTTACTAAATATATACGAAACTATCGACAAATATGTCCATCACTAAGAAATCGTCAACTCAATATATCACAAGGGCCTCCCTAGCGATCGTGTCGATGATAAAAATTACTTAAAACACCAAACATTTAACATTATGCCCCTTTACCTCTTCCATCCTTTTCACACTTATGTCTCCGGTAACGCCCGAATGAAATAGACATATCAATGTGAGTTATTAATACGACAATTTTGGGTGCCTCTAAGAAAATCGTGGTGTAAGCATTTTTGTTTAGAGGTATGTAATATAAATCTCTGTTGTCTTCCTTAAGATCTCGGTTGTAAGTCATTTTGACTATTATTGTTTTCATCTTATTACACTCTCGCTGATCTTGCGACTATTCTTTACGTATAGTGTATTTTCTATAACTTGGCATTTTTGGTAAACCGAATCGGAATTTACATGAAATTTCATTTTATAATCGATGTGTCTATATCCCTGCGCCATCTGTGGCAACAAATTAATTCTATAAATGGTCATTACTAGACCTCTATAGTTTGACATCGGCCATATATGTTGTCTTTTCTTAAATCAGAAAAAATACAATATATGTACAAACTGCAACTTCAAAACCAGCCTTTTCTATGCCTTATAAGATTTAATAAGTATTAGTTAATTGACATATGATAAATATCGTTAAATCGTTGTTATCTTAAGGTTTTGTGCTATAATTTTATTGAAGCTATATTGTGTTGCTCGTAGAGTTAAATGCTTGTTTGTTTGCTTCCAGGTATTTGCGTGAAACCAAATCATCGACGATAAAAATGAAAAAGAAGAGGAAACTGAAGCGCATGTGCAAATAAATTAATTACAAAAGTGAAAAGGGCATTTACTCATCATCTCGTTATATTTATAAATAGCAACTTCAACCAGACAGAGACTGGGGTGTCCATTAAAACTATAAATATTTAAATAACAAGTTAAAAACGCAAATACGTAATCGTTTTGTAAACATTTCTGGGACTGCCGCCTTTTGTTTAATTTAATAAGTGGACTATAAAAAAACGGTGAAAGAACAAACTCGCCCGTACGAACTTTAACAACGATTACCACAGATTAAAAATGCTATTGACAATTTACATTGGCTGGTTAGAAAATAAAAGGTGTGTTTAAGACTTAGCATTCGAACTTATTCTTTGTGACAATTGACATTATCAGCTTATTGTAAAGAACTGCATAAAAAAAATCGTTAGAAAACAAAAAACCCGCGAAATGTCACAGTGAATCGCCCGTGCGATAAAGATTGCGCCGGCGCCGAATTGGCATTTCTTTGTGTGAAGTACAATATTGCGGTGTCAAAGTGGCCGGGGACGAGCATTTGGACATGTTGGGGGGCCCGGAGTGGGGCCAGCGGGAGGCCACCCCCCCTAGAGACGCTCCCCTGCCGAGTTTTGGTTTCACACAGGAGCAAGTGGCTTGCGTATGTGAGGTTGGTGATCCATTTTTTTATTCGTATAGTTATGAAAACATTTTCATTAAATTTCATTTAAACATCGTTAAGTTGAAATGTTTTTTCGTGGTCGCACCAATTTAACTAGGTTTTGAAGAAATGGCGTGTAAACAATACTCAATTAGTAGCAGTTTAATGATATAGACAAGTCAGTACCATTTAGCTACTAAGGAAAGAAAAATCCCGTGCCCTAAAGGGGGATCGGACGACCATATATCTTATTTATTTACAAACAAGAATTATCAGAATTCTGTGCCCTTCTTTATTCCCCGGGATTTGAACCTAGGACCGTGCTTAACACATTGCTAGGAAACGCATTGAACTATTAAGCTAAGGAAGATTCTGCCTAGATTAGAACTTAAGGCATTACATATAAATTAAGACTTTCCATTGTAAGTCAACTGCCTCGTTGGTCTAGTGATTAGAGCATTCTGCATATATATGTAGGTACCGGGTTGGAATTCAATATTAGACGAAATATTATTTAATTACTCCGTATTTTTGTAAGAAATTTTCTACAACGGGGTAGAAGGTGCCTTATAGAGGGACGTGAAGACATGGGTTCCGGCTATTACCATTAATGTCAGCTACATTCGTTAGATAAGTCGTTAAAGCCAACCAACCCATACTGGAACAGCGTAGTGGGCGTACGCTGGTTAGGTTGTTAGGAAGGTTAAGAAGCAACCTAAGATAGTTGTGTCCAGTTGTAAGATTAGTAGATTATAACGATGAATTTCGTTTTAAAATTCAACATAAACATTTTTAGTAAAACGCTTTTAAACTATACAATGGTATTATACCTAGATATTATACAAAGTGCACTACATACAGTGTTGTGGCTATTACTGGGTGTTCCATTCTTAGAAACGAGGAACTCACGTTTAGAAGTAAACATCATTCAGAATGCTTCATTTGCGAAATTTAACTACTCAATTACAATGTCTGATACGGGATGACTATTCAATGATTTATATAAGTATATAATCTATATACTGTTTGTAGTTTACGCGAGTACACTACAAACATTACATTTAAATAAAACACTATTTATTAGTTAAACTCATTTCGGATGCTCAGCAGCAGCCGTGACCACGGGGAGATTATTATCAAGCATCAAACGTCGGGCCGTAGTTTAAATAATATTCAAATAAGTTAAACTAATATATATCGCGATTTAAACCGTTAAAGTGTTTATTTAAATATAATCTATATTCAACCCCGATATTATAAATCTGACGAGCTTGAACGCGCTAATCTCTCGAACTTCTAGTTCGAATTGAAAACAATTTTAAAGGCCATTTTTGAACCTGGATGGATGCATTTATCGAGGAAGCTCATGAAACATCAGGCTGCAACTGGCTGGACGCAAACACACACAGGGAAATGTGGAAAAAAAAACTGGTAGAAATATTTATCAAAAACGGTACGCCGCCCACAAAAGAAGCACGAAAAAAACGATCTAAAACAATGTCCTCCAAAGTATATCTATACTTTTTAAGGTGAACTTGCAAGAACGCACGCAGACGAAGTCGTGGCTAACAGCTATAATTTGTAATGATGAGGAGATTCAAAAGCTCGTTGAATAAATGGCAGAAATATATGGCTAATAAATAACGAGCTGAAAGTTCGATCTCCGGTCAAAATTTTTTCTAATGGGGATTTCTGTATCAGCGCATCTTGCTTAGATATTATCTTTTGTCCCAGGTATTACACCTACCACCAAATACCCCGTGGTTGTCTGTTCTCATCTATCATAAGAATAAGTTAAAACCGCGTTTAGGTTACAGTCTGAATTTCCGACTGCCTAAACTAAAATTACTCAAATATAGTTAAAATACATTAAAAATCAATTATTATTTTGCGTTTTAAACTGTTTTATATTAAACTACTGTCTATAGTTTACTCAAGTAGTACACATTTAAACAAAACACTTTAACGGTTTAAAACCCGATATATTTGAAAATGATTTTTAACTTCGGCCCGACGTTTCGGATGCTTGGCAGCAGCCGTGGTCACGGGGAGACTGTTTTATATTAACTGTACATAAGTACTATATACACTTAGGTATATAATTAATCTAATAACTATCTGTCTCTACAGAAATTTCAATAGGGTTTGTCGCGTTTAGGCAATGCCCTATGGCACTAACGCATTACCAACTGCTTATATAACCTCAAGACCATCCCTCGAATAGAATGCACTAGCTTTTTGTTGTTTATTTCGTTCCAAGAAAAGTTGCGTTAGCGCAGATGGTTTATTTATCCTCGGTTGCGAAGCGACGCGGCTGCCAATGAAGACACGAACACTTAGAATATACAGGATGTTTATTTTTACTCTTCACAATGATAATGTTGTCTAATTTAATGAAACCCAAATTTTATAGTTACTTCTCACATTAGCTATATATTAATTTACTAGCTGTGTCAGCGACTTCGTCCGCGTAGAGTAGTTATTTTGGGCATCCAAAGTCGTTTTTGCAAACCCCTTCATCTTTATAAACTTGAGCTGTTATCACTACGTTGGTCGGCTCCCTTCCCGTCGTTCTTGCAAGTTTATCTTAAAAGATAGACATAAAGTTACGGAGTTTTTTTAGATGATTTAAAGAGAAATATTTCTTTCATACATACTTTTTTGGTTACCTTGAACAGTTTAACTCGAAAACCCATAATGATTTATAATTTTTCAAAAAAAACTCACGCTGCATCTTCGCTTATGTCAGTCACATAGCGATGTTTTACAGCCTTCCTCGATAAATGCACCAACCAACACGAAAAACAATTGAACCCATAGTTTCTGAGATTAACGAGTTCAAACATACAAACAAACTCTTCAGCTTTATATATGAGTATAGATTTATTCACAAAGATAACTTGCAATTAGTACAATATTAACAAATTAGATATCAGAAAAACATCTATGTATTTTGCTTTTAGATCCAGAAATATAAAAAAAAATACAAAAATACAAACTTAGATAAATAATTACACGTATAAGAAACATTTTTTTTATAAACATTACAAAAATGATACACTGTAGGGTGTTTTTATTGTCTATAGCATTCCTGAAATAATTAATGAATATTCGACTTGACTTATAGACACTGGTCAAACGTGTTGCCTAGCACTGCGTCACCAAAACGAAATATGTCGGACTTTGGCTACTCGGTTACATACACGATTGCCGGCTTTTTCATCTGTGGACGTCGGTTCGTTCCCCGCACGGAATTATACATTTTTTAGAAGCCCGGTGGGGATCGAATTTACGACACGTTGCTATTAGCATTGCTACCATTACACCATCGAGGCGCACAAAACATTTGATGATAATTACTTTAATACTTCACGTTATGGAGTGCAAATTTAGAATGTAAATAATTATTTCAACTCAGTCTAAAACAATTAGATCGAAATAATGGTACCGTCACAGCCCCGCCCTGTAACCGGATATCCGTCAAGCAACTGGTAGCCAAGGTTACAGCTGCGAATGGCGGTCTTCGCTCTTTACTTTCAATATTATTCGTGATGGAACAGATTAGGTTAATATTCAGGCCTGATTGAAGTGAAACAATAATGCGACAACACTAGTAAAGCTTTAGTTATTCGTAACGAGATGTGCCAGCGACACAAAGTAAGCCCTGTTATTTTCCACTGTTTCTTTGCTCCCATTGGATGCAGCGTGATGTTATGTAGTCGATATTGTTTTTTATTCAACCCAGTAGTACCCGAGATAAGCAATATGAACTCGCTAACAGAAAAGGAGTCTTCAGGTCTATCATGACAAGGGAATACAAAGGCCTTCCCCCCCCCCAAAAAAATCCTTCTCTATCTTGTTTGTTTGAAAAATCTTCCTATTAAAAGAATAAACTACAAAACTACAACGGGCTCCTTGATGTAATAGTAGCAACGGGTCGTGGATTCGATTGCCACTGGGTCCAAAAGTTACCAACCATAGTGGTAGGAATATCGAATTTCCGTCCGGATCACGAACCACCATCCACAGATCCGAAAATCCAAAGCTTAAATAATTCCACAGTCCACAATGCATCTTATTTAAATGTAATATGCCTGGAGTGTTCCACATACAATAAAGAGACACGCTTGTCTGTCAGTGTCTATTATATTAAAAAAAAAACACATCATCGTATTTTTTCCTCGTTTTAAAATGTAGAGCACCACTTGATCTGGCTTCTAGTACCCTTCAAATCCTGACATGACGCATTCACGCGTCAACCGCCTTATTGTACCTGTCGGTACTGCGAGCCCATTAATTTAACAGGAGCACAAGGGCGGTATAATTATTGTATCCTTAAAGACTACAATGATGGGATTATGGCAACGAGAGGGTAGGTGCGTTTAAGTGTATTAATGGTTTGAACGAGTGTATGCAAACTTGTGACAGTAACATCAATTATGGTTTTAAATCGATACTGATATTATAAAACTGAAGAGTTTGTTTGTTTGTTTAAGCTCGGTAATTTCAGGAACTACTTACTGGTGCAAATTAAAAAAAACTCTATTGCGTTGGTTTGAGCATTTATCGAGACAAGTCTTTAAACATCGCGATGTGACTAATGAGAGCGAAGAAAAATCGCGGAAAAGGTGGACAAAACGGGGAAAATTGTTCATCTTTGTGGGTTTCGATCGAAACGGTTCCATATACCCAAAAATATGTATGATAAAAGCATTTAAAATGATCTATAATTGTCTTTCGAGATTACCTTGCAAGAACGCCGAGGAGGAGGTTTGCAAAAACAAATTTTGGTGTGCAAAATAACTATTTTACGCGCAACTTTGTCTACAACTAAGGTTCAAATCTGCACTTAAAACGTATAATTTCCCGTAAATCATTAAATAAAGGCACGCAGCAGGTCCAATGTTACTAAAATGGTAGGTAAACAAGTGTTAGTTTGATAGCCACATGTACATCATCAAATTATTTTATAATATCTCTTACACAATATGACAAAATTTCTAGAAAATCTGGATATTAAATAGGTCGTAGAAATTTTAGAATTCACGGTCGACGGTTTGAAAATACCGTGCCTCTCAAGAAAAGCGAAAGCTCAAAGAAAGAACAAGTCAATCCAATGCTCGTCTGTTCTTCTCTGTCATAAAAAATATATTCCTTCTTGAGCCGGATTAATTTACCGGATATTCGATCGATTCAGCCGTTCGGTGTCCACTGCTGGACATAGGCCTCCCCCATAGAGTTCCAGTACGACCGGTCGTTCGCTAGTTGAATCCAGCGTTTCCCTGCTACCTTGACCAGGTCGTCGGTCCACCTGGTGGGAGGTCGTCCAGGTTTTCGACGTCGGGTACGTGGTCTCCACTCCAGAACCTTACCGGATACCGGATATTATTCGGGCTTTAAACCGTTACAAATTATTTTAAGTAAACAGCTCCATAAAACAATGTTTCAATTTATATCCTATGTCTAGATTTTATTTTCGCCGAATCAATATCGTAAGCGGTGCCTGTGGTAAATTTTATCCATTACCGGCGAAACGAATCTCATTAAATGGAAACACCCCACCAATTACATGAGTAACAGATACCCATCAGCGGGGTTGCCAGGTATTAGGGCAGACGTGCCCTAACGATGGGAAGTTTTGGCGAAATTGGTTAATTTTTATTTGAATAATGCATAAGCTATTTGTACATTAATTTTGTAGTTTTGTACCTTACGTTTGAAACAATATTGTTTTCACGTATTTTTAAAAATTAAACAAATGTCGGCAGTATTTTTTTCAAACTGAAATAGGTTTTTAATAAGTGGGTCAATATACGCTATTTGGATTTCAATGGTCCGTAGAAAAAACGCGTGTTAAATTTATTGTATTTATGTTTCTTTGTGTTTAAATTATAAATAATATTGCCTTTATTTGGAACACAAAATCTTGTGATGATAATTAGTCAATTTATGGAATTTTTGACAAATTAAGAGCATACATGATATTCCTGACAACAAAGGGCTATCAGAAAATAGAAAGAGAGTATTGAATCACATACCTTTAAGTCAGTCAAAAATGTAAAATTAAGCTACATGCTTTTTGTCGCCTACTACTATTTTGAATTGTAACGCAAAATTATAGAATTTTGGCTTCCCAAAAACTGATAAACATCAAGACTTTTTCAAGATATTAAGCTATGCTTAATTGTTGATTTTGCGACCAATACAATACAATTAAAACTATTTTATATGTGAATATCTTAACTGCAAAAGACACATATTATAATGACTTGGATAATTCTGTTTTCACCAAATATTTTTATAACAATGTATCGAAGGGAATATTTTCGATTCGAAAACTGAAAAATGCAGATTACTCCAAAACACAAAGTGATGAAACTTGAAGATTCATGGAGCAAATAAATAAACCTATTCCTTCATCCTTATACCGTCTAAAAGACAACTTAACTGAAAAAATGTTGTGATTTAATGGACTTTTAGGAAACTATAATAACGAACACAAAATAGTTTGCGTATTTTGGCTTCGATACAAGGAGAAACGAAATGGGTCACCCCCCAGGGCCCGGTTAGGGGGGCCCCCCCCCCCCCCCCCCCCCCCCCCCCCCCCCTTTTTTTTTTTTTTTACCTTTTTTTTTTTTTTTTTTTTTTTCCCCCCCCTGGGGGGGGTGTCTTTTCGGGGGGGTTTTTTTTTTTTGGGCGCTTTTAAATAAAAAAAAAAAGCCCCTTTTTTCCCCCCCCCCCCTTTTTTTTTTCCCCCCCCCCCCCCCCAAAAACATAAATTTTTTTTTAAACCCCCCCCCCCCCCCCCCCCCCCCCCCCACCCCCCCCGGGTTTTTTCCCCCCCTTTTTTTTTTTTTTTTTCCCCCCCCCCCCCCCCCCCCCTTTTTTTTTTTTTTTTTTTTTTTTTTTTTCCCCCCTCCCCCCCCCCCCCCCCCCCCCTCCTTTTCTTCTTTTTTCTATCATAAAATAAAAAAGCTTATGTTATAGCTAGATTACGCTCGTGACTTCGTGTGAGTGGAAAAGTAATTTAGGACAACAGTCGTTACGATATTTTTTTAAAGAAACATTTTTACTAATATACGCTGCACCAATCTCAGCTTAGTCTTTTTGTGAAATCCGCATATTTTAAGAGATTAACGCATGCGTTAAAACCCGGTCATGGCTTTAATCGTCACCGGGTTCCACATGTAAAGATTTTGTGTTAACTATTTAGACTTCGTTTGGAAGTATCTAAGTTCTGTCTGAGTTCACAGATGAAAAAGCCCTGAATTGTAAATCTGCGTTCAAGTTGCAATCTATGGAACTATTTCTATTATGAAACTGTCTGTAGTTCGCGAGTAGTACACATTGAAATACAACACTAACGGTTTAAAACGCGATATATATTAGGCGGCTGCTGCAAAGCATCCGGAACGTCGGGCTGTAGTTAAAATAATTTTCAAATAAGTTTAACTAATATCGCGTATAACCGTTAAAGTATTTTATTGAAATACTATGAATGTTTAAATAAAACACTTTAACGGTTTAAAACGCGACCACGTGACCACGGCTGCTGCAAAGCATCCGAAACGTTGGGCCGAAGTTAAAAATCATTTTCAAATAAGTTTAACTAATATATCGCGTTTTAAACCGTTAAAGTGTTTTATTTAAATGTGTACTACTCGCGTAAACTATAGACAGTATTTAATATTATGAATGCTCAACCAAACGCAGGAATCGCAACTATGAATCTTCGACGTCAACGTTTGCCAAAATGTGCACTATTTATTTAGGTCAGCGCAAAAAAGCGGACGTAGGACGCAGTCGCTATCAACATATGGACAAATACTGGAAACTAACGAGTGTTTGTGGCCACCCCGAATTGATCCAAACTTTAAAACGCATTGTACGAAGATTTTTTGGTAAAATCAATATGACTTGAATAAATTGCTGTCCATAGTTTACGCGAGTAGTACACATTTAAATAAAACACTTTAACGGTTTAAAACGCGATAAATGCGTTTTAGTTAAACTTGTTAAAGTGTTTTATTTAAATGACTTGAATAAATAAAAAAAATGGACAGACTGAAGTCGTAATACGGTTTAACGCCACGGCTTTTTTATCTGTGGACGGTGGTTGGTCTGGACGGAACTTTCTTCGGATTCTTAGCACCACTTTATATCCAGGTTGAACAAACCCGTCAAAGGTATTAAAATTTCGTGTCTATAGATTTTAAGATGTTATAAGATATATTGTATCAACTACTTGTCTACAAACAAGTTTAAAACTTAAAGAAAAGAAGAAAATTCTTTAAATAATTTTTCACTTATTCAATTACAAGTATACAATAGATATTTATTTTTTAACTTTAGTGAAATGACAATTCGTTTTGTATGATCTATATTTACTTAGGTTAGAAATACTGAGTAACGGGGCGAATTTAAATATAATAAAATTCATAAAAAAAGTAAAGGACACTAATTCAAGATTTGCACGCTTAGGTACCCGGGGTTCTAGTCGTGTCATATTTAAATACAGCCCGTAGCTTACGCGAATAGTTTAACCCATTCACATAAGTCACTTTAACGGTTTAAAACGTCTACCGTGACCACGGCTGCTGCAAAGCATCCGTAAATAAAATAATTTTCAAATAAGTTTAACAAATATATCGCGTTTTAAACCGTTAAAGTGTTTTATTTAAATGTGTCATATTTTTCACAACATAGAATTTATTAAAAGATTCACTATTTTTACATTGTTAGGTTTTACAACAAGCCGGCAACATCGAGCGCCTGGGTCGTTTCCTCTGGTCGCTGCCAGCGTGTGAACGCCTGCATGCGCACGAGTCGGTGCTGAAAGCGAAGGCCATGGTGGCCTTCCACAGGGGGAACTTCAAGGAACTGTACAGGTTGCTGGAGTCACACAATTTCAGCGCACACAACCACGCCAAGTTGCAAAGTTTATGGCTAAAAGGTAATGTTTGAAAACCAGTAGCGTAGCTAGGTGGGCAAGGGCCCCGGGCTACCTAATTCTAAGGCTCAAGAAAGAATCAGGTCCTCATCCCCTCTTTTAGCATAGCTTGAATTAAATGAACCTCCAAAATATAAATAGCAACAGGAACGTTGAGAAAACCCTATTCTTCTACGTTTATATCTTCTCAAAGATAAGCTTAGAGGCCCTAAGTTCCGGGGCCCTGGTGCACTGCGCCACCTGGCCCTACGATAGATTCTCTAGTGTAGAAATTTTTTCAATCTAAAATCTATTTTTATATAGGATTTTTGTGTTAAATCTTCGACCCGACTGATGTTTAGTCGGGAATGTTATTTCTGCTCTGCTCTGCTGTGTATCAAAATTATTATCTTTGTGTTTTAACTCACATGCTCGATCCAAGAAAACGTGGTTATCGGCATGTCCAGAGCAAAAATGTCGAAGTGTGTTATTTATGTGTGTTCAAGGTATTGTTAGAGTTTTAATAAATTAGATTTCGTGTCTAGGTATATATGTTATTATTTATTGATTATATTAAACAATCTCGTGCATGTCTCTTTGCAAAATCATATAGTAAAATAAATGGCCATTTTTCTAATCAGTCTATAATCTTTCTCAAGCACGGTGGACGTCGTCTGAATAATCTATAAATACCGTAATACCGTCATAACGGTATACATATGTTTCCCTCATCGTGAAAATACGCTTTCTATTCGTAGCGCACTACATGGAGGCGGAAAGGCTTCGCGGCCGGCCCCTCGGCGCCGTCGGCAAATACAGGGTGCGTCGCAAATTCCCTCTTCCGAGGACTATATGGGACGGGGAGGAAACGTCATACTGTTTTAAAGTAAGACAATATTTAACTGTTTTATTATATTTTCTTTTGGGCATCAGACTCAAATATTTCATCTTGAGGGATGTTTGGTTAGTTATGATTATATTTAACGACAAATCTACAAAAAAAATCTTAAGATTTATTGTTGGAACATGAATTTACTTCAAACCCCTACATTATTTTAATTCAAATACAAATTCAATACTTTTTATTGACCTTTTAAATACTAAATTATAAAACTTATAACTATTAGATTGAATAAATACTGTCTGTAGTTTACGCTAGTACACATTCAAATAAAACACTTTAACGGTTTAAAATGCGATAAATTTTAGTTACAATTTCCAATATATAAATTTTTCTACTAGGAAAAGTCAAGATCGGTGCTCCGCGATTGGTACCTCCACAACCCTTATCCATCACCTCGGGAGAAAAGGGAATTAGCGGAGAGCACTGGCCTCACCACTGTACAGGTATGAAGTCTTTGTTAAAAATACTCCTGTTTTATCTTTATGATTCTTTCAAGGCTCCTTTGGAAGGTACCTCTTGAACCATTTTATTGACGATGTAAATAATTAGTTCTTAACTGGCAACAGGCCTGTGTATTTTTATACTTTTATTAAAAACAAAACTTAAATACAATAATATGAAGTGGATCGAAGCGTAAAGTAATCCGTTGGGTTTTGAGGAAGCGGTAGACGGATATCAGGTTTCACCGCAAGATGAACAGCTGTGGAAAAATAAAAGGAAATTTTCATAGATACCTTTGTCTATTAGATTACTCTATTCTTTATGGGTTTCTTTATGCACATCTTTATATTATGTGGATTAAAACAAATAATAATAAATAAGGCATTCTGTATATTAATTATTTTTATTTTTTAAATCCCTACATAACTGAAGTATTCGGTATTCGGTAGAAATAGTATAAAAGATACTAAGTAGGCCGAACATCGAATATTCGTTGAAATCCTAATACTAATAGAAATTATAAGTCAAGTCACTTATGACTTTAATTATTTATGATTTTATGTTTAATTCGGTATGGTATAAAATACACATAAAGGTGTCCGTTAAAAGTGTTTTAATAAGTCGCGTTTTTGTCAAAATTTCAGGTTTCAAATTGGTTCAAAAATAGACGACAGCGAGACAGACAAGCAGAACATAAAGATAGGTAAGTTTTATAAGACATATTTTAAAAGCATACGAACAATAAATTTCAAGGGGTCATTGGTGAAATATTAATAACGTAATACATTTAAAATCGAAAATAAATTGAAAAAATTATTGACGCGGGCAGGATTTGAACCGGCATCAGCGCTCCCTGTTGTTGCTCTACCTAATTGAGCTACCGGGCCTCACTATTAGTATCGATAGTTTTTAAGTTTTCAAATGTAAAATTTGCTAAAAAAATTGGCTAATGAAACGGTTGGCAGGTTCGCTTCCCACAGGGCCCAACGTTTCTATAAATCAATGTAATTCTCCTAAAACCTAAAAACTCCACCGAAATTGTCTAAATTCTGTCCGGGTGACGAACCACCATCCATCGGTTTCAGCCTGTCGAGTTCCTGCCTCCTGAAGTTCAAGCCAAAATTAGACAGGATTTGCTTAGACCCTATATGGCTTGCGTATTTAACCTTCCATTATGTTACCCAGTGCTTGTCTGTTCTATCATATAACATTTTAGCTAAGTAACGTCTCAACAAGATCCGCTCTCAACCTATTTTGCCTTTGGCTATTAAATCCATAGACTGAAGTCCAAACGCGATTTATCATATAGAGTCCTTGATTCGTGCTCTGACGGAATTCTTATCGTTTAATATCCAGATTTCAGACGAAGTCCAACATGTTTCAGAATTATACATTGATCAGAAACATACTGTCTATAGTTCACGCGAGTAGTACACATCTAAATAAAACACTTTAACAGCTTAAAACGCGATAAGTTAAACTTATTGAAAACTAGCTGTTTCCGCGACTTCGTCCGCGTGGAATAGTGACTTGGGGTAGAATGTTTAATTATTTAGGCTGTTTATTCATTTATGTAAGGAGGCATTTAAGGCAGCCAATCTATGTTGTAAGTGCTACTTTGCATCACTCCTACTCTAACTCCCACTCCCACTCCCACTTCTATTACCAAAAAGCCAACGAAGAAAGTTTCATTGCTCTATCTTCAAAAACCACGAATATCCATACAAAACTTCACCATCCCTTTTTACCCCTTACAACCCTCTTTTCGCAATAAAAAGTAGCCTATGTCCTTTCTCAGTGTCTAGACCATCTGTGTACCAAATTCCATTCAAATCCGTTCAGTGGTTTTGGCGTAAAAGAGTAACAGACAGACAGACAGAGTTACTTTCGCATTTATAATATTAGTAAGGATGAGGGATGTCTACCCGTGAATTAGATTATAAGATATGTTGGATCCATTGTTGAACCCACGACCCGTTGGTTAGCCATACATAGATACCACGAGACTAACACGGGCGTCAAAAATTACCCGTTATATACCCGTTAACGTTTAATATAATTATTATTGACGTAAAAAAAGAAATACGTCTTGAATACCAAAGTCGTAGCGCAGAGCTAGTGAACGAATTTACTGAACCATTTCGCTGGTCGAGTAACCTGATACTCCGTACAAACAAACGAGAAACACGCGAAATTATACCCTTTGTACCAGACGATAAGGTCCAAAGTTCGAAAAGAATGGGTTCCGTACATACTCTGCTAGACGTATATATGTATACTGTGACTTCACTTGTTTATTTACGCAGTTCAGACTGGGTAGAATTATTTTCGATAATGAGACTAGGCGTTGCTGCGTCCTATCATATAATAGATAAGAACGTAGATCTATTTTATGATGTCTAGTATTTGCTTTGTCACAAACAGCATATTAACAAAAAACTCTTAACGATTTAAAACGCGAAAAATATTAGTTAAACTTATGTACAAACTACTGTGCCGTGGTAACGGGGTTGCAAAGCATCCGAAACGTCTGGCCCTAGTATTTTTTACATAAGTGTACCTAACTAATATATTTCGGGGTTTAAACCGTTGAAATGTTTTATTTAAATGTATACAAGCGGCAGAAACGTCGGGCCTTAATAAATTACAAATATCTGACTAATAAGTATATCAAGTTTAAACCCGTTAAAGTGTTTTATTTAAATGTGTAATACTGCGTTAACGGACAAACAGCAACTTTTTTCAAATTCCTTTTTTCCGTGTCTGGGGTAGGGGGCATTTTTCTGACCTTCACTGATTGATTTAATTGAAAAGATATTTCATAAGACTTCAATGCTCTATTCAACCTATTATGTGTCGCCGGGTTATGACTTCACGCACTTACTAAGCAACACGTTAAAATTTCGTTAACGCCTTCAATCAAATAATATTAAAAAATAAATATTTCATTATTTTTCAAAGTACAACCCTGTACGCTTTTAGACGCGCAGATGCGACGGTGTCCGATTACATAGTACTGTCTCGCTCGCGCGGAACCTCTCTTTTGCACAGGACGACTAGAAACTTTGTTACACGCAGTTTATAAATGAAACTTCTAGCCAGGACTATAAGTAGACGCCAAGACCTTTGTATTTTATTAAGTTTAAATCCGTTTTTGTTTGTCAAAAAAGATCTAGACTCAGATCAGTAGCATTTTAGACTTAGACGTTAAGTATTGTCTGTAGTTTACGAGAGCAGTACTCATTTAAATAACATACTTATAACGGTTTAAAAGGCGAAATATACTGTTTTAATCATTTCGATATATTTTGACTTTGGGCTGACGTTTCTGACTCCTGACTACACATTAAACGATTTAAAACAGGAAGTACATTAATTACCTACCTTTTTCTAAAATGTATATTCACTACGGCCCGACGTTTCAGACGCTTTAAGTATACCTTTTAATAACACTCTTTAACGGTTCAAAACGCGAAATATATTAGTCTACTTACTTTTTATTTATATTGATAACCTTTCGGACATTTGAAGTGCACATTTAGATAACACACTTTAACAGTGTAAAACGCGAAAAATATTGTCTACTCATTTTTTTAAACTACGTTTGCGTAGGCGTGGTCAATACCTACACTACGCGTTATAAACCGTTTAATGTGATTTCTTTAAACGTGTACCATTCTCAAACTTTCGACGATATATGAGGCTGCTAGAGGCTTAATAACAAAAACATGGTTTTCAGAAAGAAGAAAAATAAAAATGCGCAATTAACTTAGGCGAAAATGAATTTGTACTATCGTTTGTGTAAGAATTATGTAAACAAACTTCGGTCACTGTGCCCTTGTAGATTAAGAGTTTTAGACTATGAAAATATAGTTAACTCTAGTGAAAATTGCAGTTAGGCCACTTTGCCTCTAGCGGCTTCATATGTTTGTATGCTCTAATTTAATTCTATATTGTTGTAAAAGGTTATTTTTTTAAATCCTTTCGAGCCAACTGAGGTGGTCACGTCTAACAAAGTCGAGTAAAAAATTAATACGTTTGAAGCAGCCATCCGCACATTTTCACTTCATCGGGCACAAACAGGATTATCGGGATTAGGCCCTTTTACAAAAACTAACAAAAGAATAGTGCGCACTGTTGAAAACGTGGCGCTGTTGTATCTGCATTTGTTATCAAAATGTCTGATACAGCCTGCTGAAAAACACCTGTAAAGTTTTTTTCTTTTTTTTTTTCCCCCCCCTTTTTTCCCCCCCCCCAACTGGTGGTTTTTTTTAAAAATTTTTTTTTTTTTTTTTGGGCCCCCTTTTTTTAAAAAGAAGTCGCTGACACAGCTAGCGTTATATGAATTATATATAGATTAAAACACCATATATCGTGCTCCAACACTTACGTAGAAAGGGAAATGATTTAATGCAAGGTATATCTGTCTGTCAGATGAATTGTATTTATAACTAGGTCATCAGCCATCTATGCCCTAACTGACCAAAACATTAAATAGCAAAAGTTAACTAATACGTATTAGGAAAAAGTTAATATCTATATGGAAACATTTGCGGTATAAACTACTTTAATTACTTTTTAATATACTTCGCGTTTCAATGTATGTGTCTTTACATATACATATGTAAATGGTGGTAGGTACCACATGTGTGTGTGCAAATTATTTTATATTATTTTGAAATTTATTCCGTCCAGTTCCGTTGTTCGTTCTGGATTAAGGATCCTATGGGAATTATCGACCGCAAGGCGTTAGGAATATATATAAAACGATCAAGACCGTTCGTCTATTCGTCTATCACTATATCGCCCGCAGATATCGGATTACTGGGGGCGGTTGTCAGTACGTCAGTCTGTTTTACCTTCACTTCGTAACACGATACGGCAGGGTTTCTCACTTTGGGCATTTGCGTTCGATATTCGAATTTTATACGTACGAATTTCGAAATTTGAAATTATATCTGACTCACTGATCGTGGGTTCGATCCCCGATTGGGATAATATATATATAATTGTTTGATATTGCCAAGTTGAATTTATCCAGACAGGAGATCGATCTTCGACACAAGGATTTAAACAGTTTAAATTTAAGGGAAGGCTCTGGGGATGAGGAACTCAGAAATACTTACATCCTAATTAAAATATACTGTCCATTTTTATTATTATATAATACATTACATAGCTAATAATTGCTCTTCCTCAATCAATCATTCTGCTTCCAGAAGAGAAGGTATTCTCACCGTAAAACCTGATTATATTTCTAATTAAATACTGTCTATAGTTTACGCGAGTAGTACACATTTAAATAAAACACTAACGGTTTAAAACGCGATATCAGTCTCCCCGTGATCACGGCTGCTACAAAGCATCCGAAACGTGGGGCCGAGGTAAAAATCATTTTCAAATAAGTTTAACTAATATATCGCGTTTTAAACCGTTAAAGTGTTTTATTTAAATATATTTCTGATTCTAAAAACGAAAACTTTTAACTGGTTTTCTGATATCTAATTTGTCGAGTATTCCTATTGTACTAGCTATAAGTTTACCATTTGTGAATAAATAAATATTTGAAAAATTCCAACAGGCTTCCAACTCGGGACCTCGTCATCAAATGCATTACCTACTAATGAAACATCTATTAAATTTCTATTAATTTCGTTTCCAGTGGCGGTCCAGGCGATAAGCAACTCGATTCATCAACAGATGACGACAGCGACGCACCCCATGTGACTCCTGCGCATCTCGGCTCAGCACCCCCCATTTACCCCCACGCTTTGTACGAGCACCCCCTGGCTCATTTGCCGTACCATCATTCGTGACCGATTTGAAACTGGTAGTTAAGTGTAATCAATAAATAAGAAATACATATATACATTTTTCCTGTATTCTGATAATACATCGAAATTTATTTATACAAATACATTTTTTTTAACGATGACACGAGCGTCAAACCCACGACTACAGCATCTCTAACGCCCATGATGTAGATAGTCCCACAGATAACTATCAATTATTATAGTTATCAATATGTAAGATGTTACATGTTTAAAATTATACAAATACAATTTTTTAAACTGAAGTGTCATCCTAATTTAGTGAGTGTATAGACTCAAGAATGCACATATATATACATTCGACTCCGGCCGTGTTAAAGATTAATTATTTAAACATCTTGAAAACGTTACACGACGTTTTTTCTACTGTATACCAGTCTCACTACTGGTACATATGTAATATCGCCTGTAACCTTAAAAAATACTTGTACACTTCTTAAATCACAAAATAGAATTTGAAATAGCATATCAAATTTTAAAATAATTAAAATTTCACAAGTCTAATTTCTGGAATTAAACGATTTTATTCTTAAAGTGAATTAGTCTGAATATGTGATTATTGGCTTCCTATAGAAATATACGTAAGTTATTTTAATTATCAATTTTTATTAAGTACTACTACGTAGCTATTTGGATTTTTTAGCTTTTCGACCGACGTCATTGAGAATTGGTTTTTGACGATTTACTTATGTCCGAAGCTTCGGATCACGGGTGTAGGTAAAAAACCTATAAGTTATCAACCCGGAGTTCACCTCCTCTCACAAATTTAGTAACGGTAGTCGTTAAATCCCATCGTTAAACCCACATTGTGCGGTGGGTCTAATCCCACCATGCTGTTAATGAAACTATTCATCTGCTAGTTGCGAATAAATTATACCGTAATTGCTTTAAACTGTTATTTATCGATTTGTGCAAATTCATCATTAAGGGTCGTTCATCATTCTTCGACCAAATACGACGGCGTAACGTTGAGAATCATTTCTCAATTACGACGGCCGAACAGCTGGGAAGTCTAAATAGCTGGCTAATACCACACTACACACATGTATATACAAACATTTACAGCTTTTGTCATTACATAGAAAAATGTCTGTACGATCTTAACTGCATAGAATTTAATAGCACAATATCGTCATTGAAATTTCATTTTGAATTATTTTTAATAGCACAACGCATAGAATTTCGTTAAGGCTTCTACTTATTTTAATTATTTATTTATATATGGTTAGTTAACGTTAGGTTAGTTTGTACCACAATGTAACATAGGCATTAGATTTTTTTAATGAAAGTGTGTTGTTATTATAAATGCTGTTTTATTTTTTTTTTAAAGTTGTCCATTCAGTGAAGTAGATCTTATATTAATTTATTCTAATTACTGTCTGTAGTTTACGCCAGTAATACACATTTAAATGAAACACTTTAACCGTATAAAACGCGATATATATTTATTAAACTTATTTGATTTTTTTAAACTACGGCCCGACGTTTCGAATACTTTGCAGCAGCCGTGTTAGCGGGGAGATTAAAGATGGAGGAAGCCGTCAAAGTAAAAAACCTCGCGCCGTAGTTAAAAATAATGTTCAAACCAGTTTACCTAATATATATCGCGTTTTAAACCGTTAAAGTCTTTTAATTAATTTAACTGACCTGATAAATTACTTTATTTAGGTATATTTTTGACTTCCATCTTCAGTCCCCCCGTGGTTATTATTATTATTTTCTTTCGGGGACACCTGTGGTAGGACAAGTGATCAGTCCACGTTATCAGCTGACCATTTCACCCATTTCCCCATTCCCCCCGTGGTTAAGAAAATGTAAATAAGTTAGTAAATATATTTCGCGTTTTAAACCGTTAAAACTGTCTTATTTAAATGTGTACTACTCGCCTAAGGTACAGAAAATACTTAAACAGTTTGCATATTTTTCCTTATTGGCTATAGACTGTATTATATGTTAGTTACCGACTAAAAGGCTACGAAACAAAACTTTAAACGGGTTATAATGTTGTACTAAAACCTGTATTTCCTTATACATCTGTTTTTTATAACGATTCGATCATTAAATCTATGTGTTTTCGAATCTTCATCTAGACAGACGTGAGTAAATTTATTGTAACAAAACATTTTTATCAATCAATGTGTTTTGCGCGATTATATACCTACTCTTTGGGGAACCTGGGGTTGACTTAATGGTAGGTTGTGTGCTGTTGTCCTGGGTTTGGATATATGGAAATCCACAGCCGAAACGCGTTTAAACTAGACGTCTTTTTCATCTGTGGACGGTGGTTCGTGACCCGGAAGGAACTCCGACATTAAGTGGGTGGGGTGTGTTTTTGTGCATCTTTAATTAATTAGTAATAATACGAATCTTCTGAGCTATGACGAATCGAAACAGTTAAATTTAAATAAAGTGTTTTAAACTGTTAAAACTAAACGTATAATTCACGTTTTAACAGTGAAAGTTAACTACAAAAAACAGACAGAGCAGTTTTTCATGTTTTGCCAGGGAAACCCAGGAGATGCTGTGGGTTTTACAACAGACGATATAGTAATTTTAAATATCATTAATTGAACTATTTAATTTCAGAATAATCATGTTGCTGAATTTATTGTTGCTCGTTTGCCCCACCATAACAAGTGCCATCCACGTAACTGTACTCGCTATAGACGAAGAAAAGATCGACGTCTCCTTTCGTGGTACAAGTACTGATGTGATAAGCGATAAAGACCGCGAAATTTTTCAACTAACAGACACTAACTTAAAGAAAGGCGTGCACGTGTTATTCGACGAAACTCCGGACGATGTCTTCATAAAGAACCCGACGCCGTGGGGTGATTTGCACGATCAATACGGTTGGGACGAAGTAAAGACAGTTCTGAAACCGATCTTCGGCCGTCTGGTCTCAAAGAAATCTGAGAGGCAGACTGTTGCGAAGCAAACGTACGATAACAAGAGCGCTATACTGGCGAATTTTACTGCAAATTTTACAAGACCTCTGCAAGAAACCATCAATATAATTTGGGTAGATAGTGAGTTGTCTGTTCATGAAAATATAAGCCATGAGTTCGAATTATTTAAATTTGGTGGGAAACAACAGTTTTTGTCAGCACCTTGGGGAGTGGACACTACCAAAATGGAGACATTTAGGATGAGTTCTGAAAAAGTGGAAACGGTTGTAGAACCAGGACAGTCCGTTACGGTCGAAATCAAATTGACGAAAACAGTTTTGACGATAGAAGTAGTGTATGAAGCTACCCTGACTGGGAAAGTTGCTATAAACTACGAGAACAAATTCAGGGGTCACCATTTCTGGTCGGTAGGTGTGAACGAAGTCTTAAGTAGAATCGGTTTGAAGAACAGCATCAAGTCGAAGGAAGTGATAGATATAGTGTTTTACTCAAAGGAGGAACAAATCTTTAGTGATCCAGATTTCGAGAACGTAGCGAAAAATATGTGATGTAATGAAATATTTATATAAATGTTTACATACTTAGCGACCGTGTTTTAATTTTACCAGCTCGTTTTGTTTTAATTGTAAAACTCTCATCTTTTTTGCAAACTCAATACTCATAATAAAAACACGATTACATCTTTGATCTTACACGTCTATGTGAATGTAATGTATCGATTATTGATTTTAATAAAACTTTCGATATAAATCAATTACATTATACAACACTGTTCACAGATAATGTTGATTGAAGCATGACATTGACAGCTGTTTTTGTAACATTTCGTTTTGATGTTTAAAACCCTTGAAGGTAAAACTAAAATAACTGAAAAATTGTGAAATTATGTAAGAAATGTGTAGTAGCAGAATAGTAAGCAATTAAATAGTGTAAGTGGTGATTTAGTTGGAATAAAGATACTGTTAAACTTAGGTGAGTACAAAATTTAATTAAAACGCTAAATAAAATTATTTTCAAATAGGTTCGTTACAATTTTTTGGATATTTCAATGTACCTAGTATATATTGCATTTAAAACAATTAAAATTGTTTTATTTAAATGAGTCGTCTTCGTGTCAATTACTGATAAGTAATATCTACAAAAAATGCCACAGGATGTTCCACAGCGTGTAAAAAATCATTTTAATTTTTTCTTAAGAATGAAATTCTATAAAGTAATAATATAAAGTGTAATTCAAAGCTTGTATTATCTTTAAAAATTAAGTCTATTTATTCAATTTCAAAGAGCAACATCCATCAGCTTGTCAGAGGAATGTCTGTCGTAAACTACTATCTGACAGTTCGCGTAAAATCCGACCTCAACGATTTGCCTAGACCCCCTGTCGTATCAAACTTCCAGGAGGATATTACGAAACCACACCGATTCAACTATCTACCTACGACGAGTTTGTTAAGAATGTACAAAGAGACATCACTCAAATGACATCATAAACGAAAAGAACATAATCAAACAGTTTTTATACATCCCCGAGCTCAAAGATTGCTCTCACGTATTTGTGCGATGCGATACAATAAGAAAAAGTCTTACACCGCCCTACAAGGGACCATTCCCAGTAATTAAAAGAATGGATAAGGCATATGCCATTAAAATTACAGATAAGGAGACAATAATTCAAACCAGCATTCATCATTAATAACACAATAAATAATGATACTCGGAGTAACACGTACAGCACACGCCCAGGCCGCACGGTAAGACCCCCACTAAGGTTCTGTAATTCGCTGACGTCTATAAACTACTTATATAAATACGCACAAGCCTCAACCGATCATCACTAGTATCGCAAGAGAACAATGGGTTATCAAAGCTCGAAGGATCAAATCACGTACAACTCCGACAGTTGTCTAAATCAAAATGAAGCTGATCAACTCGGAAGCCTCATCCTGGAAGAGCTTCGGTGGACAAGAGACATCGCAATGGGACAAATGATTCTCATAATGGGTGTTAAGCTAATATACGGAATACTCGAGACATTAGACAGAAGAATGAGGGCACTCACGAGTAACACTAGGCACAATTGCAACGGATAGTATGGTATTTCACAACTACCCTCAGCAAATTCGCGCCAGTGACATTGACCTACACTCGGCGCCAAAACAACCGTCAGTATAATTAAATGATGATTTTTTTTATGGGGGTGTATTGTAGCCACTCCGTTTAGTACGCATATTCTTTTGTATTAATGCACGTAGTTGCAACTATTATATAACTATTTATACATTTACTCACGTATTCACCTTCACCATTTCTGTATATAAGCTTTACCTCTTATATTAATAATTAGACTAAATTTCATCCCGAGTCTCATTACACTACTTGCCCATACCATAGACAAAATCTTTATAAATTAAGCCCATTTATTCAATTTCACATTCACACGACAAATACAAATAAACTAAAGAGCAACATCCATCAGCTTGACAGAGGAATGTCTGTCGTAAACTACTATCTGAGAGTTCGCGTAAAATCCGACCTCAACGATTTGCCTGGACACCATGTCGTTCCCAAGACCAGCCCTGTTCATAACAGTATCCACACTGAGTGCCCAGAAATGATGACCCTTGTACGGAGTGTTGTAGTTCACAGCTACGTCTCCGGATAGACTGGCCTCGTATTCCATTTCAACCTTCAGCGTTCCTCGGGTAGCCCGTAACTCAGCCAAAACAGACTGACCAGGCTGCAGCATGATGTCCATGTGAGATGCAGTACCGACGGTAACCGTTTGCGACTTTTCACTGCTCTTTCCGTAGACGGACGAGAAAACCAACGACGTTTTACCGCCGATATCAATGAAGCCAAAGTCGAGTTCGTAATTGATCTCCTGGCCGATGGATAGCCCTTCAGATTTACTCCAAGACGACCTCATTGTGTTTTGCAGAGATTGAGAGATCCCTACGTTAAACGTAGCTGATTTTGTGCTGTTGTTCTCGAAGATTTGATGCATCACAATCTGTGGTTCCGAGGTCTTTGATAGAATGCGACCACGCTTTGGAGCGAGGGTTCTGGACACTTGCTTCCAGCCGAAAGTCTTGAATAAATCTCCCCATGGTGTCGGGCTCCTCACGAACGCATCATCAGGCCGTCTGCCAAAGTACGACTCGGAACCGCTCTTCAAGTTTCCGTCTGTTAAGTTGAAGGTGTGCATCTCTTGATCACTTATAACATCTGTTTCGTGTCCAGAGAAGGTGAGCTGTAAGTCTTTTTCGAATGTTCCAGATAGTTCCACGCCAATTTTGGCCAAGGCTAGCGCTGGGAGAAGTAAGAGGAGTTTGAAGAACATTGTGGATCTAGAAGATAAAAAGAAAAGTTTTGCTTTAGTGTGAGAATAGATCTATGTATTGTAATTTTGACAACTTATCGTCGACACTATCGTGTTTTGAGCTCTAAGAATAGCCTACATTGTACAAAACAAATTCTTAATTGAGAACATTATTTCAAATAAATAATAGTTACGATAAAAATAATAATCTAATTGTTAACATGATATACTTATGTATAAATATAAAAAATACGTATATAAATGATTAAAAACAAAATATTTTTGACACGGGCGCACACAAACCCACAACAAATAAAGACTTAGTACTAAGGTCTTTTGGTAGACCTGACGCACAGAAGTCTGTGGTTGGTTGTGGGTTTATTCTACAAATAAAAAATACTAATAATACAGAATGTACTTACATTATTATTATATGATTGGAAATCACGGCTGAACTACAATTTTTCAGCGCGAATGCTGCGTTATATACAAACAATTATGTGCGTGTTGTAGTAAATAAAAACATTTGGTCAATAGCAATAGTTGTCTTTAGCTTCTAGGATGTTAGTGGTCGCACCACCGTACGTTAAAATAGTCTCTAATTTGTGCATTAAAATATTTGAAACATCTTTAACGGTTTAAAACAGGAAATATAAAAATTAATTTATTTTAACTATGACCTGACATATGGTTCGGATGACGTTTACAGTCGCCGTAGTCTCATCATAGGTTCAAAGCATCCGAAACGTTGGCCGCAGTTAAAATGAATATTTCGCGTTTTAAGCCGTTGAGATTGCTTTATTTAAATGTGCGCTACTTGTGAAAACTATTGACACATGGCGACGTACATTCTGTTTAGCCGTAACACGGTAGGATATTGTGTTGATACACAATTTTATTCAGTTCGTAAGCACTTTTTCTAGGTCAGTTTAGCGTCAGTTAATTTCTTAGTGTTTAATCAAAATTAAAAAAAATCGACGGGTTGGTTGGCTTAAATAGCAGTGTATGGATAATGACCGACGTGTCGTGGGTAGGTACTATCCCCATCGGGCTTAAGATGTTTGTTATCAGTTTATGATTTTTTTTAAACACTTTGGACTTTTAAAAAACGAAGCCAAATTAGCCGCGTTTTGATTTCAGTCTGTGGATTTACGAATATCCCGACGTAACTACATATATTATTCGAAATATTTAAAAATATTATCGATTAATTTATGCCCCCGCTGTTGATCGATCTATCCATAATTATGTTCATATAGATGTTGGTGATGTTGGTTTGTTGACGTTTTTGCTTCTGTTAGGTTGATATTGAAGTGTCGTGCTTTCGTCGTGCGATTCATACATTATTCTTATTTATTTAGGAAAACAGGAAACAAACAGAAATATAACAGTAACGTATTATAAGGAATTGAAAACAAAAAAAAATGGAATTTAGATAATCCCTTACAAAGTTTCACAGATAAAATCGAGGTTTAAAATAACTTACTCAAACTGGACTAGTAAAAACAATGATAGGCGTCAAAATTACAGTATACACTTAACGTTAAATTTACATAAATTGACATAAAAAAAGGTAACATAAGTTTAAAACAAGGTAAGTGATTGCTTTAATTTATTTTTAAATGAGGCAGTGGAGGAGTGGAAATACAGGTCAATATCCTCAAAAGAGTCTATCGAAGAACACATTCTGTGATTCGGTGCACGGAATCCTATGTTGGTCCTTGGAACCTTGGAGTCGGTAGATTAAAAAATGTTCTGTGCGTGCGCAGAGACCTGGCTAGTATATTAAGTATCAAAAGTAAGTTGTCTTATTTCTTATCATGTGACCACGAATGTAGAAAAAATGAATTACCTTAAATATTACGCGTTTTAAGTAAACAAAAGTATTTTATTTAAATATGTAATACACGCGTAAAGTATGTCTGTACTTTACGTGTGTATTACATATTACACTATTGTACATATTATTACACTATACTAAATAACTTAAGTATATTTATAGCTTTACAATACAAACTCATAATGTATACGGTTTTAATCGATGAATAGGAATCGAACATAAATCGATCCTATCTTAAACTTGGTGGTTACAGTTAACCACACCTAGTTAATTAAAACAATAAAATCGATTAGTCACATTTATTGATTTCTTATTTCTAATTTGCGAAGTCAGTGATTTTTCGTTCGCACCTCGTTCACAAAATGTCAATTGTGGTGTTTTTTGTTTTCTTCATCGTGTCCTGTTCAAATGCGGTAAGGAAAACGTGATAAAGTGATGAATACGTATTTAGAGCAGCTGATGAAAAATGTTCCGTGCTGTTGCTCTAACCAATTTTATTGATATACCGAGTCCTATTCAGTCAATTGGTTAGACAACGACAGCGCGGAACGCTGACGATGCCGGTTCAAGTCCTGCCCGAGACATATTTTTTTTAATAATCGATTATTAATTTATATGTATAGTGCCACCATTTGTAAAAACAACACCACCACCATGTGTACCACATGAGAAAAATATTAAATTGAAAACTTTATTATTTTTACATGTTATTGCACATGAAGGGACTATATAATTTAATAATCGAAAAAATGTGTGCGTGTACTAGTGTACACACGTAAGAAGTAAAACTTCTTTAATGCAACTTTCCAGAAATTGGTTAAATAAAGTTAAATTAGATAAAGTTTAAACAAAAGGATTTTATTATTATAGACATGAATAGAAATAATACAATTATTTCACTTTAACTTTTTGCTACTAAGATTATTACAGCATTTCATTAATTGTAATAGAATTATTACTATCATTGTCATCGTTATTATATATTGACTAAATATGAAACTAATGAAGTGAAATTAACTGAAATATGAAATATATGGTTTACATTTCACGAAATTTAGTGACCGAGTAAAATTTCCATCAATTGTAGTGCCAGATCTAGTTGTTGACGTTTGAGGACTGTTTTTCATGGATAAATTCAATTTATCTTTCAGAAATTCAACTAGCTTCAAAGATTTTACGATGCAAAATTGACATTTAATGTAAACCCCCCGGCAACAACTAATGGTGAAGATAATTAATAATATCGTCCAACTTCTGATTAGGAGATATATACAGTGGAAAAATCAAAATTTTTATCCCATTTTCCATTTGGCATTGAGCCATACATAAATCACCAACTGCTGATGCTAGTGAACCATGAAAGTCAGGAGAAAAAACTGAAAAATCTATCGATGAAGTCACAACGTTAACAACATCATTAGAATTATGATATATTCCTACACCTCCTGCTCTCGTGCTCAGCCGGGCGCGTAACGGATAAATGTGACGCGTAACCGAAAAATGTGACGGTAATTTTTTTTCAACGCCGATAAAGAAGTTTCACTTCAAAAATATGTTAAAAAAAATTTCGACTCGGGTAGGACTTCAACCGGCATCGTCAGCGTTCCGTGCTGTTGCTCTACCAATTGAGCTACCGAGTACCTGACTCGAAAATATAAAAATTTTCAGCTTATAGTATTCACAAAGTTCTGAAATTAGAATTTTTCAGCTTTCAAATGGCTATGGTAACTTGTATTAAATTAATAATGTCTTGATTTTTTCAGGATTCATCCGATTTGTTAGAAAACATCCCTTTTGAAAATGCTAAGGTATTGTTTGTATGTTACACAATTACAGAAAAAGTTTAACGGTTAAAAACGCTATAAATATTAGTTAATTCATTTTTCAACTGTGGCCCGACGACCGTTATTTATATTATACAGTTTTATACAGTTTTTATTATTTTATGTATTAAATCAGATTTGTTAATTGGGGTCTTGTTTTTTAACTTGTTTAATTTGTTAACGGCCGTTTCTTAATGATGTTAGTGTCGAAAATAGTAACTTTTCAGGTAGTTTACCATAAACAAAGAATTTGTATATTTCGTCCCGGACAGCCAAGGTGTTACGGCAGTGAAAAGGTACGATACATCTTCCACAGATAATGTTTTTCACTTTTCTGTTAAACTATCCGATTTTGTGAATTACCCTTATAATAACTGTATGTTGTATTGAGTTATATAGTGCAAACTACAAACATTTATAGTCGAGACACGCTCACGATGCGTATGCGCATAGATATGTTATTTCTTGTGAATCATACGCAAGCAAAAACAATATAATTCTAATTATATCTTATTAAGCCCTAGAACATGTTCTTTAACGTTTTTCTTTAAATTTTTCATAGACGTCTTTTATGTGGCCTAGATAGTTCGTTACATAGGTAACTTTTAACCTGCGTTTAAATACACTTTTTTGAAACACATGTTGAAATAAATTATTTTGAATGTAGATGATGATTACTTCTGCAAGAATCCCTCTCTAGAATGACGCCAAACAAAAACAATTTTGGCGAATCTAAATAATTTTTAAAATTTTAAAAGAATAAAGTATACTTTATTTTTATTTATTTTTCAAAGTCATCAGTAGTATTATTTTTTTTATTTATTTATTATTGCTTATTAGTACTTTACTGATAAAAATTAATTTTTTTCAAAAATGAAAGTCAGTTTTTCTTATAAACAAGCTTATGATACGCTACATCTTTTTTATTATTTCTATAATATTTCAATAAATAACGGAGATGAAGATTTTGTTGCGAATATTCTATCATTAATACGTAAATTAAAACTTGTAGATCCCTGGAGACCCCGAAGAGGTGGCTCATTTGTATCAAGTGCAAAAGAAATTTCAGACGGATATTTCCAACATGGATCCGATCGACGACCCTGAAATGGTCGACGCAACGTACCATGGCGAGGGGAAACGTAAAATATTTTAATAGGTAAATAAAACGTTAGAGGCGTTTCGTTTTTTTTTTGTGAAATCATTAATTGGAATTATTATTACTGAAGATTTTATTTTTAATAATTAATCGCACACATTTTAATAATTATTTGCCACCACTAACGCCATCTAGCGTATGCAGTGGTTGTAGAAGGCAGAAGCCTTACTTGAGGATACCGCCAGCTGGAAAGCGTTGCGTTGTATGTGACAGAATTATTAATTCGATGAGCAGTGTTTCCACCTGTTGTTCTCTAAAACCCCTTTACTTAGTTTACTATGTGAATCTTAAAAATAGTGGATTTCATTCCCCCGCTAAATAGTGTATATGGATAATTTTCAATACAAACACAAGTGCAATTACATCGATTATTTATTCATTAAAAAACTCGCAATGCAAATTCCTTTAATCAGTACAAAATAAAGAATATAAAAAAACAGTAGAAATCATAAAATATTCAGTCTATATCACAAAAACTTAAAGATTACGTTTCGCTTAATTTTAATTTTAAAAAATCATAGGTCAGTCTAAAAGTCGTGTTGCAGGATCTCAACTGACCGCTTCTAACCACTGAACCATGGAGGTGGTAACAGTGAGTTCTCTATGCCAATTTCAATGCCCCACCTCAAAGTAACTCGAGCGAAAGCACGATAGCCAAATTTACATTTTATACAATTTAATCACTAGAATAAGACAATTAAGAGAAATCAAATAAGAATTGACTTGCATAACATCACTCGAATCCAATTTGGGGACACCAAGATGATTATATTGCAATAGTAAAGTTCCCTATAGGGCGATGGGGGGCGAAGGGAGAGGGGAGACTTCTGTATTTCACGTATCACTCTTTGTGCCTCACCAGACCGAAGCTATAGCCTAAAAAAGGCATTAAAGTTAAAAAAAATTGTAAATTTCGGAAGTGTACATTGGATTCGAGTGAAGTTAAAAGTATTTTACGAGTAATAATTATTACATCTAGCTTCTGGCACTAATATCTATATCTACTCAGTTCAAAACTGATCAACACGTTTTGATAAACCACCTCTAGACAATTTTAATTATATGTACTGAATTGAAAATTTACATTTAAAAGTTGATGACACGGGACTCGAACCGGCGATATACTTACAATGAGTGTTCGTAGAATTTCAGTGTTGCGGTGCATTTCGTTGTGGGTCGAGAGCGATCAAACTCAAGTACTCAATTTATAAGCTGGAATACGCACTTATATTAAAAAAATAATTGATACCCTCAAATTAAAATAATTACCTGCATTAAAACTGATAAATTTGTCTAGAGATGTGTTATTGAAACTTCTAAAAATTGTTAATAGAATACCTAAATGACTATATAAATCTAGGCTAATATTAACGCTAAATTACGTTTCACACTTCAAGATGTACGAGTCTGTGTTAAGTAAAATTACAAAGTCTCCTATTCTAAGTAAAAAAAGTAAACTACATAAAGAATGAGATACTAAAAATAATCGGACAAAATTCCTACATAAAGAGGGTAGTTTTACAATTTATTGGTTTTAATGCATATTTTGTCGTTAAAATATTGTTTTTGGGAATCAAAACTTTAATTTATACTATATAGCAACCAACATAAATTATAATGTATAAGGCGTTGGCCATTTTTCAAAACCACTTGGGTTTGAGATGGTCATCACCAGCCAAGAGTCATCAGTCTTCGCTTAGTGTAGGGTCTGAAGATTCCATCCACTCGTGATGGTGAAATGCAAAGAACATTTAAATAAAAAACTTAACGGTTTAAAACGCGATATATAGTAGTTGAACTTATTTGAAAATTATTTTAACGACCCGACGTTTCGGATGCTTTGCAGCTGCCGGAGAACGTAAGACAATATAATTTTCAAATAAGTTTAACTAATATATATCGCGTTTTAAACGGTTATAGTGTTTTATTTAATGTGTACTATTCGCATAAAGAGACAGTATTTAACGCAAAGAACATTTTTCAATTACGAATACCCAAGTAGCGAAGTTAAAATTGACTAGTTCATATAAACAGTCGCTGAATCAGTAAACATGAGATTCTCATCGCAGATCACCCTTGGCCATAAAGTGACAAGATCACAGTTATAAGCCATACCTATTACAGCTTATCTATTACCTATAAATGCATCACCTGGTATCATAGAATGTACACTTAACCTAATTATGTCCTCAAGACTTTAGAGCCGAACAAACCATTAGTACAGTTTGCGATCGAGTTGCAGCCCTGAGTACAACATCTCACCGGTAGATGGCGCTCTGCTGTTCTGCTAGGAGATTTTGTTAAAGATTACAGACAAGCATATAGTTTATTTGAAAGTGGAACAGCGCAGACGTATAGCATCTTCGTAGAGTGCGTGTCTCCGTTAAAAAAATTGTTTATATCGGTATAATCGCTTTTCGGCTTCAGCCAGTAAATTTCCGAATATCCGAAGCCAAATTAGGTCGACACCGACTCTCATGCTTGTCTGTCACAGATAAAAGTGTTCAAATAAAGTAGCTTAAGCTACTCCATCTTCTGACAAGAAAATGGCCGCATTTCAAACACATCGCTCCCTGTACGCTAAATACAATTTAATTTCGAAAAGGACGTCAATTTCACAATTTTGGACGACATAAATCGATCACCTAAAACTTTACACTACAACGCTTCAATGGCTTGTCAATTCGTAACGTGTCAATGTCCCAGTGGGGCATGGGGTAGACAGCTGTGCCGTTCATTCGATTGCATCAAGAGGCAACACGTTATTGTTTTCCCAGAACGCAACGTAACCCAGGTTACAATGAAGTTTGGGAGCCCACCACGCCAAATTTTAAATGTCGGTGGATAGTCCAACTTTCGATAGACTTATTGACGGTATGAACTGACCAGCCACCCAGTCCCTAAATGCAAACATTACTTAATCAGTCTTAACCGCTAATCTATGTACAAAATGGCAGTATTGTGTAGCTGACGGTTTTCGTCTTATTAATAGTCAATTATTAATAATTGATCTGGTTATTATTTAACAATGAATGTGACGTAATAATAATCATCGATTGTTAAATAAGAACCATATTAGCCTACGATAAATGCAAAAGAGTTAAACTAAGTTATTTAATACTCGTCGTATTTAAATTAATATTTAAGATATAAACCTTAAGTTAAACATAAATGCCTTAAACAGTCGACCTTGAGTAGAACCGCCTATTTCACGTCTATAGTTATAACGGTTTAAAACGCGATATATATTTAGTTAGATATTTATAACATAACCGACCGTTGTTCACGTCTTAATGAAAAAAATAATTAATATATTTCGCGTTTTAAACCGTTAAAAGTGTTTAGTTAAAATCGTTAATTAATTACAGATAATATATAAAATTGTAAATGCATCAAAACGACTACAACTAATATCTAAATTAAAACTGGGACTTCTTAATTCTATTATATTAATTATAATTTCGTTGATTTTCTAACTTAGACCATAACAACCTAAGGGTTCAGTCGATATTTCTATAATAATCGCTAAACAGCTGTAATTTTAAATATTGAGTTTAAAACGGTTTAAAAGTTAAAAATTATTCATTTAAATCGCTCTTATCCTTAGAATGTTGCGAGACAGTCTCCGCGCTGATTTCTTGAATGAGCGTGGATATTTCTTCGCAGACCGCGGTGAATTGTGGTCTGTCTGTTGGCGATTTCGTCCAGCATCGTTTCTAGAAAATAAAAAACAGTTTCAACCTAAAAAATATTTATATTATTGCTGCAATGAAGTAGAATAAATATCTTCCTTACTAGAAGAGTTTAGTCTAGTGTAGTTCTAGAAAATTGCCAAATGGCCTGGGATTCGAACTCACGACTACGTATTTAAGTTTTACAAGTATAAAAGTCAAATTCTGCTTCCCCCGTGGGGTATGTGCAACCATTTCTGTATCCGTTTCACGGATCAGGTATACAGGATACTTATAGGCAAGTAATTCATCCGATTTCTGTGCCCTGCCCGACCGAAACAATCAATTGTCTCTCCGGGATACAAACCCAGGGCCTCTCGCGCTTAGCGTAATGCAAGGCAACACGTTTTACTATTTAGCTACAGAGGGATTTATATCTTTACAATATGTAAAGTGTTATTTCACGAATTCGAATTTACCGCGCTTCTTGCGTTAATAAGTTGTCGCCAATAGTCGATAGAGGGCGTAATTGGTCGAGTCAGATATAAAATGGCGATGGTTTTGCGATATTTCATGCACTTGATCGTATTGTTAAAGGTTAGAAAGACAACCGTATATTGTGGAAAAAATTATATTAGTAAACTTTAAATGTTTATGAGTAACTTCAGACTATTAAGCTTCTATAATCAATATACCGAGTCTCAAGAAGGCTGTCTTCAAATTATAAACTGAGTATAAGGCCCAATTATAAATAATAATATTACTTACAAGGAGTGCAGCCAATTTGTCAGGCATCGAACCCGGAACGTTCCACTCGAGGGTGTCGTTCTTAAGTCTCTCCAGGACCGAGTTGTCGTTCAGCTTTGCGAAAGGTTGTTCGGCTTTTGTGTATATCTGTAAAGAGATATTTGTTAAAGTTCGAAGGGCGAGCAAATTCACAAGCAATCCATAAACTTGGGCATGTGGCAGACATATCAGTGTATCTGTTCACTCAATGTTGTTTAATGAAAAGCGGTACGGCCATCCAAGCTTTTTTTAAGGGGATCTGAACACACAGGGAACACTTTGTCATTCATTCAAAACACCTTTATCGGTTTAAAACGCGGAACGTATTAGAGCCCAGGCCGTGGTAAAATAAATTAAGTATAAATTGAAATAAGTATATTTCGCATTTTAAACCGTTAAAAGTGTTTTATGTGTGTGCATTTTTTTTAAATTTGTATGTGAAATAAATCTTTTCTTTTATTCTGGATACTGCTGAGGTAAATTGAATCAAATGCAACATACCTCCCATATGGCTGCGGCAAACATGTATACATCAGACTTAGTCGAGTAATCCCCTTCCAAGACAGACTCCTGGGGCAACCAGCGGAGAGGAATCACCTGGAATTGGGAAATTTCACAGATGCAAATCGTATAATTCTTACTTCGCTAAAAGTCAAATGTTTATGATAAAGTTTTAATTTTTTCATGATGGTTTCTCCCATTCAAAATAAAGTATCCGTGAATATCATGAAAGGTGACAAAACCCAGCTAAATCATGTTGAGGCATGAAGAGGCAGTCATTTACGACATTTAGAAATCACTATGCGGTAGTCCAAGATGATGCCCCCTCGGGGCATCCCTTGGTCTAGCCACAATCAGAGAAGCACCGGATGTTTAGGTTTCTCATCGCCCAAGCACCTGGGCTTTGAGCCTCGCAAACCGTAAAAAGAACGGAATAAAACATGGAATATCAAGAGCCAAAAATATATCGACGTCGTATCTTGTTAAGATTTTATATGACTAAACTGCTTGTCACCCACCACTTACCACCACAAATTATCCTGAAGTAGATATCACAAGTTCCATTCAAACACACATACAGCTAAAGTAAAATTATATTACCGAAATATAAACATGAAATTACCTGATCGTGTAGTTTGAAGTACTCATGCGAGTGTGGTCCTCGAGTTAACGCTGGGAAGGACAATTTCAATTGCAACTGAGACGTTATCAAGCAGTTACGAGCAGCTATGTCACTGAAATTGAAACATACATATAATTAACATTAAACATTTTGTATAAAAAGAGCTTTGTTAGACCAAGGTAAGCATAACCGGGGGGACTTTGGACCCTCGGCTTGGACCACCTCGGGCCACCAGTGTTGGTGGGTGCTTGAGGAACTACAGCTCACCTGAGCGAGGCTTTTTTTAAGTTTTTTAATTGGGGCGTTTGACTTACCATCAAATGAACTTCGTGCCTATCATTACATTATTGTTGCTAATAGTGGTAATAATTTTAGTAGTTTTTCCCCGTTATCCTTACTTGTGGCATGGCAGAACATTGCTGTATTCTCTGATCGATGTTTTCAACCCAATTAGATGATCAACCTAAGTCGACCTCGTGTTTAACAGCAACATGAACTCTCAGTGAAAAGTGCCAATTGCTAATCATTTGTTTAAATTAGTTCTGGATTCGGCTACGTGTTTTCTGACACTGAAGGTGAATACTCACCGATGTGTCATCCGCTTGCTAGCTATCTTGTTGGCGGCTGTGGCCAGCTGACCGGCCAGCACCACCTTGTGCAAGTGCTCCAACGGTGGGACCGAATGCTGGGGCTTGGGCAGAGCGTGGGACGAACCGACTCTAGCAATGTACTCCTCATTCTCTTCATCCGTACGAGTGGCGATCAGGAAGGTTTTCAAATCACCCTGGGTTAAAGAAGAGAATTTAATTTGTAGCCAAACTAACTTTAAATTTGCGAAATAAAACAAGTCATCTATTTTTTACTACGAATTGATGTTTTTCTGATGAAGATGATGTTGAGCTGATGAAGGATTTTCATTGCATTTTGTCTGTATCAATAAGGCTGATATCGTGGGTATACTTAACTAATAAGCCGATTTTATAGCCTGGAAAATTTGTAGGATTTTGTAAGTTAAAAGAGAATCAATGTTTCTGTCATAACCATCAATTAGTGGGTTCAATCCGCTCTTTGTCTTGTTTCTGACCATGTTGTAATTTTTCTGACTATGTCTGGAAATCTGGATATCAAATGGTGGGAATCTCGAAATTCCGTCTGAGCCACGGATAAAAAATCCGTGAAATTTAATTTCAGTCTGTGACTTTCCATAGCAAAAAAAATAGGCCGGTAATACATCTTATTGGGATGCTATATGGCTTATTTCCCCTTCCATCGAGCGAACCACATGTTTATATGTCCATCTCATTAAAAGACATACCCAGTCAGTATGCTCCAGCACCATGTAATGGGGATCGGACTCATTGCAAAGACCGAAGAGTCGCGAAATGTTCTCATGCCGGACCCGACTGAACAAATCCAGCTGACGTCGGAACTCGGCTAGTTGGTTCTGAAAATAAGTATTTTTAGGTTATTATTATTGTTTTAATTTTATTTAAATATTATTTTATTACAATGCATTAGTATAAGGTTAGATGATAAGATGGCGCGCTTTTATTTGCATCCATATTTAAATAAAACTTTACCATTAAAATGATCATTTATAACGGTTTCAAACGCGAAATATATAAGTTAACTTACCCTTCATATTTATTTCATTGCTAGAAAGCATGTGAAACGTCCAGTCATAAATAAACATAACTTAATATAAATCGCGTTTCAAACCGTTCAATGTCTTTTATTTAAATGCGTACTGTACGTAAACTACAGATGATACCGAAAATGAATTTAGAATTTTTAAAATAAAAAAAATAGCCAAGCGTGTGTCTGACTAGTAGTAGCTATAGGTGCATCCCTAATACTTATTGTGGGGGTTAAAGGAAGGTCAAAGGGACCCATACCTCATCCTTTGTAGTCAGAGCCTTCACCAGAACTGGTTTGACTTTAGCCTCTGTGTCGCTTTCGTCCTTGTTTCTTAATTTCTTCACTTGCAACAGATCCAACTTAGCTAGATACACGTCACCAAATTCTCCGCGACCTAATAAAACATCAATTTTAATTTAGTTGTCTGTGAATTTAATTAAGGTATTTTTTTATGATAGAGGAGGACAGACATGGCTTGAGGTTCATTTGATGGTAGGTGATATAACCCAGCCTATAACATCTAAACAAGATGCGCTGTCGGCCTATTTTGGCTTTGAATTTTGGATATTCTCCACTATTACTTTTGTTATAAGATTTTTATCTATTTACTAATATGAATTCGTATGTCTCACCTAAGGTAATTTGTTCAGTGAGCAACGACTTAGGTATAGATAACTGTTCGTATTGGCCGGACTTCTTAGACGCGCGAGACATAACGGACACCTCAGAATTGTCTGCACCTGTAACATAAAAAAAAATATATGCTTAGTACCCACTAACTATCTAATATCCCACAGCTGGGCTGAAGGCTCCCCTTTTAATAGGAGAGGTGTTTTTATGATAGATGAGGACAGGCGAGCATAGGGGTTCTCTTGATATTATGTAGGTGAAAGACCCCATCCATAACAACTAAACAAGATGTGCTGTCGTCCTATTTAGTTCTTTTTTTATATTCAGAATCCACAGATTGAATCTGAAACGCGATTAAACTTCACAGCTTCACGGCACGTGACCTGGCCGGCATTTCCATATTCCTACCAACGATGTCCAGCATTTTTCAAAATGTATTAGAAAAATGTTAGACCCGGTGGTGATCGAAGCCACGTCCCGTTATTAGCCATACTTCTATAATTACCACGAGCCCGACAACGACATAGCACCAGCTCTAAGGCTTTAACAACTAGTACCAACAGATAATCTAGACCGAAAACCACATACCACTATCTCTCTCATGTAAAAGTCGTCCGTTGTGCAACGGAGCACCATTCTGTACTTTCTTCTCCTCTCCCTCTTCTACCAATTTCTCGCGACCTTCAGCCATTTCCAACTCTTCTTTCTCACCTGCTGAGAGATACAATTCAATATATAGGTCACGATTAAAAATTTGTGACAACGTTGTTAAATAATTATATATAGCAACACAGCGTTAAATAATAATTACAATACCTGCAGTTATAAATGTGGTGCTGAGTTCTAAGTCATATTTACTGCAACGGCTACATAAGAAATGTCCGTTACTCTTAAGTGAGTATTGGGTCTTTTCAGTCAGTTTGTTTAATATGTACCAGTTCAAAAATCACATAGTAAACTGAAATATATATTATTTTATTCGACTAAACAACTGGTCCGTGAAGAAAACGCCATAATGAGATCAGTGAAATGAAAGTAGGGCTTTTATGAAAATGCACCACAATTAATTTTGTCAATACATAAAGGAAATACATGGAGGACCACGATGTCGTATGTCAAGCAACTATTTTGGATTTGGATATATTATTAAAGTTCCAAGCAGTTACTTAATAGGGATTTCGATAATTCCTACTACCCGTTTTAATATCAAGATTTTCATAAGAAGTCCATATGTACTGTTTAAAATTATAAATTAATTACGTAAAAACGGTTGGAACCGGCGGTGATACAAGTCACGGCTCCGTATATAAATGTGGTACTCAAGATACCTCGTTGCCTACGCTTTAAGCGGCGTCGTCTGCAGTAGACCATGAGCGCCAGAACCAAGAGCATGTACGCGCCCGCAACTGAGATGGACACGAGCACCGCCTTGCCCGCCACTCCACTCGACTCTGAAGGTAGCAGGTCACTCTCTGGAACAATATATTTTACGTATAGTTCATATGTTTGAGAAAGTTATTATTCGCGCAATACTGTCTGTAGTTTAACCAGTAGTAACACATTATAAATTTAAAAAAAACTAAGTTTGAAATTCATCATGCCAATTTTCGCCTGTTGCCAAAGCATTAATTACGACAGACTTATTATTGTTACAGTTGTTTACGACATAAAATACAACATCTATCTTAGTCTCCCTGTGACCAAAACTGCTCGAAAGCTTCCGAAACTCGCCGTAGTTAAACTCAATTGGTAGATAGCAGTTTAACAAATTATATCCCGTTTTAAACCGTTGAAGTGTCATAATTTAAACTTAGTAATTTAATTTCGAATGGTATTTTAAGCTTAATAGCATAAAATACACAAACTATTGATGTATGACGTTATAGTGTAACATACTTATGTTGTTTATCTTAATGTACTTATTCTAACGGAGGTAAAAAAATTTTTCATTTAGGCCTTAGCGGATACATATTGACACTACAATTGTGTCAACTAAAAATTCTGTGCTTATTTTTATCACCTAATGGTGAGGCCAACCAAATATTTAGTCTTTAAATAAAAAAACAGCAATTTCGGCAAACAGTGTTTTGTTGTTTGTAAAATTTATAATATTATGTTGATACAAGACTTATTAATATATATAATATAAATACTTAGTATTTTAGATGGCAATTTATTCTTGATAAAGTTGACAGTACTCCTAAAGAATCTAGATAACGATCTTACCAGGATGAACGATAAGTTCCAGTTCAGCCCTGGAAAGCCCCGCGGCACTGCCCGCTGTGCAGCCGTATCTATAGGAGTCTTGTTCAGACACATTCCGTATTTGTAGACTGCCATTGTTCAACAAAAGTATTCTGGAAGGAAAACGAATGGTTAATCACATTTAGTAAATATACACCAGGCTTTTTTATATTCGGTTTAAATCAAAAAAAAAATTGTTTTCCGAGAAAAGCTATATTCATTCATTTCATCTGTATTTTATGAGCAGCTGAAAATTTTAAACTGTGCATTTTTGTATTTACCTTGCAGATGACGCATTTGTTCCGTCTTCCGTGTCCACCTCATCACCTGGAAATTACGAAAAAATATTAATAAGACCAAATTTGATGTCTGATAAAAACACTAAAAAAAATCGTTTGTAAATGTTTTTAAAATTGTTACCAATTTGATTCTTTGTAATTATATTTAGAAAATAACCTATGTACTACCATATAATGAACTGGTTAGAGCAGCAGCACGGTTTGTGTCTTTTTAGTGCTAATGTCAGTCTTTTAAAAATGTATCTACAAGAGCAGAGTGCCTACGTTTTAGATATGACTTAATTTATTTTTTATAGTCAAATAATAGTACAAATTCATTTTCGCCTAAGACAATTGCGCGTTTTTAATTTCCTCCTTATTGAAAAATCCATGTTTTTCGTTGTTAGGCCGCTCCGCCTCTAGCAGCCTCATATATGCATAGTAACATTTAAAAAAAAGAGTTTTCTCAGAGTAATCATATCTACTCACTCTGCGAAGTCAGAATAGTTCTATTCCTGTCCCAATGTATAGTGGGGGGAGGGTCTCCGATCGCCTTGCAGTTGAGGAACACGTCGTCTCCTATTCTCACGTGGACCTGCTGTCCTGCCGTGGGCTCAAGAACTCGGGGGGGCAACTGAACAAACAGAAACCATTCTTTTTGGGATAATATACCATATAATTATCTCCTATTTAACAAAATTGTATGGCTTTTTTTTTAATGAGAGAAGACAGAGAAGCATATTACATCTTGACGATGCGTTGTCGACCTATTTTGGCTCTAAATTGTCTGCCCATCAAATAAGATATTAACTACAGACAGCCTAAATTCGGATTGAGAATTAATCAAAAATATTAAGCATAAAATAACAACGCCATTTTTTTTGTTAATTTTTACTAGACATCAATGAATGCTAGTCCAGCACCTAAATAAAACATTTCAAACGGTTTAAAAAAAGAAGTATTAACTTTGTATTTGTTTATTCTACGACTCGATGTTTCGGTTTACTGACAGGGCACTTAATGCAAAAACTCGTTAATAGTATATTTAAAGTAAAAATAAATAATAAAATTAAAATAAAAATACACTAAAAATCTCTGACTAGTACTTGACCAATTTTTAAAGTCTATTGGAAGTTAGTTCCTGCCTTAAACACCCTTATTGTGGTCTTTGTGGCTATCTGCTACTTACCAACAATATCCAGGGTGATCTTAGCAGTAATCGATTTGTCTCCGTCCGTCGCTTTGCACGTGTACAGACCAGCATGTTCACGCTTAGCTTCGGCAATGAGCAGAGTTCCATTAGCTGAAGACACACCTTCAGGGAGAGGCTCTTCATCATTCTGAAATGTGGCGTTTGAAAATTTCATATTCCTATATATGTTGATAAAATGAAGAAACAGCATTTCTGTGTCCGTTTCACTGATGAGTTTTGTTGTGTATTCACAAGTAGTTGATCACACTTCTGTACGCTACCCCAGCACCTTTTGTAATTATTATAGAATGAAATTATTTAAAAATAGAACACACACCATAAACCACTGTACGGTTGGTGCTACACCTCCTGCCACTTTACAATGGATCTTGCCGACTCCGTTCAACTCCAACTTCTTGTTGTAGGGCGCTGGCTCGAAGCGAAGGTCGCCATCTGCTGAAGAAATAGGAATATACTAGCTGTGCCAGCGAATTCGTCCGCGTATAATAGTTATTTTGGCCTTCAAATGTTGTTTATTTTTTCCTCATCTTTATAAATTACAGCTGTTACCCACGCAATCGATTTTGCAAGTTAATCTTAAAAGATAGAGAAAGATATAATGTCGAGAAATTTTTGTAGATAATTTAAAGAGAAATCATACTTTCATACACATTTTTTTTTTTCGTTTTCCCAGGGCACGCAACGGAAACCCTCAAAGCTGAATATATTTCCCCATTTTTCCACATTTCCCACTGTGTCTTCTCTTATTTGGTCACAGCGATATTTATAGAATAAACCCTTCCTTGATAAATGCTCTAACCAACACAAATATTTTTTCTATTCAAACCAGTAATTTCCCGACATAAGCGCGTTCAAACAAACTTCAAACAACTCTTCAGCGTTATACATTAGTATAAATAAGAGTATATCCTATAAGCATACATGTGCAAGTTCGAGACTGTCTAATCTAGACACTTACTGGAGCCAGCAGCTCGATGTTTTCTAGGTCTGTGGATGTGCATTTTAAGTCCAGACTGATGGATGGCATCTGAAAAAAAAAGAAACAATTTGAGTATGATCATTAAAAACCAAATAAACAGTAGCACATGTGAGATTTACAAAAACATACGGTACTTAATAGTGATTCTGTTTGACCTAAAATACCGTGGTCTAGGTGGGGACCCTTAAAGCCCCTACTGAAACTGAAAGCATCCGCACATAGCCGTCGGGTCGTAGTTACAATCCATTAACAATTTTATTCAAGTTTTAAAGTTTTAAAGCCGATGACTTTTATCTAAACATTTGGTTTTAAAAATGGACGACACCAATTGTGAATTGAATTTCCAACCAAATGTGAAGTGAAATTTTCACTCTTTCTATTTAAATAAAGGACTGCTACCTAATGATAAATCAATATACAAAACACTTTGAACGGTTTAAAACGCAAAATCTATTAGTTCCCATATTCTTTTTAATACGCGGCCGGGCAAAGTTAAATGAAATTTTAAATAAGTTAACTAATACATGTCGCGTTTCAAACCGTTAAAAGCGTTCATCGTCAATTTTCACGTGTACTGCTCGCGTAAACTACACACAATACTTGACATGCAACTTCACTAGATAATCTGAAACGGAAGCTGAAATTGGGTGAGGTTTGATGAAAAATGTTCCGAGCTAAGAATACGCCTTTGAAGTGTCGCTACATCTGTCCGTGTTTACAATAAGTACACGTACAACAGTTAACACTTAGCGGTCTGCGGAGCCCTATTTTTGGATCGCAGATAACTAAACAAAGATCAGATCAATGGATCTTTTGAGAGCATTATTGACGAGGGACGAAAGCGTGCATAACAAGTTGCCGAGGATACTTCTGGTCTGTGAGTGAATTTTATTAGGTTTTATAAATGTATAGACAATGACACTCGTTGACCGAGCAAACAAAAAGTCAATTTTTTACCTTTCTTAATTGAAACCCTTTGTTCGTCTTCTCTTATCATTAAAAAAAGCGAAGATGGTAGTGATAGAATCGTAAAACGTTAATAGCTAATAAATAGATAATAGCTAATTCTTAGACCAAATTGAATAAACAAATAATTAACAATAAATGATATGCATATAAATTTCTTAAAAATAAGTTTATAATTATGTCAAGAAAATTTGGTATATTGGTAATGGGAAAATTCTTAATTTTACCTAAAATATTAATTAAATTTAAATTATTTTTAAAAGTTTACAATATCTGTACAGATGTCCATCGTTCACGCCTTTGAAGGCAGTCAAAAACCACAGACCATGAAGAAAAAACCTTCGGAGTGTGGTGTGGAAAGAAGCTAATATAAACGCGGTAAGCCAAGCTGTGCAAGTTATTGTAAACAAACAGATTCGTTCGAGTCGGCAACATCAAAGGGACCGGAATATATTCCTACACCTTGTGCGTAGGGGAAACATCCTTTATTGGGTATTGAAATAACTATAATAATTACTGGAACGTTTCCTCGAAGGAAATGTCTTCATTGGTTTTATAGACAACGTGCTAGACATACCTATAGCTTACTATATAAAACAATTTTACTGGTATGGAAATAATTTTACAAATAAATCTTTATTTTTTTACAGCGACCTGACGCTTAGGGTGCTCTTCAAGAGATATATGATGTTGCGGACTTTTGAAAATCATTTGATGTAGAATAATTCATTCATATATTTTTTTTTGTTATCTTGAACCAATTTTGTAGCGAGCGTAACTTTTCTGTGGACGTCCACAAAGATTATTTTACCCCGTTTTTTCGAAATTTTTTTACTTTTCTTCTATTGTTTGCAGCATGTTTTAGGCCTTCCTCGATAAATGGTCCATCTAGCACAAAATGATAATTTCATTTATTATCCCGAGGAAAGCGCATACACACAAATAAACTCTTCAGTTTTGTAAAATTAATATAGATTACTTTTATCCGATGCAATTGCTATTAAGGAGAGTATGTGAAACTCTTTCGCGATTCTCTTATTTTGTTTTACATTAGTTTTTATAGGTATGGTGAGTTTCATCTTATATTTATTTGAGTTTTTTAAGATTATTTACTCTTACCGACGGCAAACACAACTATATATAACGTAAAATAGTTCGCAAACCGTAAATACCCATACAAGAAATAAGCGAGCTTCCCGCAAAGAAAAATATTTTCATTATAAACAACTAACGGTTAGGTTTATGTGGGACACTATTGTGCAAGCCCCACAATGGCTAGCCGGAGCTAATTGAGCCCCTCTTCTGCTGTATGTGGGATCTTGAGCTAGTTATTATTTATATTACCTCCTCGAGTCTCAGTAGGTAACAATTGAATAAAATGCCCGCTGAGTTGATCAAGAACCGATGAAAACTACACTCGCGAGCAAAAAAACATATAGACTCACTTTTTTTAATTTTCGAATTTGGGAGTTGTTGATCGAGACTTTAAAGGATTTAAATATGTTGGACCCGGTAGGAAACAGACCCAATCAAATGTAAAAAATAAAAGTACAACTTTTAACGGTTCAAAACAATTCAGGACACCCTCTCTTTAGTCTTCTCGTGTCTGCTGCAAAGCATCCGAAACATCGGGCCTTAGTTAAAATCTATACTAATATATAAAGCTGACGAGTTTGTTTGTTTGAAAAGCGCGTTCAAATAAAAACATCTCAAAAAGTACTGCTTTGAATTGAATAATTATTTTGTGTTGGTTAGAGCTAATAGGGACGAAAAAACAGCGGAAAATGTAAAAAATAGGATAAAATCATTAACATCTCTGGGTTTCCGATGTCTGCGCTGCGAAAATGGTATGAATGAATTATTCCACTTTAAATGATGCTGTTGTACTCCAGAAATTCCAAACCTAACATTAAATTAAACAACATTTTAGTGCTAGAGCTATTTTGTAGAAAAGAATACGGTGAGTCGATTTTGCTCGTTAGTGTAGATGATGCCCTAGTTTAGAGTATTTTGTGTCCATGCAAAACTGCTATATCTACAAAAAACATTGAAAAGCCTTTTTTTCTCTAACTTTAAACAAATAAGTTTCATGTATATTTGAATAAATAGAAACTGATATATATATCAGCTTTCAAAGAGTAAGTGAATTTGGCATAATATTATAAGCTATATTTTTTTTGTATTTCATTATTGTTTTTTGTGTCACCAAACACATGCAATCGGACTTAAGCGAGTAGTACATAGTTGTAAATAGGTTAACTAAAATTTCACATTTTAAACCGTTAAAAATGTTTTGTTTGTATAATAATTAAATATAGTACAATTTGTAATTGTATAAGTCTTTCACAAATTATTTTTTTTAAGAAGGAGTATACCAGTAAACACAAGGTCAGTGCCAGTTAATTCTGCAAGGAACTGGCCGGGCCAGTTTCGTTAAATACTAGCTACGACGGAACAGATGGCGCTAGCGTAGCAGTTTTTAAATTGACATTAGAGACTCCCTCCATTTTTAATCTCCCCGAGACCACGACTGCATCCGAAGCGTCCGGTCGTAGTTAAAATATTTTTTATACACATACGTATATGTATGTTTTTTATTAATATCCCAGTCCTCAAATCATGGCCACCCTATCTCCGTAAACAGCCCAACCGCTGGCAAACATCAGTCGGAGTCAGCCGCGACCGTCAATTATCGCCCGATCACCGAACGATCTTTGCCTCAAATCTATAGTCTATGCCGACGATAGACGGGTAAACATTTGTTTAGTCAAAGCTTATTCTCATTCAATATCACTCGGTGCAACACCAGGCGATCTCGTTGTTTCGACACTTCATCATTCGTTCTTGGCTGTGTCCAGATTGAATTTGACATCAGTGATTCAATGGTACGCATGGCTTAACATTGTTAAGGGTTCGAATCACGGTAATAAATAAATTCGTCCAGGGAAAAAGAAGTATAAGAGCGCATGTCCCTTTCTTATGAGGGTAATTTAGTTTCACCGGTCTTGATGGATCAACTGCTACGTATCTATGATCTTTCTTTTATATGGTAAACGAGGAGAGACAATCATGGCGCTTCACTTGATGGGAAGTGAGATATAACATCTAAATATTATGCGCTATCGACCTATTTTTACTTTGGCTTTTTGCTTATTATTTCACGGCTTTTATTCTGAAAACAGTGGTTTAATAACCATTTAATATCCACGTTTCCAGAAAGTCCGACGTGTTTCAGGAAAAATATTAATTGATTAAAAGCCCGACGGGGATCAAAGGGCTCACTAGGCTGTGAAAACAATTGTCCTCGCAGAATACAATAAGGAGATATATTTTAAGATTAATATTCGAAAAAATATTCGCTGTTTTAAGGTGTTAACTTATATGTACACCACATTACTTATGCGAGCACCACAAAATGGCCCCTACCTTTATATAAGGATTTGAAAAATATCACATCTATTTTGTGGTCATCATAAATCCATAAATTTTTCGATAAGGTCCTATACAAATATGAGTGTAATATAACTGAATGATAAGTGACTTAGCTAAGGATTACTTGTGAATCTTTTCTATCAAATCTATCATGTCTACTAAATATAATATTACCTTCGCCTTTATAGGTGTTAAAATAAATGATCTTTGAGCGAAATGTCTAATGGTATGGAATGTTCACAAAAATATTTTATTTAAAATAATAAATCTATATTTGTATTGCATAATCCACTTTGTACGGTTTAATACGCTGAATACATGATTGATTTTAACCCCTTGGAAGGCGTGATCATGAAAGCAAGTCAGGTCGTTACAAATAAATTTTACTTGTGTTAGCCACGTGATTTTTTCTGAGGGTATGTGACTAAATTAATTAGCAAATAGTTTTAAATTATTTTGCGTTACAAAAGCCATATTTTGAATCGTAAATTTATATCGTAAACATAACAAAAACTCACAATATCCAATTTTCAAGGAAGACAGCGCCACGCGTTTAACACAGGTACTAAAAGTAATGGCGGCGTTGCCATGACAACGCGGTCATAAAATTTTATGGCGCGCAACCCCCAGTGAAAATCGCGTCGGACTGTGTCTAGCCGCTGTATTAGATTAGAATAAGCATAGGAGTAAGTTGGATTTCAAATGTTTGAGTCGACAACTCACTGCTTATTTCGCATGATTCCCTTTGAGAGCACTGTCTAAGGAATAGCTTATTGCATAAATTCTACATTCGCTCTGAGTGCGACTACACAACATATGACCATAACTCTCTAAAGCTATAGGATTTAATACATATTGAAATGATCGATTCGATTAGATATCTGTTAAAGCGGTACTTGATGGAAGGCGAGGTCCCAGTAATCTAATTAGGTGAAACACTTTTAACGGTTTAAAACGCGAAATATATTAGTTAAACTTATTTACATCATTTTTCCTACGATCCGACGATTCAGATGCTTTGCAGCAGCCGAGGTCGATGTTTTAATCTGTTTAAATGTGTACTACTTGCGTAAACTAAGTACACGACAGCATTCTTATTGGGATTTTTTTGGGCTTTGGACATTTGAAAATTTTAAGCCTAAAGTACATACATACATAGATTTTCCATCTATGGACTCGAGTTCGTGGCCGGTCGGAGTTTCGATGTTACTTACTAACTGATTAAAGTCTAGATTTTCCAGCTGGGTTTATACTAAATTTAAGATCAGCGGGAATCGAATGCACGATCCGTCGCTTATACATTGTGCGAGCCCGTCTTAACAAATCTGCATAAAAACCTCCCCCACCACTCGAAAACGGCGTAGCGTGCACAGTGTACTAGAGAAATAAATAACTCGCGACGTTAAAATTTTTACGACTGCACCAAATGAGAGCTCAAACAATAAAGTCGCGATTAAGGGCTCCAATTCTGTCAAAATGACACTTTACGAGGGGTAGTAACCCCCCAAGGGGGTTTAATTATCGGCCTTAATTAAGGATTTGGCTATTGTCCCCGAGATCTATTGTGGCAGTAATAGTTGGGCACTGTCTTGTATTTTGGGGGTTTAGTGTTTGTTGGTACTTAGTGCATACAATGGTTTACTGAATTATCGAAATAATAAGACACTTTGCAAGAATTCTCGTATTAACTTTGTCATGTTTTATTTGTCCGAAACAATGTACATAGTTAAAAAAACAGTTTTCATCAATACAAAGCAGGTGATAAAAATAAAACAAGTGTACCGTCAGAAGGATCCAGAAACCTAACAATTCTTACAAGGGAAGTGCATGCACTGTCAATAGATAAGTTTGAATCGTATGTAAAACAGAAACTGCTTAGAGAGAGTTATTATAACGTACATCGATATTTAAATGATATCAATGCTTAAGGTTAGGAACAAGCCATTCTAACAAGAAAAATATATGTATTGTAAGTGCGTAAGGAATTTGTAAGTGAAACTCGGCGATGGAAGGAGTGGCGGTGAGTTTTGATTTGAGACCTAAATGAAAATTATGTATTGTTATTTTTACTGTATTGACGTTCATAACCTAGCTACATAAATAAATGAGCTTTTGCTTGACTGAAATTTTTTTATAGACTTTACGCCCTCTGTGTCTTAAATAGCGCACTAAAACAATGTGTAATTATCGTGTTTCGAACCCATGCATCTAAAAATAAAGAATAGACATAGCATCAAAGTCATTTTGAACCGTCTTGAAGTACAAGTCGACAGACAATCGAGCCAGACATTTGAGACGCACTCAAGATTCCGATCACGAACGTAATATTGGTGCCGTCTGTCTGACTTGATTAATTCTTACTTCACTGTACGAGAGATGTCATTATGTTTTTCAGCTTATAAAGGTCCACAACCTAATTTCCTGTAAAGGCGCATCTTTAAGATATGAGGCCGTTAGAGGCAGAGTAGCCTAACTGCAATTTTTATGACTTAGTAATCTTTTAACAGTGTAAAAATGTTAATCTACAAGAGCAAAGTGACCGAAAATTGTTAACGTAATTTTTACACGGATATTTTTATACGAATTAGTACAAATTCATTTTTTCCTAAGTTAGTTGCGCATTTTTATTTTCTTCCTTATTGAACATCGTGTTTTTTTGTTATTAGGCCACTCTGCCTCACACATGCCATGACAAGCTTGGAAATAACTGGTGAAGTAATCCATTTTAAAGTTTTACTCTCTCACGCTGAAACTATCTTCAATGATTTGCAAAATTGAGTAAAATGTTTGTTTTATTAACTCATTAGTTTTACCGTCTAACAGACTTTATTTAATTCAAAACATTAAATTTTTATTTTTTTACAAATAAAATATTTCAAATATCACATAATATTTGTACGAAGCTAACGTATAAAATTTATGATCACTAACACATGAACTTTATATGGTAGTAAAGTTCAAACGAAGTTTTCTGTATTGGTCGTAAGGTCGTTTAACGGGAGTATAGACAAGTTTTGTAATAAAACAATTTTTTAAACTATACCTGTAATTCGACGAATATTCTAAAAAAAGTATTAGCGAACTCGGTTTAGGTATTCATGGGCTTTGCACTTAGTAACCCACTCAGCGATTCATTTTCCTATTATTATAGATAGACTTTCGATAACTCCAACCTCAGGGGAAATGCAAAAAAAACAACAATCAATTACGATCAGACAGTGACAGGTAAGATTATATATTTTTACAATCGTCAAACAAATTACATTACATATCAGAAGCAAGAACTTAAACGTCCGTTGCCTTATTTTGATTTAAATAATTACATGATAAACAGATAGAATGAAGATAGATCATAATAATTGATCTATCTTTAATTTATAAAAAACAAGCAAACACAACTGCATTACTTACGAAAAACAATAGATTTAGTTTTTTTCGCTGGCTCTACTTTTTTGAATTTGCTTTAATAAGTGTATTAAAGAAACCACTGTAGATGGTCGTGGGAATACCGAGAGTAGCGTTCTCATAATGTTGGAAAATATATCGACAAACAAGGAAGCAGTCGAGTTATCTCAGGCTTAAATCTTTTACCAGACGAAATCCTAAGAACTTATTTTCTTATTGCAATCACTTAAGATATTAAAGTACTCTGGGGGAATTCGAGGCAGTGACTTGGGAGAGTAAGTTAATTATTATAATTTGTTTTGTGTTGAATAGATGATATAGATCAACTGAATAACAAGTAACAGTCGTTTGAATATCAATATAACAATGTCGATATGACTTCGGTAAAATAATTATAAAATTAGTGAGAAATATGTATTGTGGTTGTGAACGAATTCATTATTTTTTTATTTAATGACTTTATTTCTTACTTTTAGAAGAAGTTTATTCTATTCTTCTAAAAAAACCTTACCCTTATTGTATCCTTCTGTACAGCGACTGCGCTCCGTATTTAGGTCGGCACGTGACCAAAATTTGTAACTACCCTATAACACAATTCGCGAGACTTTTCTCTTTATCTATTATATTATCGATAAACTCATAAGTATGGCCGGGTGGTTACATATTTATTTAACACTTTCGACAAATATGTACCAATTTAATTTAAAACTATGAAGTATAACGCCTTATCGCTATCTTTCTGTCAACGCGAAAAGTAAGAACCAAAAAGTGAGAATGAATTTATCACCTACTTTAAAAATAATCATATATTAATTAATTAAGCTTAAAGCAATACCAAAATCAGATTTGACAATTTACAATAATAGGAAATAGTATAAACTTCCCTAAGAGAGGCGTTGATGCTTATTTGTAAAGCCCAGGTAGATTATAACGTTGTAATGGTAAGGTGGATACTGTGAAATAAGAAGAATATTTTTGCCTAAAAACCGTGTAAATACAGAGCTTCATGAAAGATGTAATGTCTTCTGTCAAACACTCCGACACGTCATTATGTAAATGCGTACGTTATGATAATTTGTGTCCTGTGTTTACATTTGCGTTTCGTCACTGTCATTATGTCCTACAGTATGGTGTGTATGTTGGAGTACAATTAAGACGAAAGCGACGAGAATGCATCGAGAGTTTTGATCGCATTGGAGGGTAGGCAGAACCCTTTTAAGGTTGGCTACCCACTAAGATTATTGATACATAATATATACTATATCCATACTTCAATCGATCTGACCATAGAGGATCCAACGAAAAAAGCCCAAAAATACAGAGCCAACAAAACTTTTTCATTTCGAAATTCGAATGCCTCGCGAACTTTCAGCCGGTCCAACAACGAACTCAAACTATTCCCGCCAAAGGAAAGACAAACAAGAATTCAAAAAAGGAACACAGCGGTCCAGACATTCGCGAATGTTCTAATAGCGAATCGACGTAAAAATCGTGGCCTTATCAATTATTCGGTGCATTTTTGCGACTGGCAACACAATGGCCCATCAATAGGCGACGGCCCGCACAAAGGGGAAAGCTACCGGGCAGATTTGAATATTTCACATTGTTTTTCAAACGGTTTTATTTCACTTATATTTTTCTGTACCTATTAAATATTAGTTATAAAATTTCAAAAACGATGAAAACGCCCGGTTGGTCTTGCTTTAATTAAGCTTTTTTTTAATTAACAACGTGAGCGCTTTCTATAAAAACATTTGTGTATAAATTTAGATTTACAGCGATCATGAAAGTTCTGGGTTTTAGGACCTGCAGTGGACCTTAACGTATCAACTACCAGTTTCAAATCAGTCAGCAAAACGAACGCAGAAATGCGTTCACTCCATTCCTCATGGAACAGGAGTTCAACTTCGTTCCATCATAATACAATTTTTAATTGCACTACAACGTGTAACCTGTTCTGAAATCCTTCAAAGAGCTTCAGTTACCAGCATCGCTGGACCTCATTAAATTAGACTTTGCGATTAATTAAAGCATCTAAGCGTCGGATCCGCCGCTGTTTCTCTTTTTCAATCTGTCACCAATCAAGCGCGCATTTGCAATCACACAGATAACGAAAATGCGCCTCTATTATGGCGGGAAAACATGCCTCTTCATACTGGAGTGTTGACTATCTCACTCGTTTTATTGAAATGTGAAAGGGACAGATACAAAAGAACGCTCCAGTATTCATGGGTGGAGGCGGCGAAGCGTGCTAGACTAGTCGATGATGATGACTTAGGGATGTACAGCGTTCTAATAGAATATCGATATTTACAGAAACGGAAATTATTGTTTTCAAATTCAAATGATTTAATTGACACCAAAGTACACAAAGAAATTATACATAAGAAAATAAATAAATGATTTAAAAAAGTACAAAAATACTTTGCTGTGGAAGGACATCACTCAGGTGTTACTGCAGCGCCGATATCTCGATAATTGAAAGCATAGACAAAAACTCAAAAATTGTTTATATAAATAATGGTAAAGAAGCAAAATAGTAGCTAGGAATTTGCAAAAAAAAAATACAATAGTATAGTGACATTTCTCCCGTGGGGCATAGAGCGTACACATCTCTGTGTCCGTATCACCGGTCGTTTTTCTTCCAAAGCCTTCGGTGCACGGCACGAAGGAAATATCTCTCTATCTCTTATTTCCCTAGAATTTGAACTCAGGACTCGCTTCACTAGTAGTACATATTTATTATTATTAGGAGTAGTAGAATTTTTTTCCAGCATATTTAGGTATTATATTATTTGTTAATTAAACATGAAACAGACGTATACATAATAGAGCGATACTATTTTCTTATATTATATACAGTCACTTACGCAAATCGATACTTTCAAAACTATCGATAAGCCCAACCCTAATTTCAATAAAACCCGTCATCTGTGGCAGCCAGTTTATTGAAGGCTCGAGTCCTAACATCGCTCACATGGAGCCTAAAGAATCCTTTCGCCATATTTACATATGTATCTCTAGTTGTGAGGACGTGCTTGACCTATAAAGGGAATTGTTTCATATGCAAATAACATTCTTCTCCTCTCTATCTTGCATTATATATATATTTACAAACGGCGGAATAGATGGGTGATATTTAGGCTAGCAACGAATAGTATATTCGGCTAGTCGGTCAGATTTAAGCCAATAAAGTGCAAAATAAAAAACGGCAATATATATTCCTCGAGACCTGAATACTACCGAAACATTTAAAGTCAAAATAGGACAACAGCCCATTTTGTTAAGGTGTTATATTGCTGGGATATTTCACCTTCTATTAAGTAAGGCCCATGTTTGTCTATTCTCATCTACCATGAAAAAAAAAGAACAGTCATCGACAACATAGACCTATATACATATCGCATCAAAATTAAACATTTCGCAGACTAAACAAGGTTGAACGTACAAATGTTGTCGCCTCTTAAATAAGTTTTATTAATAATATTCATTCAGGGAATGAATATGTCTACGTTTCAATGAGGGTCTTGTAAAACCACCATTCAGCACGTCTTCCTTTTAATTAGTTCTTGGGATGCTTTTGCAGGTATTCAAAAGGTTCAGAAACCACTTACCACTTCACTCCATAATTAGGTTTCATGACTATTCGGACGGACCTACTATCTAGAATAGAAAAGAAGTAAGTTTTATAAAACTATGTTTTAACGATTTTTTTTAATGTCTATACTCTATACTAATATGTTTATAAAGTTGAAGAGTTCGTTTGTTTATTCGTATGTATGTTTGAACGCGCTAATCTCTGGAGCTACTGGTTCGAATTGAAAAATTATTTTTGTACTGTCTATAGTTTACGCGAGTAGTACACATTTAAATAAAACACTTTAACTTTAAAACGCGATATATTAGTTAAACTTGTTTGGAAATGATTTTTAACTTCGGCCCGACGTTTCGGATGCTTTGCAGCAGCCGTGGTCACGGGGAGACTAAAGATGGAGGATGTCTCTGACGTCAAAGTAAAAAATTGCTACGCCATCTGTTCCGTCGAAGTTGGTATTTGGCGAAACTTAAATGAAACGTCGGGCCGAAGTTAAAAATCATTTCCAAATAAGTTTAATTAATTAAGTTTTATTTAAATTTACTACTCTAAATATAGACAGTACAAAAATAATTTTTCAATTCGAACAGTAGCCAACGCGTTCAAAATAATAAATAAAAAACAACTCTTCAAATAAAATATTAGTATAGAGTATAGATATTTAAAAAAATCGTTAAAACATAGTTTTATAAAATTTACTTTATTTATTCTAGATATAGTAATAGTATGAAACTAATTATGGAGTGAAGTGGTAAGTGGTTTCTGAATTTTGAATACCTGTAAAGTTTAACTAATATATCGCGTTTTAAACCGTTAAAGTGTTTTATTAAAATTATTTTTGTGTTAGGTAGGACATTTATCGAGGAAGGGTATAAAACATTCTAACTATTATAACGCGCTGTCACTAATAGGAGCAAAGAAACAGCGGGAAATATGAAAAGTGGGGAAAATGATTAATCTCGGTGTTGTCGATGTCTACACTGCGAAAACGGTTCGAGATACCCAAAAAAATACGTATGAAAGAATTAAAAAGAAAGATTCCTCTTCAAATGATCTGAAAAAAGTCCGCGACGCTATGTCTATCTTTTAAGATTAACTTGCAACAACGACGGGAAGGGACGCGACCGTCGTCGTGTGTAACAACTTAAGTTTATAAAGATATAAGGATTTGCAAAAAACAGATTTGGATGCCCAAAATAACGATTCTCGCGGACGTAGTCGCCGACACAGCTACTACATGTATATATTTACAAATAATTTATGTATAAAAATTTATTAAATAATTTTTAACAAATATAAGCGACTTAAAACAGTGAACTAAAAAAAAATATTACTTCGCACCAGGTAATACGTATTTTGCTTTATTTAAACAGAAATGATTTTCAAGTCGGTTGATTTTAAATAAATAATAATTAAAAAAATTTTAAATCACGAAAATAATGTATATGTTAGCGAATAGACTGGCACAATCATCACGCTTCTATCGCAGTCGGGTAAACATATGCCCCACTAGCAACGCTATAAAAAGTAATCTGACGTAGTGTCTTTTTGTTTTGTACGCTTTCAAACAGCACGCATTTTTATTAGAAGAAAATATGTGGAAACCGATGCGGTGTATTGTAATCGGAAACGGAAATGGTTGTTTGGTGATACATGCGTATTGTTTCACAGGTGCCATGTATTGCAGAGGCGCTCCACATAAAGATTGCGTTACAATTTCTTAGCTATCTATATCCAAAGCTAACATACAACCAGTTCATTATGATTGGTGAAAAACGTACCCATTAAAAAAACTACATAAGACAAGACAAAACTATTTCTGAATCTTAAGAAGTAACATTTTATGATATATACTTTGCTAAAGACGCGCGAAATCTACTAAATCATCGGTGAGTTTATAAATAATTTATTTAAGTTAATTGTTCTCTATTGCAGATATCAATAATGCATTTTTAACGATAAATGAGGACAAGGGAATATAGATCCAGCCAGGTCTAACAAGATAAGCTGTCGACTTATTTTGTCTTAGATACTCGAAAATTCACAGATTGAAACCGAAACGTAAATAAACTTATATATCTGTGGTCGGTGGATTGTGATTTGGGCGGAATTTTCGACATTAGTACCAACATGTTTCAGAAACAATGTACCTATTAGAAAAATGTTAGGCCCGTCGGGGATCAAACCATCCACCAACCAGATCCACGAGCCCATCAAAAATATCGTACGTAATAAACACATACATATTTCATACAAATGTTGTGATGCGTAGAAAGGAACGGCGACGAGTGACGCACTTCAATCGACTATCATCAATCAATAAATAAAAAGTTGACGTTCGGGCATTAATTAATTATTAAAAGTTTTCGGTTTTTGAGTTTAAAAAAAAAGAATTCATTTGAATTTTGAATTCTGTTACCGTTTTTTCCTCATTCGAATGCTAAATAAAAATCGGTTATACTGTATTCATTTAAATAAAACTCTTTAACGGTTAAAAAGAACCTTATTGAATTTTTTTAACAACCGCCCGACGTTTCTGTCCCCCCGTGACAGCGGCTGCTGCAAAGCATACGAAACATCGGTCCGTAGTTATAATAATTTTCAAATAAGTTTAACGAATATATATCGCGTTTTAAACCGTTTAAGTGTTGTTTGTCGCGTAAACTACCGACTGTACTGGATCCGATGTTCGGATAAATTGTATTTTTAAGTAAACTGCTAAACATAACACTCCAAGTATACTAAATGTATTATTAACGAGATTATTTTTGCCGCCCGTTTAAAAGACAAGATACAGGATCAATAACTTTTACAGTACAATGCACTTTCAAATATTATCACGGCATTAACTTTGATATGTTGTGACGTTTAGCGTAAGAGCTGAATTAGGGTTTCCGTTGACAGAAATGGGTATAGTGAAAGAGACGCAAGTATACCAATATTGTAAAGCTTAAGAGTTTGTTTGTTTGTTTGAACGCGATAATCTCGGAAACTATTGGTAGTCGTATAGATCAATTATTGAGGAAAGCTTTAGACTTATAACATCACACTGTGACCAATAAGAGCGAAGAAATGGTGGAAGAATACAAAAAAATGTATGATAGATTGAATTATCTCTTAATCTATAAAAATCAGGATATCTTTTTACTTATATGAGAAAAATTAATTATTTTGATACCCAAAATAATTAATTTAATATAAGAAAAGAGCAAAAAAGGGCAATGCCAGTATTGAAATGAAAAAATAAATTAAACTACAGAGTACACATACGAACGTTAATACAATATAAATGGCAAAGAATTCAAAATTTAAGTGAAACACATTTAAAGATTACATATCGCATTCTTTTTATAGACCAAATATTTATGCAAAAATTTAGTTAGCCAGACTATTTTAACTATTATTAGACACTCTCCAGTCTCTGTTTGTATTCATTACGATCCTTTCTATTTAATGTTCGAAAACTTTTAGCAACTTCGTAATCTACAGCTTAGCTATTGTTTTTGCGAGTGACTCTTACACTACGTACGAACTACATGACAAAGGTCGCCGCCGGTCAAAAACATTCTACTTAGTTTCAATCGTAATTCGCATTTCTAAGTCAAATTGACTTGTTTTAGAAGGTGACTTAATTGGGATATATTTAAGAGGACAGCGTGGGGTTCGCTCGATGGTAGGTGACCCCAGCCTATAGCATCTGAACAAGATGCGCTGTCGACCTTTTTTGGCTTTCAGAAAATTTATAAATCCAAAACTATAAAAAACACGTTGGACCCGGCGGGGTTGGAACTCACAATCCGTTGATTATTAGCCATACATTGTATGCCTGACGATCCCGTCAAAAGATTATATTAGTTGCCTTTTTGTGCTAAGCGAATCGTCCGGGGTTCAAATTCATTAATGCTATTTCTATATATCGACTGTTAACGGCCTATATGAGACTTCAGCTGATTTGAAATGTGGTATGTATTTATCAGGGTTAAGGATAGGATCATCATTATTTAACGCGTATTTTTCCGATTATTAATAATTTAATTAAAGCAACTGTTTTTTTTACAAAATTAATGCAACTATATTAAATATCACGTTTTTACTCATTCCTGAAAAATCATCAACAAATAGGAGGTCGTGTCGTGTTAGTATACAATACGACATATCGACGTATATTAGTATTTATACACGATGCCTTTAATATTTTCTAAGCACCAAATAACGCCTCTATAATCAAGCAGCTGCATAAGAGCAAAGTAACAGTGGGAAGTGTGGAAAAAACGGGGAAAATTATTCATCCCTGTGGGTTTCCGTTGCGTACGCTGCGAAAACGGTTCCAGAAACCCAAAAAAATATGTTTGAGAGAATGATTGATCTTTAAGTGATTTAAAAAATAATCGCGACGTATCGACATCTTGGATTGGAACGTGGATACTTGAACGGGAGGTTTGCAAAAAACAAATTCGATTCCCAAAATGACAATTTTACGCGGACGAAGTCGCGGACACAACATATGCATACATAAATACTATGTGTAGATGTATTCTTCCCAAAAATACGTAGGTACATTGTGCGTTCAGAGTACTCTTAAACCGAAACGTCGACATCAAACTGCTTCCGTCAATACCCGTAAAAGGTTTTCTTACTATCGAAATATATTGCTTTTTCGTGTACCTCACCGTTTGCAAACTGAGCTTCAACCAATATTAGCAGATAGCCAGGTTACTATAGACTATTGATAGATATAAAAATTGGACTTTGACTATCGATTGTTATTTTCACTACTGTTTCAAGCCAAAGCAGATCGACAGCACATCAAGTTTAGATGTTTTACGGCTTAGGTACTTTACCTTACATCACGTTAATTTTCATGCATATCTGTGCTCCCTCTACCATAAGAAAAGAACATGGGACAAACTAGTTGAGTGTTATGAGATTAGTCTTTTGTATGCTTTCGGTGCAAACACTCCAGCTGTCCACTGGGATTTGAAACTGAGTCATGCAGGCGGTAAGATGAAAAGTAGGTAAACCATTAACTTAACTAGATATGAAAATTATTATCTTATCCATTCTTGATTACAGTGTTCATGACAGTCTGACAGACATGTTTGGTTCCATGTACATACCTTCTGCTTTTAAAAACTCGTAGAAACCTGTGAAAAATAAAAAAACACATGAATATTTGTCAGCATTTTACAAAATTGTCATCATGAAATTTTCATGTAATATTAACCTTTAAAATAAAACACTAACGGTTTAAAACGGAATATATATTATTTAAACTTATATGAAAATTACGACCCGACGTTTCGGATACTTTGCAGCAGCCGTGGTAACGGGGAGATTAAAAATGGCGGGTTTCTCTGACGTCAAAGTAAAAGACTGCTACGCTAGCGCCACCTGTTACGTCAAAGTTGGTATTTGGCGAAACTGGAACTGCAAGGAGCCGGCCAGTTTCGCCAAGTAAGTTTAACTAATATGTATGGAGTTTTAAACCGTTAGTGTTTTATTTAAAAGCGTACTACTCGCGTAAATTACAGACAATATTTAATATTAACCTACCCAAATGTGTAGTATGGATAAACTAAAAAGCATTTGCACAACTGTTTACACTTAATTTTGTGTCAAACTTATTCATTGATAGTTTAAACTTTGAGCGTGGTAATCAAATCAATGTGTTTGCTAAATGCGAAGCTGAAATTTTTTGTGAAAAAGCTGTACTGTGCTTGCACGACTTGCTATAGGTATACTTAATTAATTAAACACGTCTCACTAATTAAAAAAATCTTTAATACATAAATTTATTTTATAATTTAATGATCGTTATAATGATGATAACTTATGTATGAAAACTTTATTATTTTTCACATGTTATTGCACATGAAGGCACTATATAATTTAAAAATCGAAAATAAATTGAAAACATTTTCGACTTGGGCAGGACTTGAACCGGCATCGTCAGCTTTCCGTGCTGTTGCTGCTGACGATGCCGGTTCAAGTCCTGCCCGAGTCGAAAGTGTTTTCAATTTATTTTCGATTTTTAAATAACTTATGTAGTTAAGATAAATGTTACAATAAAATAACTCAAGTCTGCAGTTGACGCGAATAGTGAGTACTATTAAATAAAAAAATTAACGGTTTAAAAGTGTTTTTGTAGACATGTAGAATTAACGTTGTAATTTGGGTCTTTGTGTGTGACTGATTCCACTGCCGCGAGGTGCAAGACTGTGTCTATTAAAACTATCTTGTTTCCCCCCTTCAGCTGGACTAAGTACTAGTAGCACTAAGATTGAAAGTCCCCATGCATCGTACATATCTTCACCATATCCAAGTCTTCACGCGTGCATAAAAATAAATATTTCGTTTATATTAAACATGTTTCAGTTTGGAGCACACAAGTAATGAGTGAGGCCAGGGCTTGAGTGATTCGTTAGCGGCTAGCTTTAATTGCAGGTACGGTCTACAAATAAACTTTGAAAAATATTTTTTTTCGCGTCACAAAGAAGTCTTTGCAAATTATTTCAACGATTCCATTTATCGGCATCCAATTCAAACGCATGAAAGACATGGTTTTGTTTCCGACATAAATGCGTTTAATTTTAAAATTAAATTTTTCCATTTTCACTTCCCAATTAGTATTTAAATGCTTCCAAATTGAAACAAGCAAAATGTTAATTTACGTATTACGTTTCATTGAAAGCAAAAAGAGTTAACTTTGTAAATAAAATGTTTCTGCTGACGGTACTGTAGTGGACGTTCCATTACACGGTTTAAAGTTACGAAATCATAAAGCAAAGTGGAACGGGACACAATTATCGCCTAGTGCGTGTGTAAACATACGTCCACCGTTAGCTACAATTTAATTTTTTTACAAACACAAAATATATATTTATTTTACGCAATTTAAACCAGCAATTTGAAAAATATCGTCGCTGACGCATGACGTTTCACTTCATCATACTATTAAAATACTGACTAAGTTATTTTAATGGTAATCTCAAATTGTATTGGTTTTATTTTTTATTATTTTCGTAACTATTCTGCTCTTCGCAAAGATAAAGATATTAGCGCTTTTAAAATGACAGACAAATATGACGTCCACAATATCGAAGCTGAAAAGCCCCAGCCATATAACATCTATATAAGTTGAGCAGTCGACCTATTTTCGCCAACAAATGTCTAAACATTCGCAAATTCACAGACTAATTAAAACGCGAATTTACACTTCCCTTTTTGATCTGTGGCTTGCGTGACTTCTTGCACCCATTAATATGCCGATTTTCAAAAGCAGGTAACACAAAAGTATCAGAAAATTTGTTACAATCATGTTGCACCCCCAGGGAATAGAATCTACAACCTGCCATACCAACTAATCAGTCATTGTAATAAGACATACAGTGTCTAGCGAGCAACAATTTAATTTAAGTAATCCCAACTAGAGCTAGACTTACTCATAATTTTCCTAAATGCGTCATTATAAAATGAAAATGTTACTTTTAATTTCCTCCAAAACTAATCCACTCTGACATTTTCCAACAAGAATTCACGTAAGTGCTCTAGATTCGAGTTCAACACACCGTTTTCCTTCAATATGTAAATAGAAATAACTTTTAAAAAATAAAAATCAACATACGACCTTTTATGCCGATCGTACTGCTAGTTTAAAAGAAGTTAAACTTTGGGTACGGGTGTTAAGGCTTATTTTTGACAGCGCCCATCGAAAGATTCTTAATGTAACACTCGTGGTGGAAGTTAAGAACTTTATACCGAGTTGCATTTGGCAAGTAACGATGGTAGGTTTAAAGACAAAAGATATGCAAGTCTTGAATATTTTTAAATAAATAGATTTAATATTTCAGTAGATATTGTACCTGGAAATACTCTGCTTTGTCCGGGAAGGCTAATCATTAACATTTAACAGTGAAACGGATACAAATATAAGTCTCCAACATGGATCTCGTAGGGACCTCCAAGAATTTACTAAACTGTTTTCGAATTAAAAAAAAAACACGGTTTAAGTGTATGGATTATATATAAGACAGCACATAACAAATATACATTATTTTCATTACCAATGCGGTTTTTAATGTTTACTCCACCTTTTTCCTTCCAAATGAATAGTTAACTTCATTCTTGGATAACCATCACGAAAAATGTAAGCGTTTATTATCGCTATTTCTTTCTACTTGTACCACACTCCCGCCTACCAGGGGTAAAGCTGAACTCGTAAATATGTCGGGTTTATAGTTGCGCACCCCTGCCCGGGGTTGCACGACTGGGGTGCTACGCTGCCGGTCTTAAGTCCTATCATAACTGACAAGCGATGATAACAATCGAGTTAGCTTCGAGACGAGTCGTCGCGGTACTAAAAAAGTTAAGTTTAGTTAGTTACCTTTAATACACGTAGTAGAATTTGGGTGGTTATATACTGTCTATTGTTCACGCGAGTAATACACATTTAAATAAAACACTTTAACGGTTTGAAACGCGATATACATTAGTTAAAATTATTTTCAAATAAGTTTAACTAAAATATATCGCGTTTTAAACCGTTAAATATTATTTAAATGGTAGGAATATTGAAATTCCGTCCGGGTCACAAACTACAAAGAATAAAAAGCCTTCAAGTTTAGTCGCGTTTCGGTTTCAGCCTGTGGATTTCCGAATATCCAAAGCCAAAATAGTTCGACAACACATCATGTTAAGACGTTATATGACTGGGGCTCTTTACATACCAACCAGTGAAACTCGTGCTTGTCCTCTATCACCCAAAAAAATACTCCCTAATCCCTCCGTCTATCATTAGGTTACGTGCTCCTCCGTAACGCATTACGACGCGTAATCCAGTAAGAAGCCCAACTTGTATCGCTGGTTAAAGAGTCTGTTTGATAAGTTGCGCTATCAAAAAACTTATCGAACCAAGAAAATTAATAAGTCAATATGAACCACCTTTGTGGATCAAGTTGAACAGTATCTAGAGTTAAGCTAAGCTTAGTTCCACAGGTCCTGGGTTGTAACACCGGTGAAATAATCTGTTTCGGTCCACCAGGGCACAAAAGTGAAATCTCAATTACTAACCTGTAATTTTTTACAACAAAGATTTTGTTTGTTATTTTCACTTGCGTATGGCACCGCTGTCCACACTCTACGGACTTACTGAAAATCAGATTCAGGTCAAAAAAGACCTCATATAAGATGAGTAAGATCCTATCCTACCAACTAGCACACAACATTACTTTAAACTCTTAATATTAAGTAATACTGTTGAGATTAAATTATGTTTTGTTTTTTGTTTTATTTTAGTAATAAGTCTCAAATATGTTTTTGTGTGTTATATTAGTAGTCATAAATTTCTTTTTATGGTTAGAAAGGGGGAGGGGGGGGGGGTTTTTTTTTTTTTTTTTTATAAATAACTAAGATAAATATATATATATAATAAGTTACAATAAGTCATAGATTTGTCTACCCGTAATTTTACTTTAAGTAACATTAAACCTAAAAACGTGCCGACAAAAGTAGAGTTCGATCGATGTAAATGAGTCATGATCAAATGAGTTAGTTCTTTGAACATAGAGGGAAAGAAATTTCATGTTTCCCGAAGCGAGGCATAAAAGGGATAAGCCGATTTTGGCCAGTCGGGTAGTTTAAACTTTCTTTAGGTTTCAGCCTTCAAGCGTGCAGTGTTCAAGATTCCGTATAAAGCCTGGAGTGCTGCATCCCTTTGCCTCGCGAATCTCTATATCGTGTAAGGATTAAATTACGGAAATAAGTTTTATCCTTAGGTAGGCAACATAAAAAATATATGTAAAGCTAGCTAATAGGTTTTGACGCGTTGATTTTACCATATCAATTATTTGTGATTAATAGGAGTGAGGGGTGGAGAAGGGGGTAAGATAGGAGGGTAATATTTAAGTTAAACGTGAATTATGTTTAACTTAAATTTTTATGAAAAAAAAGTATAAAGCAAATATTTACTCTTAGATTTGATAGGTTCTGAGTTGCCCTCCGATTTCGTTTACCATTCAAGACGGACTCGTTGGTCACTAATGGTAGCAATATATGGCTAAATGTAAATAAATAATGCGCTGTGTGTTGGATCCCCACCGGGTCCACGAACTTTTTAATCAATTCATAACTCTTTTTGAAGAAACATGTTAAATTTGAAATCTAGATATTAAATAAGTGCCAGGAATATCACTTAATACATAACTTCTGTTCTACTCACGAATCCACACAGTCTACAAATAAAAAGTCTAATCGCGTTTCGGTTCTAATCTTTGAACTTACTCATTAGTTAAGATATTATGTGCCGGTATAGTAAGGTTTTCAATTGAATAAATAACTTTAAAAGTATTATATAAGTGTCTGCAGTATTTAAGATCAACATTGTACATTGTCTCTATATAAACTATGGCAACTTGTCAATAGTAACAGATAAGTTGGTTATGTTAAAAAGAATTCTACAAGAAGTGTTAAATACTGTCTGTAGTTTACGCGAGTAGTACACACTTAAATAAAACACTTAACCGGTTTAAAACGCGTTTTAAACCGTTAAAGCGTTTTATTTAAGAAAGTTTTAATTAAATACCGCCTAATCTCAATATTATTCACCACCCGTCGAGTGAACCCCTCGCTTGCCTATCCTCCATCAGGAATTACGCCGCGGATCTCAGCACGTTATCCTTTTTCACCTCCGCCAGTTAAGCGCTAAAACCCACAGAATCAACGGGTAAAAACTGAACGAGGAACTCTCGATAACTCCGGAGAATTCAGCCTAATTACCGCCAGGTAAACGCTCAGAAAGCCCGCGCTTTTTGTCTGAAACTCTCATCAACTAAAAGGCTTGCGCGTTGATGGCTAATTTCGAAAAAACGCAGACCATTTTTATCTATGTCGGGCTTATGCCGGTTGTAGTTAGGTAAAATGTTTTTGAGGTCTTGCATATCGGCTTCTTGCGCTAAATAATAACTTTTATTTAACTAGATATGCTTGAGACTTTGTCCTCGTAGAACAGTAATTTGGGCAACAAAAACCCCTTTTTTGCAAACCTCCATCTTATATTTATAAATTATAGCTGTTTCCCATGACATCGGCTGCGTCCAGTTGTTTTTGCATTTTAATCTTAAAGGGTAGAAAATATGTCTGTCATGGAAACTTTTTAGGTTACATCAAAGAGGAATCATTGTTTCATACATATTTTTTGGGTATCTTGACCTGTTTTTGCGGGGCACGAAATAAACAAAATCCACGAATAATCTTCACTGTTATTTCCTCATATCCTTCTATTTCACATCAGCACATGATTTATAGCCTAAAAAGCCTTCCTCGATAAATGCCTCTAACCAACACGAAAACAATTTTTCAATTCGAACCAGTAGTTCCTTAAATTTGCGCGTCTAAACAAGGAAACAAACAAATTCTTCAGCTTTATATATTATTATAGATTATAAAGCATTTATTATTTTAATCAACTGATTCAAAATAAACCTTTAGAAAATTATGAAATGTATAATAACACTAAACTATGTATTTACCATTCGGGTCTCATGGGACCTATCATTTAAAAGTTACCCTGACCACGCCTCCATCCTAAATTTACGATTTATGTTCATTAACCGAACTTGATTAACTTTCGTTCCCTGCTGTCCGTACCTGCGTTTTTTGTGACCACGAAATGATGCATGGAAATATGACAGTCTGCCTCGAGCCAAATTACTAGGTCCCAGGTTAAAATCCTGGGTCGGACGGAATCAATCTTCACTCACCAGATATGGACCAGAGTTTGCTATGAGAGATAAGGTCTGTTCCTAGCCGTGGGACGCTTTTTTATAAGTATAGGAGGCGAGACTACCATGAAGTTCACTTTATGGTAGGTGAAAATCAGAACAAAATGCCTATTTTTGGCTTTGGATATTCGGAAATCTACAGACTCAAACCGAATTGCGATTAAACTTAACGGCTTTCTTTCCATAATCGGTGGTTCGTGGAATGGACAGAATTTTCACATCCTACCACCGACTGAATGAACATTTTCAGACGAAGGCCAACATGTTTTAGAAAAATTGTAAAGTTGATTAGAAAAATGCTGGATCCGGTGGGGATCGGTCCCACGACCCGTTGATTGGTAGCCACGCATTGCTACCATTACACCAACGAGGCCATCAATAATTACAGACACTACTATATTGAAGCAATAATTAATAAGTAAAACCAGAGCGGAAAAGTATACTTTTCTCAAACCAGGTCGAGTTTCACATGCATACAAACTGGCATTTTTAAAGCGACATATTTTCTACTAGTTGTGGCTGCGACTTTGTCCGCGAAGAATAGTTATTTTGGGCACCATTATTTTTTTTTCAAACCTTCATCTTTACAAATAATAGCTGTTAATCGCGACGTCGGTCGCGTCCCGTCGTTCTTGGAATTTGGATCTTTTGGAACAATTTTCCCCGTTTTTCCACTGTTTCTTGTGTCCTATTCATAGTCATAATTAAAGCCTTCCTCGATAAATGATCTAACCATCAGAAAAGGAATTTCAATTCAAACTAGTCGTTTCAAAAATTTTCGCGTTCAAACAAACAAATCCTCCAGCTTTATAATATTAGTATAGATGTTGCGATAGTCAGAACGCGAACGCAGCGTTAACTGGAGACAATGTATCAGCGATTTTAATTGTAACAACATATATCAAGTGTTAACACAATCTGTGATATCATTCAACGTATGTTTAATTCTAGGTATTTGAAACTTTTGATTAGCCGACAATTAATTGTGACACTCATATAAGGCTGCTAGAGGCAGAGTGGCCTAATAACAAAAAACATGATTTTTCAATATGGAGAAAAATAAAAATTGCGCAATTAATTTAGGCGAAAATGAGTTTGTACTATTATTTGTGTAAGAATTATGTTAACAATTTTCGGTTACTGTGTTCTTGTATATTAACATTTTTGAACTATGAAAATATAACTCAAGTCATAAAATTGCAGTTAGGCTACTCTACGTCTAGTGACCTTATATTGCAGGACATTTAAAAAACTATAATTAAGGAAATTAGCTCTTGACTCTTATCAATGAACGCTTGGGTGTATCCTGGACGATATTTGGATATTTCAAATGTATTTTCTGTAGTTAATTAAAGAGTACATTTAAATATATGTTTGTCAATCTGAAACGCGAAATAGGTAGGTATTATATTAGGTCAACTTATTTTTTGTCTAACCCTTCTTATAATCAGAACCAGATTTTCAGACGCCAAAATGTTTAGAATCAGATATTCAATTACAAATATACATTGTGTGGGGTAAAATATAATAAGTTTGCTAGATTAAGATTTTTAGGTTTCGTATTAATTTGACATACAGGGAGCGGTTGGGGGGGAGGGAGGCATTTGAGGAGTTCCCATTAGCAACTCCTTAAATGCGCCGCTCTAGCCACACAGAGTATTATTCAAAAACTAAAACTACTCAGTGTATATCGGATCGAAACTGCTTCGCCGTGCTATATTTAATTTAAAAGGGTTTAAAATGTAAATATTCATACATAAACCCGCAATACATTAACATAAGCAGGCGAGTGGAAGCGTACATTTATGTAATGAAGTTTTTAATGTAGAAACGTAATGGGTTGCGGATGAAACGGGATGAATGCGGGAATATAAAAAATATTAAATTTACTCTCTGACCGTGTGGAAACTGTGTTTTGTAAGTTCTGTGGCCTGAATATACTCGAATAAAGGATAAGTAGAGTGGATTTGAAATGTTTAGGTAAAAAAAGACTCGATAGCTCAATTGGTAGAGCGACAGCACGGAACGCTGCCGATGCCGGTTCAAGTTCTGCCCGAGTCGAAAATTTGTTCAATTTATTTTCGATTTTTAAAGTTTACATTAATTCTCAGTATTTAGCAATTTTAGATTTTTACAACAGATAAGTTTAGGCTTAAGTCGATGAAAGATTAAGAAATACAACTTAATATAGATTTTATATTAATGAAATAATAAACTATTATAACAACCAACTTATATTATGTGCTATAAGTAATTATATTAGGGAAATAATGATATGCATTACACTATTAAGCGTAGGTACATACAAAAGAATTAGGTCTGTACAAAAAGTAGCTACATAATACCAAATTTTTAACTTACTAAATATTGATTCAAAAACATTAACTTTTTGTAAAGGGTTTGATGCTGTAACAGTGGCAATTTATGGCTAATAATCAACAGGTCATGAATTTGATTCCCGCTGGATCCAAAATTTTTCTAATAAATTTATATATCTTTTAAATATGTTAGAATTCATCTGAAAACCTGGATATTAAATGGATGGTAGGAATATCATTAATATTTTTTTTATATAACATGTTCATTAAAATTAATGGAATTTCATTTAATTTTTTGTAATTACTTGCTGTTTATTTTATCACGCAAATTTATAATTTTTTCACAGGGTTTTATGAGTTTGATAAAATTATTTTTATTTGGTTATATTCTTAAATCATGTTCTCAAAACGCTAGACATTACTTAAGTCGGGAATATCAAAATTCCATCTAGGTCATGAAACACAAAAAAAACATTTTAGTTTCAGGCTGTGGAATTTGTCATATCAAAAACTAAATAGGTTGACATCACATCATATCATAGTTATGAGTAATCATAACGTCTAACAATTAGGGTAATTTCAACCATTATTATTCCTCAAACAAAATAATGTAGTTTTATGATTTCCCAGATTGTGTAGATTATCTTAACATTACAAGGGAAAATCAACACTTGAAAACCCTTAATACAAGTATATGATTAATGTAACATTATATTGTATTTTAAATTTCAAATAAGAAACTTACAGATCTGCATTAATTGCATGATGAAGAACAGCAAATCCAAACGATTTGCTGTTCTCCATCATGCAATATTTCTACTGCTATTACTAGACTTATAGTTTTATCCAATTTATATGTTGAAACTAAGCATCATATTCACTTGTGGACATATTTGTCTCATTATAAACTATTTTGTTCAGTGTCTCATTTACTCCATCAAACAATTTAGATTTGTATACCTTTTACATAAAAGAAGACACAAAAGCATCATTATTAATGGTAGTTGTTAATTTAGTCACTGCCCAATTAGAATAAATGGTGAAAAGGGATTCCAAAATAGACTTCAAAGAACCCATTACAATATAAAATTAATATAATGTACATCACATTCATTGTAAACATTGTTATTATTAGAACTACGATCAAACAAACAGCAACAAAACGATTCATACATCAAAGAACACCGAAAACGTGCAACGAATTATATATCCTAACTAAATCTCATTAATATCTGCCCCGAATGACCGTAAACTAAAAATAGCACAGGACTAAGGATGCAACTTACCGGTTGTTAGCAGAAAAATCAACAAGACCCGGCGACATAAACACATTTTTGAGCACTAATCAATTATTGACAGTCCACGAAATGATTAAACAATATACTTAAGAGCTGAGGCAAGCATTTTTATGTTACAAATCTCTCGGAAGATGCATTTGGAAGCACAAAATAATAAAAGACTCTCCGTGATCTCAACCACGACAGCTCCTTCCAACAAACGACGCGAACTAAGTGGAGACTGGTGTGCGGTTTTACAAAATCAAATTGTTGGTTTTTGTGAAGTGAAGTTCGGCGAAGCCTTCACTGACAACACGCAGCGGCTAAAACTTCATGTCAATTGCCAAATTGTGTTTTGACAATACATATATTTTTTCCTAAATCATCGATCAAAAATGGGAATTAAATTAATTTCTTGAACAGACTTAAAACCTACCCATTAAAGGTAAATTCAAATAAAATGGCAAATAATAGTAAGTTTTAGTATACATTTCTAAAGTTTCACGACTTACAGCACAGGTGTCTCTTTTCTAAATGTTTATACTTGATATTGATTTTAGGATTATAGTATGTAATAAATAAATAATAGAAAGCATATTTTAAACTGTCTTACATAACTGCGGTTGGTCAATAAATGCCACATTTAGATATGGTCATATATTATATTTAATTTTCTTAAGTATAATTGGTACAGGGGAGAAAAATGAAAAGTATTTTTACACATTTTTTTTATTACTAAAATGATGTTTAGCAAATGTCTGAGCAACAATTAATGGAAACACTAATGTCGCATCTGCATATAATTTAACAGGAGTTGCATTTGGTCTTATTTTTCCCCAAGACACTGCTTCATCTGGCCTCGCCCCAGAATCACTTCCATCAAATTCACTAGCAGTGTTAACATACACTGCAAAATCAGCTCCATTTCTCATTAGATTTGCATTACAAATGTGGTGCTTAACTACACCTCCACCTAGAATAATTACACCAGTATTGTTTGCCTTAACAGCCATTGTATTAAGTCTCCGAAGGTCTCCAAGTATATCAACAACTAATCCTGGTTTTTTATATGAATGAAAATACATCATGTCTCCTAAAGAGCCATCTGTTAATGCTGGGCTAAAGATAGGAATGTTATTTTTCCAAGCCCAGTAACAGACTGAACTTTCATCATTAATTCTTTCTCCTAATCTAGCGATTACTCTCGATGGAGTCCAAATTACTCCTTCTTGAATCTGTTCATCAACCATTTCATTGAGCAATGGTGTAACCCACTCCTCAAATAGGCAATAATTATCATTTGGGACTAAGAGATTTCCAATCCTGTTAATACCTCGGGTGCGCAGTGTTTTACCACTTAAATTAAAGTCTCCTATAAATGTAGGAGCAAGGCATTTAATAAAATCTTCTTCAACACCTCCAGCTGTTGTCACAATACAATCTACAAGTTTATTTTTAACCAGAAATCTTATGGTATCTCGTAAGCCAGAGGAAATCATATTAGATGTATATCCTAAGAAAATGGTGCAATTAGTTGTCTTTTTAATAAATACATCTTCTTCATAGGGATCACGGTTTTCATCAGTCAATGGTATAGACCTACACTTCAACATTTTATTAATTTCTGTGACTGCTTTTCCAAAATTTGTAGCCTGAAACCCAGAACGGGCATAGCTTTCAAGAATCTTGTTGTAATCTGTACCATTTTCCCAGTCATAGCCGCAAACTGTAGGAGTCTCCGCTGGTAATTCTTGGCTTGGTGATAGAACTGCACTTATAGCTACATCTGGTGCTAGAAACTTCGTTTTCTCTATTTTAGTCACATCCATGTTGTTTGCGTTATTGGTATATGATCTTTTAAACTTTTAGGATATTAGTAAATTGATGCAAGCGTAAAAAAATTTATCTTTCTTCCCTATGCACAATAATAAGTCACAACAATAACTGTGAGGGGAAAATTAATAAATTGTTGAAAACTAAATACAAAGAACATCTAATAAGTAATAACACCTTATCATAATAACACAATTTTTAAGAAGCATAGATAAGCAAAAAGTCAAAATCCAAGTAAAGATTACAGTGTATAATATTTGAATTTGATTTCTACCACAGATTAAGTTACTCCTCGATTTGGATAAATGTTGCAACATCAATATAATTGGTTTAAATTATGCCATTACCGATGGCTATTATACCTATAGTCTATACTAATATGATAAAACTGAAGAGTTTGTCTGTTTAAATGCGCTATCTCAGGAACTACTGGTTCGAATTAAAAAATAATTCTAGTATTGGCTATAAAATATCAATTTCACAAATCATTGAACAAACATCAATTATTGGTCAATGAGAACAAAAAACAGTGGGACATGGAAAATCTACGGGAGTTTCTGTTTCGTGCGCTACGAAAACGATTTAAGATATGTATTCAAAAAATATGTATGGAAAAATCATTTCTCTTTAAATGATCTAAAAATGGTCCTTGACTATATTATGTTTTGCTATATTATAGATAAGTATTACTATATCTTTTAAAATTAACTAACAAGAACGACGCAATCCGGAGGACGTTGTGATTTACACAAGAAATATAATAATAAAGGTAAGGAGGTTACACGGAGGAAGTCACAGCTAGTTTGCGATCACACGTAAAATAAATAAGTTTTTCAAATATTATAATGGGTCTTTAAAATTTGTCTGCAAGGGGTGGCTCGTTGCTACGGACCTATCCTTGGGGTGGAAACGTAGTTCGCTAGTTTATGTACTTTATACTAATTATTGCTCGACTATGCTATAGGAACAGTTAGGTTTGCCATCCATGTTAAGAAGAGCCTCAGCACGCTATAGGGGCACGACTAGATAAGTCATATAAGAACTGCCTTTAGCCTCTACCAGGGAAAGTCCATTTCAAATGTTTTTATGAGGGTAGGTGAAATACTCCAGCCGTATAACACCTAAACAAGATGCGCCGTCGATCTCATTTGGCTTTTCGAAGATCTACAGACTATAGCCGAAACACAATTAAACATGGCGTCTTTTTTATTTGTGGTCGGTGGTTCTTGGCCTAGACGAAATTTCGATATTCTTACCACTCATTAAGTATTAAAATTTTCAGACGAAATCCAATATGTTTCAGAAAAGTTGAAAATTGTTTAGAAAAATGCTGGACCCGTGAATGGAGCCACGACTTGTTGATTTTAAGCCATACGTTGCCATTACACCAACGACCCGTCAAAAGCCTCATTTAACAATGTTTTGGTTGGCTTAGTGAAATCAAGTATAACTAGTTATAACATTTAATGTATATACTCTATTTACCTACTAAATTGATGCTTAAACTTGTTTTGGAAAGCTCGCTATTAATGTGTGTAGCATCATCGACATTACGATCTTTGTGGTTTTATTAGGTTTGTTTTTGTCATTATATAAGAAAAAAATCGTCTTTTTTTCCAATTCCTAGATTTCTCTACTGTTAAACTACTACTTTAATGCGTCGTTACCAAATCACCAAATACAGTAAAATCCAGTAAATCTAATACGATCACGTTAACGGTTTAAAAGGCGAAATACATTAGTTAAACTTACGGAGAGTCCCCGCGACCACGGCTGTTGCAAATCACCTGACTACGTCGGGCCGTAATTTAACTAAACTATTTATGTAAATGTGTACTAATCGCATAAAGTACTTAACTTTTTCCGATTTACTTAAAACACTTTAACGGTTTAAAACGATATATATTACTTAAACTTATTTCAAAATTATTTTAACAGCAGCCGTCGTCACGGGGAGACTAAAGATGAAGACTGTGTCTCTGACATCAAAGTAAGAAACTACTACGTCAGCGCCATCTGTTCCGGTCGGTATTTGGCGTAAACTACAGACAGTACTTAACTTAAAAAGTTAGAATATGTTTTTAATGAAAATAAATAAATAAATTAAGTTAAATGGAAAATTTCTAGGGGTCAGCATTTTTCATTGATATCGTTGAGTAATTTAAGACTTTAGACACGCGGTACAATTTAACATACACTGTCCTAGCTTCTACACTATATTTTCCTAGCGTAGTACATTGTATTATACGACTGGCTAAAACAGTAAACACATTTATCTTAAATACTGTCTATAGTTTACGCGAGTAGTACACATTTAAATAAAACACTTTAACGGTTTAAAACGCGATATATTAGTTAAACTTTTTTACCACGGCTGCTGCAAAGCATCCGAAACGTTGGGTCGAAGTTAAAAATCATTTTCAAATAAGCTTAACTAATATATCGCGTTTTAAACCGTTAAAGTGTTTTATTTAAACATATTGGTCTTATTTAAATAGTAAGTCCTGGGTTTAAATCCCCGCTCACCTCTCAATAACGATAGTTAATAAATCAGACACAGATATGTCTGCTCCTCTATTTATTTGCTATTTGCAACTTTTAACACACGAAACTTTTATGGATCTTATTTTAAATCATCAAAGCACTAGGGTAAGATAAATAATTTATTTGTATATCAGTACTTAAGAATAAACTTAATAAAATATATATTTCTACAGAACCAGTACTGGATTAATCCTACATGTATTAATATTGTAACATAATACTGCGTGAACATTTCAAAGTTTTCAAACTCTCACTCAGCCCATTGGAAAGGGAACTTCTAGCACATTAACGATCTGTCAGTTGTTATTGCGCCCTGCTACAGTTTACGCGCGAAAATATCAACCACAGATTAAACAGTGTGCGAAACACGCGTGTGAAATTATTTTTCAATTTTTCATTATTAAGTGCCCCTTTTATATTGTAAGTATTATTTTTAACATTATTATTTAAATTTACAATTTATAAATATTACAGATAATTCTCCTATTTTTTAAATGAAAATAAAATAAGTTATAATGTAGATTCTATCTATAGTTTACGCGAGTAGTACACATTTAAATAAAACACTGAGACACGGTCTCCCCGTGACCACGGCTGCTGCAAAGCATCCGAAACGTCGGGCCGAAGTTAAAAATCATTTTTTAAATAAGTTTAACTAATATATCGCGTTTTAAACCGTTAAAGTGTTTTAATTAAACATAATGTAGATTATAAATTTTAAAAAATCTTATACTACGCCTCTCAACTACTCATAATTTTTTTATTAATTTCATTCCTTGATATCCTTTTAGTATGTCGACATTCACACTTAATTTAATATGCATATTTTACACTTAAAGCACGGATTAAACGCGGATTACAATTAAAGCAAAACGACAACTGTTGACATTTTATTACACAAGACAAGGCGATCAGTATTGTATATATAAATGACACATGGTGTTCTGTTAAGCCAATAAGCATTAAACGCGTATTAAGTATTTAATTTACTCTAGTAGTACACATTTAAATGTAACGCTGTCAACGGTTTTTCCAGTTTCTCTTGGTGAAAAAAAAAAAATAATACGGTAACTGTGTTACTGTCTGTAGTTTAAGCGAGTAGAACAAATTTAAATAAAAACCCTTTATCGGTTTAAAACGAGACCACGGCCGCTGCAAAGCATCGGAAACGTTCGGCCGTAGTTAAATTAAAAAAGTTAAATCAAAAAGGTTTAACTAATATATATCGCGTTTTAAACCGCTAAAGTGTTTTATTTAAACGGTAACTATGTATCTTATTTAAATAAAACGGAACGTTTTCAAAACGTTGACTGCCCAGAAATCTTAAACCCTTGTCAAAATCTATTTAATTTGATCTCATATTTTAAGACACCATATATATACTAATCCGGAAGCAATACAATACATGCAACATTACACATGTCTCTTCCGAAGATTGCGTGCTGAAAATTAATCCACTTTTTTGCCCTGACGTAATTTTGTCGCATTTTGTTAGATGTTAATTATCCCACATCTCCACGAATTACCATACAACGACGTAAGAGTTGCTCCGTGGCTTTGTGGTTAAACGCGTCGCATAGAATTTGATGGTCCTTGGTTTGAATATAAACATAGTAAATAATTTGGATTACGCTGAAATCAGAACTCACAATCCACACTTGCCGGTTTTGAAGACCTAAAAAAACGTTTTTTATGTACTTTTACGCGAGTGACAGACCCTTTAACGCTTTGATATGATAAATATGGCGTTTTAAAGTGCTTTCTTTCAAAACATTTCTATCATTGCAATACATATACCTAGTTAAGTAATATTATAGGCATTGATATGTTTCTACTGCCTCATTAATCTGGTGGTTCTGATGCATGAATTCGATAGTTGGGATTATCCAAAACAATTTTTAGTACGATTTTAATATTGTTTATTCGTTCCTACATGTAAAATAAGTAGAAAAAAATCTTACTCTCTTATAATAGTGCGACATTGATAGGTTTGAACCGTAATATGTTGGTACTAAGTATTGCATAGTTTCTTAGGTCCTAACATCATCAACAGTGATTTGTCTCGGTTGTTGACACGAATCACTATATAGACATGAAGCAACAGGAAACATTAAAGCTGCCAACATTTTACGTAATATGTTATATTCGCACTTGCTTGATTATGTGTAATTAAATGTTGTTTAATGTTGTAGTCTGTTAAACGATCAAAACCGTTAAACGCTATAGTTGTTTTTCCTTTCATAGGCTCCAAGATTCAATAGAAGATCAAATTGCATTGATAGAAAGGTCTTCAAATTCTGGAGAAACAAACTACTTCTGTTTGATAGATCGGTTGGGTTGTGGCTGGGTAAATAAAATAAATAAATTAATTAAATCGGTTAGATTTTAAAAATGCCTCAGTAAGCTAGCCTAACATAAAATAGTATAATATAATACTATTAATTATTCTTGTAAAACTTTTTGTACGTTGAACCTTTTTTCTGGGGATTCGAATTTAGAACCTCGAAATCATAACCGGTATTTAGGATTTCCTATGCTTGTGTCATTTTAAACGCCTATCGTTTAAAACTATTTAAAAATACTATAGTAGGTACTTTGACACTCAAAAATCTATGACACTTTAGGGAATAGAACCCAAATACGTATACTAATACAGAATTGATGGATGAATTATTACAGATAAACCATTCCTATTTATGTGAATTAATTAGGAAAGTCTAGTAATCTAGTTAATTATCACAAAATAAGGCCACGATATCGCTTTCCATTCTAGATATTTGATATTCAGTTAATCAAGCGTGACTTAGGTCTAGCTTAAATTACATCACGGAGAAACTAGAAATGCATAGAAACAGACATTCATTAGAATCCTAAATCAGTGGGAGACTTTACAATATCCATTTTATGAACTTAAAGCGATAGAGTTTATTTGTTTGAACGCGCTTTTCTCAGGAACTACTGGTTTGAATTGAAATAAATCTTTGCGTTGATTAGAGCATTCATCGAAAAGGCTATAAAGTTTCCGTTGCGTACCATGCAAAAACGGTTCGAAATACACAAAAAATACGTACGGAAAGACTGGTTCCTTTTTATATGATAAAAAACCGCAATGCTATGTCTATCTTTAAGATTAACTTGCAAGAAGGACGTGATGCGACCGACATCGTGGGTAACAGCTTAACTTTATACAGACGAAGAGGAGGTTTGCAAAAATGAATTTGGATGCACAAAATAACTATTCTACGCGGACGATGTCGCTGACACAGCTAGTTTTAGAATCAAATAAACAAAACTTTATTTCATATTCGTTGAATTTGTTTATATATTAGTAAATATCACGATACATTTTTTGTTGCAGATATTCGTAAGAGTGACTTCTCTATGACATATAAGCCTTAATTAACATCATGGTAAGTTAACACATAATAATAAAATTTTATAATTAAGAATGTATGTAAACATTATATTTTGTTGTAAACAGTATATATAACATAGATTTTAAAAGAAGTAGTTATTTTTGTGGTATTGGTGAATAGTACAAATTAAATAGAAAACTTTAACGATTTAAAACGCGAAATATTAGTTACTTCAGTTTTCATAGTCTGATGTTTCGAATGCATGTGTAGTATCGGAACTAATTCGCGTTTTTAACAGTTAAATTTTGTTTTTCTCTCGTAATAAAAAATATTATTTTGCCATTTTGAAAGAAAGAAAATACTTAACTTGTGTATTACATGTAAAACAATTGAGTATAGACGAAAATAAAAATGTAACTATACTTTACATTTAATATCCTGAAAGACGATAATAAAGAGTATTATTTTCAGTGGCTTGGCGTGTTCACGGTTATAACTGCATGTAGTTACGTCCATGCTGGACAACATAAGGTAATTATTTTATTAAACCCTAACAAAAATACGGATAAATACATTATTTATTGTTATAAATAATGTATTTTCTTAATAAATATACATATTTCTATCACAGTATAGTAGTAGTCTCCTTTTAAAATTATCTCTCTTAACCTGAATTTTTTTCACATGGGCTAGACACAGCTTGTGTCCAGAGATGAAAAAGCAGTGTTAATCTGCGTTTCGATTACATTTTGTGGATTCTTAAACGTCCAAAGCCATTATAAGTAAGCAACACATTTCAATTAGAAGTCGTAACTTGTATTAAATTGAAACCAAGCTAGTGTTCGTCTGTCAAAGAAAAAGATTTCTTTTTTTATGTCTTTGTCATTTATTACGCAACATCCTTTTATACCAGCTTATTATCTCAACACCGTAAGAGATTAATTATTACAAATTAATACTACAGTTTCTAATTCGAAACACTTTGCAAGTGCTATTCTTTTGATGATTGATGTAAGCTATTGTTTAGATGCAGGAAATTGTACCGCTGTGTTTATAAGTCCGGCGTATACCAAAAGCTATATCTTGTCAGTGCTGCGAAAATACATTATTGTGTGACCATGCTTACTTGTAAGAACATATAAATATCAGAAGTTAAAGTATTAATCTGAAATAAAAATAGGTAAAAAAACTTTTTAAGTTAAGGCACGTCAATTGTCTACAAATTACGCTACGCTAGCGCCATCTGTTTCGTAATTGGTATTTAGAGAAACTAGCTGGGTACTCACAGAACTCACGGTGTTCTCTCCTTTCTGGGCAAACATTGTTTGGTTATATTTGAGTTATTTATTGAAGAAGCGTAAAAAGAAGTAACATATTGTAAGTGTGAATGACGTACGAATATGTAGAAATTGGAAAAGAAATACTAAAATATGAGTTGTTGGTGAAGGGATTGTGGAACTTCGATATCGATTGGCGCTAGACAGCCTTCATCTCTTAGGTATTAAAAAGATATGAATCAATTGTCAGTTCTACCGAATATGCATATAGTTGCAATATATTCATTAATCAAGCCGGAGGAGCAATATTGTATTTTAATATATATTCTAGTAATTAACATCTTATACTCAGTGTATTTTTAATAGACGAAGCATTTATATTTATCGACTCAATACAAGACTCAAGAAGATTTTCTATTCGTAGTGTGAAGCGTGGATCATGTTTATATTTTACCTCCCTAACATAGACCTGTATTTTATTGCGGTACTAAGTCTATGAAAGCAGTTAACCCAAGTAATGTTTAAACGCCTAGCTGTAGCTGGACGCGGGCTGATATCGGATATAAATCAACAATTGTCATTGTCTTAATCTCTTCCGATTTACATAAGTTTAACGTTATGTAAGATAGAAACAGTGTAATATGGATTCGAGAATCAACTGCCGAGTGGTAGAGCGATGAAACGATGTGGTCGTGGATTCGAGACGCGTCTGTTTCATTGTTTTCGTTCTAAAAGCTCTACCATGGCAGAAAAGGAACAAATTGTCGATACAGAATTCCTTCTAATAAGCAAGCTGTCAACCGGGTTCAATATTTTAAGTACATACCTTTAGCTGTACTCCAGTGGTTAACTCCAGACAGATGTACACTGTTATTGTGGCATGTTAGTCTTTATAGTAATTGGGGGAAAAAGGAGCGCATAAAAGAGGGAATACACTGACGTCAACAGACGTAAAAACACAGATTTCACGGAAAGTAATCACACTATAAAACGCACTATACTCGCGGAAACTATTAAAAGAATAACTAGAAGGCAGTCTCTCTAACACGCGGCCGTTATAACGTAATATTCTCAATTGACATAAAAAAAAACTGTGCAAAAATGTGGCACTTAAAAGTAGTTCATAGCGCGCTACTGACCTCGTTCGGTCCTGATCTCGAAAAAACTAAACTACCCCCAAACAATATTATTTTATTCATTTGCAAGTTTTCCAAATTATTCTATTCTATCTGTAAAAAGATAATTATAATACCTTTTATGGGCCTTATTATGGTCAAAAAGATTTTTAATCTGTGTTGTTGTTTACCAAAAATAATGCTATTTATTATTTAAGTTAATTAATAATGCAAAATTGCGAATAAACAAAGCTTCCATCCTTTCACTCTAGAGTTTATTATTTATCTGATATTGTTAAATATACAAATCTATAGGACCTATCTTAGGGAAACATAAAGAAAGATTGATCATCACCTAGATCCAAGAAAAACCCTTGCTTTCCGACTTCATCCCAAAAATATATGTATGTTCCACATGTAGCTTAAAAGTTTTTCTTATGGAGACGAAAGCAAAAGTTATGCAACATTATCTATTGATAATAACAGTTATAATTTACGCACCACGGGGCCAAAATAACGATAACCTTCAATAAAAAAAACAAGTACGGCCTTCTCAAACGTCCATTCGGAGAAGACGTTCATGCCAAGCCTTCGAAATTACGTAATTAAATAGACCTCTCGCGATATAGAAATGGATTTGCACTTTTACTTTTATTTTATTTATATAACGAGCTTCCTAGACTGGTTTACACGGCCCTTATGAAGCACATTACCCGCTGGTCTCCATTTTTACTGACCGTTCCTTTCTGAGTTTTCTTTATATTGTCTAATAAAAGAGAAATATATCTTAGTTACGTTTCGATAAACTTTTTCATGTTTCAGATTAACATTCATTTTTTATATCTATATTTACTAGGGAATCACATATTTCGAGCCAGTTCTTTGAACTACAATTAACGATCTATAGTTTACACGAGTAGTGTGTATATAATGCTTTTGACGGTTTCAAACATGAAATATTGTGAGAAAATTATTGTTAATTTACACCCATAACAATGAAAATCCGTAGTTTATTCAAAGTAAAATAATATATTTCGCCTTTCGAACCGTCACAATATTAAAAATTGTGCTGCATTTTTTTTAACGTATACATTTCGGATTGAAGCTATGACTACTGATTTACGTGATAATAATAAAGCTTATAATTATTTTAACATAATTGAATGTAACATACTAAAACGAACCCATCTTTATTGGGTCGATGTTAATTCCATTCGTTAATCTGTTAGAAGAAGAAATACATTTATTTACCGTGAGACCTACAATCACATATAATAATATAAGACTTCTTATAAAATATAGAAATATTTAATTAAATGTTGCATATTAATTACTATGCATAGAATTGGATTTTACTCAATTAATATTAGGTCTTGTGTTGACCTGAAACTGTCCTTGGAGTGTGGACGATGCCACACGCAAGTGAAAATGAAATAAAAAGTACAAATTACTCTACACAGCTTTTATAAAGTCTAGGAAATGCGATAGTTGGTTTTGTTACATAAAGCTTAGTAAAGCTCTAGTGAAAGTTTAGTTCCGACAATAACCTCGGTGGGCGCCTTAGTATTGGAATCTATCTTTCATTCAACCTCGTTTTAATTAATTGAAGGCATTGTGTACATAAAAAGTATGTTTGTCACAATGTACTTTTTATATTTTACTAGCTTATCCGGCAAACGTGTTTACACAACTCTGACAAAAAATTGGTAATAATGCACGAGTTTTGACCAAATTTGATTACCGTAAAGACATATTTTTTGTTTGCAACGTGTTTGGAGGGCGGTCTAAATTCCATCCCTACCTGCATCCCACGATATTTATCTTTGTGTACATTTACACAATATTATTCGGACTACGGCGTATCCCAGAACCAAATTGACGTTGTGATAACCCATCGCATTTAGGAAGCGTGTCATCATATACTATGGGTTACATAAAAGGCCTGAGTCCCAACGGTGGGACCTCTTGAAGGACTGATGATAATTAAACTTACTTATTTGGTCTTGCTGTCTAAAATGAACGTAACAGTACTGCATAACACATGGAATGTAACTTTCTTAGTAGGAGCAACCACTTTTACCAGACTGAACGTAAAAGGGCGAGAGCACTTCCTGCCAGGGTTGTAAACTCGTAACTGTCTACATTTTTATATATGTATATGTAACACAATATATCTATATTATACCTAACGCGTTATATATAATTGCAACATATAAAGCCCTATATCTTAGAAGTTATGATATATATCATGTAAAAATTAAAATAATTTTTCAACTTTGGAGCAGCAGACACGAGTTTGTTAGTTTCGAATTGAAAAAATAGTTTTGTGTTAGTTAGAGCATTTATCGAGGAAGGCTATAAAACATTGCCCTATCTATTCTAATATATACAGCTGAAGAGTTCATTTGTTTGTTTGAACGCGCTAATCTCGGGAACTACGGGTTCTAATTGAAAAATTAGACTACGGACTAATACAAGCGAAGATACAGCGGGAAATGTGAACAAAACTCGGGAAAATTACCCAAAAAAATATATAAAAGAATGATTGCTCTTTAAATGATCTAAAAAAGTCCGCGACGCTATATGTCTATCTTTTAAGATTAACTTGCAAGAATGACGGGAAGGGAATTCATAGCCACAGATTAAAATGCTGTCAAATTTTATTGCGTTTTGGTTTCCGTCTGTGAGTTTCCAAATGTCCAATTATTTATTACATCTAAATGTAAACTAAACTAGGGGCCACTAGCTAAACCCCATGCTGTCTGTTTTCCTCTATTAGAAACAATACAGGTCTTTTATTCGTTACACTGCATATTTCAAACTTCATCAAACAAAGTGCCGTATTTTTAATTCACATTCTAACAATAATCTTAACAGCCAGGCGTGGTAAGTACATTTTTTAAAATAATGACCTCAGGTTAACATGTAACAATTTTATGGTAGATTAATTGCCTCTCGCTTTCAATGTTATGTCAGACAAATGAACTAGATTCTTGGATTATGTAATGCGAGCTTAGATTGCGATCACATTGCGGCTTCAGATGTGGATGATTAGTTTCCCGTTTAAACAAAACACTTCAACCGTTTAAAACGCGAAATATATTAGTTAAACTTGTTTTATAATTATGTTGACTGCGACCTGACGTTTGCTGTGCTTTGCAGCAGTCACCATGACCAAAGTCTAGAGATGGAGAGTTGAACTAATATATTTCTAAATTTAAACTGTTAAAGAGAGATTAGCCGGAAGAAAAAGACAGACAGACAGACAATTTTTTTTAAATGTTGTTTTGGATGTGTATACATTTATGCATTTAGTAAAAAGCGGTTATTTTAATGTTACAAACAGACACTCCAATTTTATTTATTTATATAGATAAGTAATCCATCGAATATATGGGGTTTCCATGTCGATGTGACGTAGATTAATATTGCAATAAATTCTTCCTTTCTTGTGTTTCCGTATACACGGAGTTTCTAGTCCCCACAATAGGACAAGCCTGCGTCGTGGGTTACTAGTCTCACTAATCTTTTTTAATGCAGCTAAGAGTGGACAAATGGGCTGTCGACCTATTTAGCATTAGACTTTAGACAGACTGAAACTTTAATGTAGATTCACACTCACAGATTTTCTATATGTGAAAGGTGCCAGTAATACTGAAAAATCTCACATTTTTAGAAACGTCATTCATTTATATAAAAAACGTACTGGAGCCGGTGAAATTGAATTTCCGACCACTTAGTTATTAGCCAAACATTGCCACACGTGGACCAACGAACCATCGAATAAGACGTAATTGTAGTCGTAGATATATGTCAGTTGTCATTAGTAATCTACACTAATATAAAGCTGAAGAGTTTGTTTAAACGCACTAATCTCAGGAACTACTGGTTCGAATCGAAAATTATTTTCGTGTTGGTTAGAACATTTATCGAGAAAAGCTATATAACGCTTAAATCATCGCGCTGTGACTAATAGGAGCGAATAACAGCGGGAAATGTGGAAAACACGGGGAAACTAATTCATCTTTGTGGTCTTCCGATGCATACGCTGCGAAAACTGTTCATGATAGCCAAAAAAAAGTATGAAAGAATGATTCCTCTTTATGATCTAAAAAATATCCGCGATACTACGAGTATGAAGGACGGGACGCGGCGGTAATACAAATGACCTTATATTTTTTTATAGGTTTTACGCCGAAACGGAAATGCAGGTTGGGGATGGCAGATGCAAGCAAATGGGCCCACCAATGCTGGATACTACGTAAAATTACCGCAGGTGAATTTATTTCTATAATTCAACATTCTGTCTCTCTTGGTATCGAATCTTACTCACGTACAGTTGGTAGTAGGTATATTATAATGTGCATCCACCATAACGTGTTTAAATGATACATAAATAGTAAGTCGATTATAAATTGAAAAAATTTTCGACTCGGGCAGGACTTGAACCGGCATCGTCAGCGTTCCGTGCTGTTGCTCTACCAATTGAGCTACCGAGTCCTACATCTCATCGTCGAATTTCTTCAACCTATTGATACATGCAACTCTCGCGCAATGTAATTGAGTGTATTTATGATTTCCCCAATAAAAACTGTCAAATATATTCGAAGCAGGAAAGTGGTAAGAGTTGAAAATATCGTTAAAAATGTTTCGCACCGTCACGGATCATTTACCACCGCACATCATTAAAAAATACCGCAATGTCGCTCTGTACTGTTATATATTGCATTGTTGAAAACTAAGCTAGTTAATTTATTGTTAATAATTATTGTAACGATATTATTTGCTATTAATAGTTTCTGTCTACAAGACAGTTCGTTTTAATTATAGAAAAAGTTAGCTTCTGCTTAAAATCGATTGTACGTTATATGGTGGGACTTAAATGAGTATTAAGTAATCTGTGTTTGATGCTGTGACAACCATCCAAATGAAATTATTAACATTAGTTTGGAAACTTTTGTCTAGATACTGTCTATAGTTTACGCGAGTAGTACACATTTAAATAAAACACTTTAACGGTTTAAAATGCGATATATTAGTTGAACTTATTTGAAAATGATTTTTAACTTCGGCCCGATGTTTCGGATGGTTTGCAGAAGCCGTGCTTACGGGGAGACTCCCCGTGACAACTAAATAAGTTTAACTAATATATCGCGTTTTAAATCGTTAAAGTGTTTTATTTAAATTTTGTCTAGATGTAAATAATAAAAACCATGCCTTTAATATGTTTTTTGGAACAGTTTCCTTATATTTATTGTTAAATTAGTCCAGCACTTTCAACGGTTTATAATGCGAAAGGTATTGCACTTATTTACAATGTATTTTAATTTGGGACGTTTCGGTTGCTCTGCAGTAGCCGTGGTCACTGGGGGACTGAAGAACGAGGGTTTCCGCCACCTATTTCCTCGTAGTTGCTATTTGGAGATACAAACTGGGTTCTTACAGAATTGACAATGTCCTTTCGCTTCTCGATCGTCCAGTTAGATTAAAAAAGTATCGGTGTTACATTTTTTTAGCTACGTTATTGAATCTAAGAGGTAGATAATTATCGAAAAAGGCACAATTATCGTCTCTAGCTATTTTCATCGATGTGCTCTCGACACTTTCGAAATATGTTTGTTTTAAAGATGTAACAAACAGCGAAAACATTTGAAATCGAGATCACATTGCCCATTTTGGTATCAGAGCAATAAACTCGTCACACGACAATCAATACTATTGACTTATCCTTAAGAAGTAAAGATCTTAAGATATTAATTATTTAATAGGTTTATTTATTTTCCAGTCCGAGCAACAAGTTCGTTATGTAGCCGACCACAGCGGGTACCACGGTTCTCTCGCGGTTCCAACAAATCGTCATCGCTCCGCTCCGTCAAACTATGCTTTGGGACAGCAAGCATTTGAACTGGATAACGAGGTGATGATGAAATAAAATGATATTTGATTAATAACCGAAATAAGTAACTATATGAGGCTGCTAGAGGCAGAATGGTCTAATAACACAAACATGATTTTCAATAAGAAGAAAAATAAAAATGCGCAATTAACTTAGACAAAAATTAATTGGTACTGTTATTTGTGTAAGACTTATGTTAACAATTTTCGGTCACTGTGCTCTTGTAGATTAACATTTTTAGACTATAAAGTTATAAGTCAAGTCATAAAATTGCAGTTAGGCTACTCCGCCTCTAGCGGTCTCATATAAATGTGAAGTAGCTAGACTCATCACACTTATTCAATACAATAAAAATGTATATAAAATTAAATGCACCGATTATACATAAGAGTTTGGGCTCATTGGTGTAATGGCAGCAACGTAGGTATGGCTAATGATCAAGGGGACGCGAGTTCGATCCCCACCGCGTCCAACTTGTTTCAAAACAAGTTATAATGTTTCTGAAACACTTCATCTGGAAATTTGGATAATAAATGGGTGGTAGGAATATTGAAATTCCGTCCGGGTTAAGAACCACCGTACACAGATGAAAAAGCCATCGAGTTTAATCGCGTTTCATTCTATGAATTTCAAATCCGAACTAGGTCCACATCACGTCTTGCTTAGATATTCTATGGAGTATTTCATCTACCATCGAGTGAACGTCATGCTTTTCCGTCCTCCTCTATCATATTAGATTTAATTAATTTAAGAAATGTATGGATTTATGGTCTGACAAATAAATAAAATAATCTTTATGCTCTTAAATAAAAAATGTTTTTTTTTTCAGACTCATCAAAGTAATGTTAACAAAATCCCGTATGAGAGCCAAGAAACGAGTGCTACATCGGATGTTAGAGCTATTCAGAACCCACTTGAATTTTACATCCTCCAAACACAGTATCCCATGGCTCAACACCAAACTTCGATCTTCCAATTAGTACCCGACGAATTACAAAACATTGTTCAATATAGCCCAATGCCGAACATTTACTTCGGTGAACCGAAAGGAGAATATTATAATTATCAGGTACATCACGTTAATACAATACCAAGCGCAGAACAAAACAATAATTTTGTGAATAAAAATAATCTAGCAGACAGTGGTGAAACCTTACACGATAAAACAACAGAAACACGTCCAATAGAAGTTATACAAGTATTTAAAAATCATAGCTGTTCCAAGAAGGAAGAAGAACAAGTAGAGATAGACAATAATAAAGACTCTCTTGATATCAGTGATTTTCCAAATATTGAACCCACAGTTAATGGTAATTTTGGTGCTAAAGAACCTAAATTATACAAAGGTACCGTAAATTTTCGCGTTGAATCACCCAGATCAAACGCAAGGAATGAAAGATTATTCTATTCTAGTGTATCGGGGTCCACGACCCCTCAAACAGTGATGTTCAATGAGGAAGAAGGTATATCTCGTCTCGTAGCTTCCACTCAAGATCTAATATCCAATGAGGACTTATTGAAAATTAATCACGCTGAAGAAGTGCCCGTTTATAACCAAAATGATGATCTGATCAAGCCTCGAGCGAAATACAGCGTAAGATCACAACAATTTCACGAGTCTTCAAAAATTGTACCACAAAGTCATGTATCATTTTCCACTAAATACGGAAACCTCGTGAACACTAAAACAAAACATACCGAAAACCATAGACAACATAAGAAAAAACCAGATGAATATTCTTTTAAGAGGCCAATAATTGTCGCAGATTCGGAAAAAGAAAATTACAAGCAAAAGGCGGTTAATAATTTAATATCCACGATGGTTCCATACATTCAAGACGGTTATGAGCTTGTTGGATTGAAAAATAGCTTAGATGAAACTGAACAACATTCAGATGAAGACTTAGTTAACATCACACCGCGGCCGGTTGGTCAAAATTTCCTTACACCAATAACAGTTGCTTTAAGGCTCCTTGATGCTAATGATACGGATTTTGAAGACCATGAAATATCTGAAAGTGAAAATATACCTGAAAAGGCGATGCCGGATAACGAGAGAACTATCATAGAAATTCAACAATCGATACCTATAGAGATAACTCATATAAATGATGTAGAATATCATCGCGAGTATATGGAAGATGGCAGAAGTAACAATCGACCGTTTAACTATGGGAAAGCTTTATATAATCAATATGATTCAAAATTATACGGCAGACATACTCATAACGACGATGTTGAATATAATCAAGGACAAAGGAATGTAAATTCTCGTGACAACGAACAATCAGGTAATACATATAACGAAGTACACGTTCACCCAAACGAAGACGAAAACAGTAAACATGTACATGAAACTCAGGACCACAAGCACATTGTGCAGCCAATAATTATAGAAAAAGAGGTCCCAGTTACTAAATTCGTTGACAGATTTATCGAAAAGCAAGTACCGTATCCTGAACCCGTAGAAATAGTTAAGCAAGTACCGGTCGATAGGCCTGTGCCTGTTCCTGTGAGATACGAAACTATTGTAGAGAAGCCAGTAGAAGTTACTAGATACGTTGATAAACCATACCCAGTAGAAGTAAGAGTCCCCTACCCAGTCGAGCATAAAATTTACGTTGACAGACCAGTTCACGTGCCGTACGCTGTTGAAAAAATTGTAGAAAAGAATATTTTACACCCTGTAGCTGTTCCAACCCCTGTAGCCGTTCCCGTTCCAGTGGAACAAAAAGTATTATACCCTGTTCCGGTGGAAAAACCCGTACCCGTACCTGTACCAGTAGATCGGCCCGTTGATAGGATTGTACACAAAGAAGTTCCAGTTCCATACCCAGTTGAAAAGAAGGTGCCGTATCTTGTACCGCATGAAGTCCGAGTACCCGTACCGTATCCAGTAGAAAGGAGAATACCAGTTCCTGTAGAGAAAATTGTTGAAAAGCCAGTAACTAAAATCGTGGAGAGGCACATAAAGGTACCACATCCGGTACCGTACGAGGTTCACGTCCCGAAACCTTACCCTGTCGACAGAATAGTCGAGAAGAAAGTGCCTTATCCAGTCCACATAGACCGGATAATTGAAAAAAAGGTACCCGTGCAAGTGCCATACCCTGTAAAAACTGTGGTCGAAAAGATCGTCGAGAAGCCAGTAATTGTGACGAAGTACGTCGATAAGCCTTATCCAGTGGAGAGAATCGTGGAAAAGAAGGTACCGTACCCAGTAGAAGTGAAGTCACATTATTCTAACAAACCAGATATCCCATATCAATTCGAGAAGATAGACCCAGCTATTTACTACGGATATGGAAACGGTGGCTACCAACATGGTGGCAACTTTATCAATTACATTCCAAGGGTGTCAACGCTGCAGCAGAACCAACAGCTTCAGAACTATATGCAGCATCAAGCGGAATCACAAAGAATTTATCAAATACAAAAAGCCACCGACGAGTACTTGAAGGGTCTTTACAAGCAAAATGTACCAGTACATTCGTCGCTGTGGGGCACCCAATATGCATCTTCATATTCTTATCTGAACGCAACTGATAAGAACTATGTGCCATCGAATTATATTACGAACGACCAAAAATATTACGGGCCACCTCCAACGAAGGCATACAATTTTACATGGGAGAAACACCAGGATTACGATAGACGTAGAACGGACAGGGTGCCCAAGAACTTGAGGATAGAATATGGGGGATTCAAACCCCCCTTAATTCCTAGTACGGAGGTTGATTTAGACGGAAATCCAATTAAAAAGCAGTAACTAACGCAGTCTGTAACCAAACACAAATAAATTAAAAATATATTTGTTCTATACGCCTCCGATGTTGATAAGATGTAGTACAAAATTTATCTTAATCTCAGTGTATGAAATCGTGGATGTAAAAATGCTTTAATTTTTAACCGTTAATGTACTGAATTTAACCGCATTTATTTCTAAGTAAGCTTAATGTAGAAACATAAAACGGCAGGGCATGGAGACGGTGTAACTTCAAAAGCTTCAAAAGGTATAAAATTGTCATTATTGTGAACTTAAAAAACAGCACATCAATAATAATAATAGAATACTGTATCACTAAGACAGAAACTTTAAAAATGCACACTTATTGCCAACTAAGCTCAACAACCTAAGTACATAACTTCGGTTTTAATTGCTCTACTTGTGGTGTATGTTTGTATCGTAACTGGGATTCATGCGCGCCCTTAAAAGGGAATAGAAATATTTTAAGTGTGGTATAAACATACGTCTCCACATAGTATATAATTTAATTTAATGAACTCTTAATTACGCACTAGCGTCACGAAAATTATAATGACAATATGTCAAAATCTTTCTCACATGCGGGCGTTACCTTTACTTGTATTTGGCAGTGTCACACAAACATAATAATAATAACTGTGCACAATGTCCAAAAAGCTCCCAGCTACACTCCTAGCGCACGCTACCTTCGTTCTGCTGTCTTATCGATAATGTGAAACTACCCTCCAATTTATTATTTTGGTTACACTTGTCGGGCGAAGAGAAGTTTAGTCTATGCAAAATGTAATCCCATATTTATTGTTACTATAGGGGTATATTTTATTTTGTTTCGCAAGTACATTGTTCTACAGTAAGTTTACTCGGATCAAATTATATTATACCAACGCGTTGTTTAACATTTTTAGCGGAAATGAAATTTAATTATATGTTAAGTAGTTTTTAATTCGTATAGTATAATTTATTTCATTATTAGCAAATAATAAAAAAACCTTATTTCTTGATTCGTTCTTCAAATCTTCACTTTAAAAAATGTTTCTTATTTTACACTATATATATTGTTATCTTAACATGACAAATTAGAAAATAATTATTTAAAACGACAAGTAATAACGTTTAATTTATATTATTTAATAATACTAGTATAAGAAATGTATGCTCAGTTACTTATAAGTTGTTGACAATAAATGTTGAATATAAAACTCGTTTTACTTTTTTCTTCGGGCGATCACTAGTTTGCGAGCAAGTGGGATTCAAAGAAAACAAAGATATGGAATTAAAAATAAAATTTATTTCCACTTGAACATCTCACGAACGCCTCAGCCGACCCGGGCACGTCGGCTCTACGCTAAATGATAGAAACCAAAGCTCATAATATATAAACATATAACTACTGTTTGTAAACATTATTATATTAGTGTCTCGGCTTCTTCTGTCATAATTCCATTGTATTTAAGATTCTAGATCCAAGATAACCTAGTCTTAGTTATTTAATATTCGCGATATAAAAACTGATTGTATGTTTAAGTTGTCCAAGTGTTGGAGCTACGATAGAAGAGCCGATCCGTCAGATTTGTGATTTTATGTAAAAGTATAACACTACGCTTAATTAAGATATATAAAATACGCGATCGCCACACACGAAACCTCATATACTTAGAGTGCATATCACACAATATACTGACGTGAGAGAGGAATAACTCACTAAAGAGGCTGAACGCAGAAATAACGAAAAACTGGTGATAGATTCACAAAATTGTTGTTTTGAGTTCCTAACACCTGCGTCACACGTCTTTTGGCTTTGTAGTGAACGATTTTTGACACTTTCTAATCCAGCCTTATAATTAGAAAGAGACAACTAGACTGAGTGCGACCGCGTGTTAATTCATATCATGATTCAAGTATTAAAGTTGAAAAGTAACGGACGTTGCAGAAAGGTAACAACTAAAACTATTAAATTTGTGTCCTTCTTTCTTGTTGACATTTATTTGAATCCACGATTACAAGTCAAGCAAACTATGTAAACACTATAATAAGCTAATCCAAAGTTGGGCCTGAATAAAACTACATTTGAAATTATTATTGATTCCATTTACATTATAGTGTCTCGTAACATTTTCTGGCGTCACGTCAGAATTTCGGCAGAGACGCGGAGCAATTATAAAATCATCGTGTTAAAAATATTTAAAAAATCAATACACTCAATGTATGTATAAATTCAAAATAAAATCGGTTAAAACGTTCTAAAGTGACGTCAAAAAGGAGTAAAATTATTTCTTACAACATCCCAAGCGATACATAAATTCAGTAGCAAAAGTGTTAATTATTTATGATACCCTAATTACATCTCGACCGACAGCCATTTGCATTTTTATTCTCGTTACATTGGAAAGAAATTACAACAAACACTAAGCTATAACTTGTATCTTGAGCGCGAACCCACTTTGTACATTATTACATTATTAATATACGTAAAAATTATCAATAATAATTAAGCGATAGCACAAAAAGTACGTCCGCACGGCAAGAGTAGAAGCGCCATTTTGAATGTCAACGGTCACTTTAACACGTCGTTCGAATTTCAAATTTGAATATCAAAATGGCGTTTCTGACGTCACCGCACCCGCAGCTTATCTACATTAAAAATAATAAAAAGCACGTAAATGATATTTTTACAAAGGCGTTGTATACCTGAGAGCGCATAAATTAACTAAATAAAAAATTAAATTGAACCTATCGACATTAAATAAACCACCGGCCACAAAAACCATCTTGGCACATTGCAAATCACGCCATCATTATTATTATATTTTAATCGAATTCATTTTATTCTCGTGAAAAAATTTAAGAAAGTCAAAACAAACCACTGTGTTATGACGAGATACTTCGCGCGCTGAAATATTTACACATGTCGAACGCAATCGAAAGGGGGAATTATTAGCTAGATTACACTTGTATCAATGATTACATTTACTTTAGATTAATTAACCGAAGAGTATAATAACTATTCGTCACTTCCCTACGAGAAGCGACCGAAGACAGGTGAGTCGTGCCACCTATGTGTATAACAATAATTATTATTGCTAAAATTCGAAAGAAAAACAAAACCGTAACAATTAAGTGGTCCAGACGGGTTCCGAACATCCTTCATCTTATTTCGAAATCGACCTACGAGATCCTCGCTTCTTGAAAGTGTCGAAACCGCTGGACTACTCATAAATTAAATATAAAACGATTCAATGAACATACGGCTATATCTAATAAACAGTAAGTAAAAACCCTAGAATGAGATTTCGTTTATTCAATAATTAGTTAGGTATGCGAAGGTATTTGTGAATGTCGAGAATTACACTTTAAGTACGATTCGTTAAAAAAATTCATTAACTTGAACATGTTGTATAGACATTTCATTATTATTACATTATACATTTAACGTAAGTATAAAACTGTGACCAAAGCTCTCGAGTACAAAGATGGAGGAAATCTCAGTCGAGGGTATTCTAAGAATCACCGTTCGAATTTTGAAATTTCAAAAATCGAACAGCTCCGGCGGCGGTATCGGCTCGGTCGGGAGGCAGTCGCACTCCGGCGGCACCGGGGAGCAGTCGCGCGCGTGGCGAAGTGCGTGCGTGCTGGCCGTGTGCCTCGTATCGATGTCACTGTCGCGCATCGGCTTGAAGTAGTCGCTCCGGGCCAGCGGGCACGTCGTGGTTAGATAGTGGGCTAACGTACCGGACCTGGTGCGAAGTCCCGCGTTAGCGACCAGAACCATGTCCTCGGCGGATAGGCGGAGGCTGTCGGTGCGGGGGGGTGGAGGCGGGACGTTGAGGGGTCTTCGCCGCCGCCGCCGGGGGGCGCTTCCGGGCAGTCACAGCTTGAGCTCATTAGCGATCTTCGACGCAATGTTTTTGAATCCGATGCTGGTGCCTGAAAAAATAATGATACACTCATTATTATATGACGGACTGCAATAACAACAATATCGAGTTAAATAAAACAATTTTAACGGCTTAAACTAATACATTTTACCGTAACGTTAGAACTGTTTTAGTGTTTTTCTTTCTTCTTTTTTTAAATGTATACTTCTAGCGTAAACTAGAGACATTACATAATATCGTGTTAACAGACATAAAAAACTGTCCTTTACGTTTAATTTACAGTACAAAAAAGAAATATTTGCGTTGCAAGTGTCAATCTATACTAATACTATAAAGGTAAAGAGTTGTTTGTTTGAACGCGCTAATCTCGGGAACTCCTGGTTTGGAGTATTTATCGAGGGCTTTAGGCAATAAAACATAACGGTGTGACCTATAGAACGACGTTGTGGATAAGAGCCCAAAATAACTGACTTCCCTGAAACCGCCGGTAATGGCACAGTTGCTGGGAATTGAGCTCACCGGATATTCTCTTGAAGCGAACGCCGTTGAGCGAGAGCCGAGGCAGCTTGCACACCTCGATCTCCCACTGCACCAGGGAGTCCGCGTTTGGGTCTCCGTGCACGCAGAGCAGCAGAAACCGTTCCCTTTGTTCGTAGTCGCAGTTGTTCGCATCTAACACCTAAAATGATTTTCATCAAACGTTAATTTAATTTAATTAATTTTTCCATTATAGTTCTTTATTATTTTTACAGTTTAAAACGCGAACTGTATTCGTCAACCTGATTTACAATTAATGCTCCATTTTATATATTTCGCCTTTTAAGAAATTTGTACTACTCGTGTTAAACTACAAAGAGTACCTACTCAACGAACATAATTTGATTTACAGTCCGTATCATATTATTTCGTTTAATTAAACCACCCCTCAAGAAAAGTATAACTGACACTAGACACAATCATATTAAAATGTAATCTCTATCTTGCCCTCCGCTAGAACCACTGGGTTTCCAACGCCCCTACGTAGAATGTGTAAATCGTACAATACAAGATTTCACAATGTTGACATATATTCGTGCCCCCTGCGGAGTTCAGGCGCAAGTTGTTATCAATGTGAAAGTAACTTGCGTTGGACTTAACTTTGACTAAATTGCTTGTTTGCGACTTTTTATTTTTTATTGTGTTTCGTATTTGAGGATTTATATCCTATAAAATACTAATGTATTCTTTTGGTGCTTCTGTTATGTTTCTTTCTTAAATAAATATATCACCTTTCGTATCTCAGCCATGATTTCATTGGGATCCCTCGACGACGTCGTTTTCATACTCCACGTGAAACGCAACACGCGCGGCTTCACTTGCTCCTCCGTACCCTGCCTGTAAAGCCGTATAAACCTTATGTACAATTAAATATATCAAAGTACAAAAAAATCACATGGATCCGTTTATTCGTCGCCTACCTTCGTCCATTAGAAAAACACGCTATAAAATATCGAATCCATTTGACATGGAGAAAAATAAACAATAATTTTAAAAAATAACAACAATAAAAAAATAATTCACTTTACGTTGTCGAACATCATGAACGAATGCAAAAGCGTTATTGTGTTTATGAGAACATAGTGAAATGAAATGTTGTTTAAGCACTAAATTATGCGAACTAAATCTGGCGTTACACTAGTCTAACTTAACACAATCGCCGATTTATTCAATAGTAAGATTTAAATAACAAAATGAAACTACTAAAAATGAGGGTAGTTACTAATTTAAGGAGTAACTAGAAAAATAGAAAATTATTTTGGGCAAACAAACGTGTTCGTTAGCCAATAGAAAAATATTACACTGCACATCTGTATCTAAGAATTTAGAAGACTCCGGCAACTATCGTCAGCTAATTATTGACAATAACTAATTTAATAACATCTTAATGATAATAACATTGAGTAAAATACGGCATATGTATAGAAGACGGGTTAAAACGCGATATATCAGAGATAGAGGCTCCATCTTTAGCCTCCCTGTGACCACGGCTGCTGCAAAGCATTCGGAACGTCGGGCAGTAGTTAAAATAATATATAACGCGTTTTAAACCGTTAAAATGTTTTTTTTTTTAAGTTACATTGTCATTAATCAGTTGATTTGCGGAAGCCGAAGATGAACATAATTTGGATAATTACCCAAGCAAATTTTGCGGACTAGCGCCTACCGCATGCTTCGGGGTGGTACCATCCATAGGCCTAAAAACAGAAAAACATAAAACTAACACGAGGGGGCGAGGAAAGGGCATTCGATGCACTTTGAGACTATATCAAGCTGGTATCAATTGCTTTCATCGTACATCCGAGTCCATCTCTTACAATTCCACATTGAAGTAGTTTTAATTGACAGACAGACAAGTAGTGCTTCTGATGTATCTAAAGACACCTTAAACATCCGCAAACTGAAATGGAAACGTGGATTTTCCACCAACAAAACGCGACCAGTCAAAATTTCATATCCAAATCTTCCGGATGATCGGTGCAATATATTTGGCAAAATCAGAAAGTGATTCACAAAAACGTTGTACCTCGTTAATTAACACCATTGGTAAAAATACAATAAGAATGTTGACAGCTTGATATAAAAACTCAGTACGATATAAAATGAGCGTAAAAAGCAAGCAAACTCGCTATGTACTACAACAATACATGCCACAGCCATGAACTTACCTTATAGTACGATTATAGTGTTATAATAATGAACGTATGATAGTTTATCTCGTCATTAAAAGGAGAAAAATGGTAAAGATATTATATAATACGCAGTACGTTACAAGGTAATGATCACAAGATCTTTATTGCATGTTATTTTTGATTAAGAAAACATTTGACACCTATTCTTGTTTATGATTTAATTGCATGCAATTTGCAACATGTTTTATAAACCGAAATGAGATTTACAAAATTAACAAATCATTAAAGAAACCAAAAGACATTATTTTAAATAATGATTAACGTAATCACTGTAATCCAGCCGATAAAACTCAGTTTATTCATTTTTTTAAATAAAAGAGATTAGTGACCTACATTTGTTAGTGATGTTATTACATATGAAATTACATATAACTCTCGGCTGAAATACTCGTTTTTTTTTTCTGAAGCAAGATGCATCGCAACACGAGTGTGGTTTGGTTGTGGCCTTGGTTACTTGGAAATATGAACTGTTTTTTTTTCCACACAAAGCAGGTAAATCCATGCCGAATACAATGGAACCGGCGCTGCCACAAATGCCCCACGCAATATTAGATGATCAAAAACTGTTAGAAAACACAGTACATATTCAGTTGGGGAGTACCTCCGCTGTATGTCCAGAGAGGAAAAAATGCGCGGTTTCTGACGCCCGCTTGAATCGCCCAACACCGACAAACTGGTGGTATTGAGATCGTCATCACTTATTTGTTATAAACTTAATCTAATGGCATGTCGAAAAAGTAAAAAAAAATCACTTGATGCAAGGTAAAACACCCTAACGTCACATCTTAATCAGATACATCGAGTGAAACAGGTTAGGATTAAAATGAAACACGTTGTATTGCAAAAAACTGATTATTGAGAATTACACAACCACTCATACATGATGTTGCCTTATTAACTTACGTCTTTACGTCCAGGAAGGTCAGATTTTGTCATATGTACAGGAACTTCAATTTAACGGTATGAAGATTTTTAATGTAGAAAAATAATCTCAGAACGAATAAGAAATAAGTTAAAGCTCTTGTTGTTTCCCTCTTTTTGTTAGTTTCATCACAATTCGCTTAACACTATGAAACGATGCAGAGAATTTGAAAAAAAAAACTGATTACACCGTTTTTAGTTTATGTAGAGTGTAGCTAAACATTAATTTTGCATAGTAAACAAAAACTTACTAAATGATTAAATAGAAAAAGTGAGTATATCAACATTTTTGCATCGGACGGATAATTGGTAATTCATAATTTGTCCTTTTAAAGTAAATTTTGAAAACATAAAAAAAATAAAACAATGCTGTAAGTAGAAAAACCTGCATTCAAAGGCGTGACATTACTATTATTTAAAAGTACACTTATTTTATATTAAAAAAAAAAATACTTTGAGAATACACAAAAGCCAATATCAGAATTTTCATATCTCCATCTTCAAATGAAAGCACCTTTCAACGATATAGTCTCAATCTTTTTGTATCACAAAAAATACTGTAATCGACTAAAATGCACATTTCCTAAATGATCTAACGATTCATGGAGGTTCACACAAAGAAGATTTGTTCATTGATTAATTGTATAATAACATAGGATCTTATATTAAGTAATTCAAGTTGTATATACATAGTAGGGTTGCCACTTCTGCAATTTCAAACAACTGATAGTAAGTAATCTTGACCAAATCGAAGTAAATTTGAATTATAATCACTTCGCAAGTACAAAACATAGAGATGTCAATATCTGTATCCAAGTTTACGGCCAAACCTGAAAATTGGGAGTATTTGTACCAATAGCGGGCGGTGTCCTATAATCTACGACTACATACTGCTATCTCACTCAAAACTTTAACTATATTCTTTATATTATTATACTCGAAATGTAATTTGTCATTATTTCAATTAAGAAAAGACATCAACAAGCAGACTGCCGAAACGAGTGTATATCGAGAATATTAAATTCTTACAATAATGATAAGATTAATTCGTAATGCTGAGTAAAATGTCATAATCAACATGTCAGTCATGAGTTTACCGAACGGTAAAGTTAGAATAATGATTTGTGCTTTAATCGTTAACTTATTATAACCCTGGAATGTTAAAATTCGTTATCTAAACAATTTAACTTCTTAAGAGCTAGGATGAAATGCGAAACGCGACGGGACTAGTTTTCCGCTACAAATTATATCATTAACGCGATATATTTCTCTTAATGATAAATCATAGCCGTCTGTCTGTTCAATTAATGAAAACTTTAAAATTATATTAATGAAAAACTTTAGAGTGCTCAAATTTGAGAGATACCGTCATGAATGCTGTAAAAACGAGTCAATAATAATATAAAATGTAGTCAGAAATGTCGTCGCAATAATCAAAAATTTAATGATACGATCAAACTCTGGATTGTCCACACGGCTTACATATAAATATAAAAAATGTTAACATTTCTTTCTTAGTAAACAATTAGAAGAATACTTTGTGTTCAGCGTGTTTTGTTATTTTCACTTAACTACACTTCAGTGTTACATTATTAATTGTCATAAATATTATCATCAATAATTTTATAAGTCAAAAATAGATTAACGTTCGCGAAGTGAGAAAGTGACGGAATGAGAATGCCATCGTTAATTCTCATCCCTCCAAGCCAGTGAAACGTCGACCATTTATTTTTTAATAAAAAGTACGTTCCACTTCACGGGAAAAAGTTACATAAAGCTGATATTCTCAAACCTGAGTCCGCAATAGACAACGCTGAACGGATCACAAAGACAACTTGTATAAATTAAGCATAACAATATCGCAAATATATTTTCTCTATTAAACGTCTTCATAGTCTTCGCAGTGGTCGGCGTCGCCTCACGGGTTTTGGTTCAACCTGCGTAGAACGGAACGGGTGAGCGAAACGATCGGACTCAAATCGAATCGCCCCCCTCTTCGACTCCGGCTCATTTTGTTCACTCACTTTAGATTGGAACGGACAATAATCTCGCGCCGAAAGATGCACAATACTAACTCCCTCCGATAGGCCGTTACTGTTAAGGGTTGTGGAAAACTAGAAGCGTCGTAGAACCGGCGGTGAATCGACTTCATTAGTAGAAGCGTACGGTTAGGATTAGTCGTCGCGAGGGCACGGGGGATGCACGAGATGCCGTCGGAATCTGACCCATTACATTCTTTTGCGATCCGTACACCTCTCGTCGAAAACCGGCAGTACTTGCGCTAGACTAGAACAACGAAAGCGTGGGGGCGTGGCGCCCGCGCATGCCTCGGCTCGTGGCGAAAAAAATAAAAAAAACAGCGTATCAACGGGGAACAAGGCATGCTACGCTAATCACTACTTCGCCAAGGCAGAGTGGATTTATCGAAAAAGAAAAAGGGAGATAATTAGCATCGTGCATCCCCTGTTTGACGCGAGACCAAACAAAACAGAACATAAAAACGGAGCTCGGAATATTTAGAGGGAGACAATTTGAGCAGAAATAACATTGAAACAAAAGTAACACAAATGATCCAAATGGTGGACACAACGTATGGTTAATTCTGTGATGGTGAAGTTAAGATGTCACGCTTGTGTCAGATTATTTACAGTAAGAAAAGGCGAGCTTTTTTGAAAGGACAAGGTCAAAAGAGCTCGCGCTGCTAGTCCTTTCCACAACCCTTTTAGAAATATTAACAATTATATAATTTGCCTGTCTGGCTTAAGGGAAAACTAATAATATGTCTCCTATGTTATTTCATAGTATGAGTATGACAGTGCTGAAAGCTTGCTGACATTGATGCTAGGAAACAAAAGGCATGATTTTCGTCTATTTTACAAGGAAATAGCATTTTGAGTACTACTTAAACACCAAAATTTGTTTCTCAAATGTAATGCTATTTCATTGCTCAGTGCCATTCATTGAAATTTAAGCGAAAGCGAATTTAAGAGAAAGAAAATGTGTGTCTAGGTTGCTCTATAATAGTGTAATTATATAATGTTATTAAGTTCATGTTGCGATTTAAACAATTACGAAATACAAGGGTAATTTTGAAGGTCTGCTAAATGTAAGATAACGATTACAATATAGGGAATCCAAAAGAATCTTGTTTCAATATTGTTATATAGATATTACAAATCTCTGTACAAGTCTGTGTACTTCCTGCACGTGAGAGTGACAAGTGAATGTTATGTGATTGTTATTCAACAGCTTACCGTTTGGAGAATCTCGAAGAGAGTTTCGAGAAGAAAGAGGGTCGCGCCTGGTGTGGTGAGCCACCGTCGCCGTACGCACCTCCTGCGCTGCCGCCGCGCGATCGAGTTTGACCTGGAAATATCAATTTTTCATATACATATTTCTCACATAATCTTTACCCGGTCTGGTTAGGATTTACGTACAAAAAAATAGTATTTTCTATGATAGAAAAGCGCAGATAAGCTTGCGGGACATGTAACTTTTAAACTAAATACGCTGTCGACCTATTTTGGCTTTATATTCAAAAATCCACAGATCGAAGTCGGCGCGCAATTGAACTTCATAACGAACCTTCGTTATGATGGAATTTCGATATTATACACCTATTTAACAACTAGATTTTCAAACGTATAACATATGTCAACAAAATATGAATTAATCAGAAACGCGATGGATACGTTTATAACCTCCACATTGCTACCATTACACTAAAAAGACCTTATTTGATTTTTATAGGATATTTTAGGAAGCTCTATCGTATGGTAATTAACCACGTTTTAGAATTGCACAGACCTCACAACACACACGTAGGAAATATAGTATATAGAAATAGCCAACGCTCAAAATCACCTTAATATCACCTTAATTGTTCAGAAAGTTTGTATAATATTTCCTTTGCTTTAGTACCATAGGAAGTATAGCGTGCCCTTAACAAAGAAGCAAGAACAAACATACCTGAATGGAAGGTAGATCTAGATGGAACATTTCTAGGGAACACTAGCGGGTTCGGAAAATCCCGGCGCGCACTCGCGTTCGCAGCGCCACCTGTGGCACCCACCGTTGTTGTCATTGTTGAGTTTAAACTGAAATTGAGGACATTTCATTTTTATTACTTCCTTTAAATAAATACAATCGAACATCAATTATATTACTTCTTAAATTATATTATTGACATATTTGAAGTCAAATCGACGACTTGCCAAACAATAATTTTCATGAAGAATAACCATAACGATAGGGTATAAGTAAACTGTAGAAGTCATGAAACAAAATAAATATATACAATTTATACATTTGATAAGTACAATATTTTGTAATTATATAAAATGTGATTTAAATAACCAACAACAGAGATAATGTTAGCGAGTGCAAAGTTAAGCTATACAAAGATAAATTAATTACTTTTGTTAATTTCGGTTTAAATTATAATTATGTTAAAGTAAAATCTAATAAGATACTATTAAATTGTTATTACAACTTGTAACTATTATAAAATCATATTTACCAATATTACCACTAACTACTCATGCGGTAATCTACATGCATGCCCAACAATCAACACACTTATATCATATTATTAAAAAAATAACTGAAGTAATACTACAAAATAAAATTATTCTTACAATTTGTATACAATCATAATTTATGAAATAATTAAACAATTCGAAAACATATATTAAACAAAGTTTCAACTATTTAAAATCACAGCAATACTTAACAAATATCTATGAGTGTAAGTAGCATTGTAAAACACTTCACTCCCAAAAAAGCACTTTGAGGCATCTAAGTGATTAGTTAAAATACTAAATCTGTACAGGCAGTGTAAAACCAAGGCATGTTCCTCATTAAGAACTTAAAATTAAAAAGAATGTACTTAGAATTGAATAAAACACTCGTAACGGTTAAAAATATATCAGTTTAAATCTAATTTTTAACGATGCTACCGCCATCTGTTTCGTCGCAATTGCAATTGGCAGATTTGACTTTGGCAGTCTAATGTCAATGTGACAGTGACAATATGTGTTTGACGTAATAAAAAGTGTTTTATCTAATGTGTACTACTCGCGTAAACTACAAACAATACTATGTACATGGAATCTCAAAGCAAATAATATTAAAATCCAAAAGCAACAACTAAAACGAGCCTACTAGCGCGATAGGTGATGGCGAATTTGTGCAACACAAACAGACCCTGAACTCGGGACCATCAGGTGTCCCTAGTCCGCTTTGAAAGTAAGATCATATGGATGAATACCCAAGTTTGAAATTCCACGGACAATATGCGAGTTACAAAAGTACAAGTTTAAAAGCTTTCTTTATAAAAGATTAGTGTGCTTCAGAATTGTTTTCGTGATTTAACATAAAGCTATCAAACTAAAGTCTATTTTTTTATACAGATCGAATGGTTTTTCTTGGGACTTTTTACATTTTTCTCAAACTGTTATTAAAATAAACCATACGAGACATGGTATAAAATTAGAACTTAAATTACTTATTTCAACGCTTTACACAGGTTAAAACGCTAAATGTTATTAGCTTATTTTTTGACTGCGAACAGACGTGTCGGATGTAGCAGCCTCGGTCGCGAGGGCACTAAAGATGGAGGAGTGACTGCAATAGGGAGAACAGCCTAAGAATACCAAACACTAGGCATCCAATCATAAAAAAACCCAAGGGCCTAAAACGCAAGAGTCAGTTGTGTAGAATTACAACGAACCAGATGGCTCCTAGCGTGTTAGATTTGTAATCACAGAACGTGATGTCAAGTTCGTTCTGTGCGTATCAACTGCGGTTACTGCAAGATACCCTTTTTTTACTGATGGTGTGAATGCCCAATACATGCCCATGTCGGCCACTGCAAAATACCCTAAATGCCAGGTCGTAATTTACCACACTTAAAAAGCAAGTGGACACAGTGAGTCAGTTCTGTAAGGACCCAACTACTTTTTCCTAATACCAAACCACGGAATAGACAGCGCTAGTGTTGGAGATTGGACATTGCATTACCGGCGTGCTACATCTTTAGTCGCCTTGTGACGGATCATATTTCAAAATAAGTTAACTAATAAAGCGTTATAAACCGTCAATAGCGTTTGATTCAAATGTGTATTTTTCGCGTAAACAAATAAATTCGCTCGACAGCCATACGTCAATGCTGCAATGTGCTAGCCGTCCAATATAAAAAGCCCCTTCACAGAGTGCGCGTGCGCGAAGCGAGTTTACCTCGGGCGCGGCTGGGCCAAGTCCCTTGCGGATGCGTTATGGCTCGTGTCCGCAGCGAGCGGGGGCGCGCCCGTGCTCGACGATATGGACGCACTCTTTACGTGCGTTTTCGCCGTCGCACCGCCGCTTTGGTTCGCTGCGTTCGCGCTGTTTTTTCCGTCCGTTTGCGTCGCACTGTTTCAACGCATGCTGTTAGTACCACTACCCCCCTTATGTTAGCATGCTTCGGTATTACGAATGTCTATTATATTTACATGCACTCCGATTATACGGTAACACTACATAGTATATAACAATATGTATACTTAAATATGGTACATGGTTACATAGATCTAATATAATAACTTTATGTGTCTTATGTATTCTATAAGGATTCTAAAATCGGTTTACCGTCGCGTATATTTACAATAACTACAACGATAAATATATTTCATATCTAAAAAAGAGAAAAGTATATTTCTGGCTTGAAATGTACAATGCATGTTCAGTGTTTGACATTTTAGGAATATATAACCTAGAAAAGAAATATCTATCTATCCGGGCTTAAGTAGTCTAGGTCTATTAGAAGACGTTACTGAAAGATTTAGAGAACAGGTGTCTGGGCAGATACGTTTGCCAATATTTGTGTGTGATCTTAAAAAAGAAATTGTACCTCGGCGTATCATGCGGCGGCGAAAGCTTAGCGGGTGTATGCGTGTGCGCATCGAATTGCGGACGGCGCGGCTGCCCGGTGAGCGTACGAGACCGCGCCTCTAGCTTCGGCTGCGCGGACGTTGGCCGCGCCGTGTTCTGTACCTAACACGATACAGGTTAATAAAAGAACAATACTAAAAAATAGCAGGGGCTCTATCTTTCAATCAAACTTTGGAAAATACCTTAAGATTCTTCGTTTTTTAAATATTATTCATAATTTAAAGTCCATTTTACCTGCATCTGGGCTATACGCGCCGTGTTCTCTTTGATGGAAGCCGAGTCAATGGTGTTCTGGAAATTTTAATGTTTATGCGTCAGTTTTGTCACAGTATATAACAAATATTTATAGTAAACTAATAACTTATCTACATATGTAGGGGAAAGAAAACACGCATGTCCTAAACATATTTTTGGTATATGTCACCAAACATATAACCAGCATGTGAACTTGTAAAGGGTCTATTATCGATCAATCGTACATGTGGCCTAGCTTAAAATTAATATACTATTTCGAGTAACAGTTAACCCCCTCCCCACCTAAAATTTAAAATTTCAAACTTACTTGTCTTTTAAAATTCGACGTAGTGGTGGTCGCTGTGGATGTAGTATTGTTGGCGGTACTCGTAGTCGTGCCCACTGCAAGTCCAAACACATATTACACACTATAAACACAAAAACAGGTCAGTAATCCGTTAATCACGTGAAAGCACAACACTTGTGTTAAGATTACGTCATTTGTTCACTAAAAAGACCAACGAAATATAAACACGCTATAAGGGGCACGAAACATTTGTTTTTATATATTGTAAAAAAGTAAAGATTTCAGTGTCAAAATGACAATACCGGCATTTGTTTTTAATTCCGTTGCGTTATAAACCACAAGAGAGCAGGGATAAGGTAATAATCGCTCGCTTCAGCAAAATACATTAATGATTTAATCGACTGCGTGTTGCATTAATTTTCTTTGGCTTTAAGTAAAATAAAATAAATAATCTGTAAATAATGAACAAACATCTCGTCAGCTGCATGAAACTAGAAAGCGTGAAGTTCAATACCCTCTCAAAAAGCATAAAATATGTTTTAATAAAATAAAGTTAATTGAAGCCTAACGCAACCAAAGCCTTTTAACGCCTAAATATCTATTCTCAGTGCTAGCCTTTCAATTGTTAGTTCAAATAGGACATGTTGTCCATGCCCTCAAAACATCTAGTATCAAAATTGGTCCATCCGTTTAGAGACACATTCTCACATAGAGATATTTGACATGCTTCGATTTTACCACATTCTACCATATTTTAGGTTTTCTAAGTCATGCAATGTACATGACTGTTCTATCGTGTCTAATAGAATTTAAAGTGCATTTGAGAGAGGGCATTATATTTGTCATGCAACATAGAAATTCAAATTAAGAAATCAACGTGAGGTGAAGAAGACAGATTAATCACTAACAATAATATTTGACATTCATTTTAAAAAAAAATACCAAGAAAATATGATACAAATAAAAAAGTAATAACACTTATAATAACTGACCCAACATAAAAGCCCAAAACATATTCACATGCAACTAAAGCCACATAAACGTGCTATTTACTAAAATATAATGTCTGTGTAGGGAAGGATAATGAATGGAAACCTTAAGATTTTTCACATGCACATGATGGCATTATATAAAAAAAGAATCGATTTTTAATTTCGGATAATGAATATTTTGTTGTGCTTCGATAATTCAACCACTGATATTTTGATCACTGTGTGTTCAATGCGTGCGTAAGTGTGGAGTGTGTGTTACATACAGTTGGATGCGAAAGGATTTGGTGGGAGTGGCGGGAGGGGATGTTGATAATAATAAGTAGTATTACCTTGCGCGCGCAACACCTCTGCGCCGGAGGAGGCGCGTCGCGAGGCCGCGGGGCGCGCGCTCGCCGAGATGCTGCGCTGGACGCCGCGGTGCGACGGCGACCCGCACGCCGCACCTGCGCCCGCGCACTCGTTACCGTACACGCAACACAACTCGCTCGCTCTATACGACCCCTATAGCCGACACTAGCGGACCACTGATTGAGTTTCGACGTTAACACTTGAGTTTTAGACCATTCCATGAGTAAGAAGACAACAATTTTCAAGACCTGGATACCCTCATACAGCATCGATGTTGCAGGCAGATATTCGCAAACTATCTTTGGACTTATTAATAAGACATTTATCAATATTGACATAGCACTGAAGATAGCAAGAATGAACTAGACCAACAGATCCGAAGAGCTCGAATCACCAACAACATTAAAAATCGTTGCCACTTATGTTTATTAAAACGAGTGAAAGATAACACCAAAGTCAAGATGCAACAGTTACATACGTGCAATATCAACTTAAAAACTATAGCAGAAGGAAGGTTTCAACAACATCTTAACGATTAAAACAACAGGACGTCTTTGGTTTTGGTCAAGAATTAAAAGGTATGATGACGATTTTGTAGCCCAATTCTGAAGTCCCAATATGAACAACACAAGTTTGTGATGGGTGTACAGCACGATAAAGCACACATAAAATACACAATAAAAATAAAAAGCATAAACGGTAGACGCGCTTACAATCACATGGACAAAACATTGTTACGCCTCTTTGCTTCAACCTTTTTATATCCCAAAATAGTCCTTATTAAAGCCATATCTATATATAAAACTGTTTTTCATTATATCTGTATACCATTTGGATGCTCGGTTATGCAAAGAGATTTACCATCGAAATCAGTACATGTCCATAAAATTGCAAGACAAAAATCAACAAATGGACCTCAAATGATATATTATCTAGTTCGCCTACGTTTTAATTATTAGCCCAGTTAGATAAGCTAGGAGCCCTGAAATAGAAAGCCCCCATAAATCTATTTAACTGGTTTAGATTAGCCCTAAGCGATAATACATGGCGCAAGTTCAATGTAATATGTAAAATTATTAAGTTATACTTTTTATGTTATTTTATTACTGGTATTAAAATAAAGAAAATTAACAATAAAGACTTATTGTCGTATAGGGTAGATATTACACACCCTATTTTATTGGATGTAATAAATGTGTGTTGAGTGAGTGTTTGTTTACCTGCGTGTGCGTTGGCCGCTTGCTGTTGTGACTGCGGCTGAGCAGCTGCATTGCGCAGTGACAATGATGAGCCCGATCGGCTGCCATCAGATTCCGGCTGGAATAAAAAAATATTATAAGCTCAAAGAATCACAGTAGAAAATGTTTTAAGGGTAAAAGACTTTCAAATTAAACTTTAACACGAATATAAATTTATTTCTTGTGTAAGACTTACATCTGTACTCTTCCTCCCCAATAAGAGATAAGTTGCGAAGACATCATCGTATTTCGCTTCCGCCAGAGAGTACTCTATCTCTTGCCTATTGTAGCCGAGAAGAACTAGCGCCTCTGTAAAGGTATTTTAAAGTTGAGGACTACTTAAATAAAAAACGATAATTACACTGTCACGACCTAATAAAAAGCTGCTATAGCTATAAAGCTTTAAAGAAATAATAACAATATTTCCTAACATGCGAAAATGCAAATTGATTATTGAAATAAAATCATTGTAAGCTTCGAGTGCATAAAGAAAATAAAAGACGACATCTAGGAATTCTGTCTTATCCAAGTCTTTTACGCCATATAACTATACTTTGTCTGATTTAAAATTATAGTTTTGACTATTCCCGTTAATGAAGAGGTAAATTTAACAACTATTTGACCTTATTGCTTACACAAATATAATTAAATGGCGATACCGTAAATTAATGAAATTAGTGTCATAATTATCATCCTAATACACAAGGTATATCATATTTGGTAATGACATCAAAGAAGACAGAACGAATGCTCCACAACAATTGTCGCTGACGTACCGACTTGCGCTGTGCCCGTAATGTTGCACGCATGAAATACAAGAATCATTTATCAAACACATGATGATTTATATAAATTAAAAATATATTTAAGATTGGTAGAAATAGGAATCGACGACAATTTGACAATCTTAAATAGATTCTTAAGTGAAATGTAATATGTTACTATGTGAATTTATGTCTTTGTGGTGAAAGTATAGTAAAGCTTTGCATGACTGGCATATGCAATGAAATACTTAAACCTGACAATGTGTAATATAAATACCGTATATATTTAGGCATGGAATTTTTTCTTTCTTGCCCTCTAGTAGAATATAATATGGATAAAGCTATATGCATGAAATGAAGCTTTACACTGAAGCTGTGTACATAAATATCAACTTGTAAAGCCGAGAAGTTGCGATATATTTGTGATGTCTTTTAAATTGACGGGGATAAAGATAATCTTTAGTTATTCCATTTCGTTTAAGACGTATTGTGTAGTAATCTATTTGGAGTGTAAAAACCTTCGTTGTTTTCTAGAATTCGGATTATTGTAGGCACATACAACATAAATTTTATTTTTCATAATTCATAGACTAAAACCGAAACGCGATTAAACTTAACGGCTTTTTCATCTGTGGCCGGTGGTTCGCGACCTGGACGGAATTTCGATATCCCTTCCACTAATTTGACATCCAGATTTCCAGACGAAGTCAAATATTTGTCAGAGAAATTAGAAACATGTTGATTATTAGCCACACCCACATGCCCGCCAAAAACGATTATACCGATATAGACCAATACTGACCTATCCGCTTGTGGTCCTTGAAGTCCTGCTGCGGCTCGACGAAGGGCCGAAGCTCGTCGTCCTCGTAGCCGGTGTTCATCCACTTGTCGCGCATTATGCTCTCGAGCGAGGCGCGTTTCGCCGGATTCAGGACAAGGAACTTCTTCAATAGATTCTCGCAGTCGGTCGACATGTAGAAAGGTATTCTGAAAATTTTGTAAATATAGTTTATCTGGCTGCCTTCATGGGTTTCACCCAATTTCTTGCCGACTCTTGTCTTATTACTTCTAAAAATGATACAACAGTTAAAATCTCTTTCCCATAGAAAACATTAGAAGACAACATTTTACTAAATATATGTTTGTTTTTGGGAGTTTTTTTTTTTTTTTAGAACTTATTACTACCTTGTGTCTTGATGTTTGTATTTATTTAACTGTATGTTTGTTTTGAATTTTGACAAACTACTCACCTCTACTTTCCAATAAATTAAATCTAGAATATACTTTTTTTTTTTTTTTTTTTTTTCCCCCCCCCTTTTTTTTCTCTAAGAACTCTTTCCCTAAGCTCTCCTGAGAGTGGATCCGTCGAAAGGTAACGAGCCGGACACGAGGGTATATAATATAACACCGAGTGACCAAACGTCCACTTCCGGTCCGTCATACTTCTTTCCTGAAATTCCAAAAATGCAAAATCATTATTTTGCCTCCTTAAAATAGCACACAGTATTTTTTTCAAGAGCTTATTAGTGAATTTATTTTAATTTACTACAAAACTGATATATAGTATGATTTAACTGGATTCGCTTCTAGCTACCTTGTTTCTGGTGGAACCCATTCATTTGGAAGACTGGGCTTATTGGATAGTATGACTATGTTTTATATGATGATATACTGTGCATGCTCATTTTGGCTTTTGTCTGTTGCTCTATTGAGTTTATTACACATTACACAGGACAAACAGCAATAGTTTGACATATTAAATAACCTTGGAAGAGTTCAGGCGCTGCGTACGGCGGTGAACCACAAAAGGTGTCCAGTTTCGCGCCCGGAGTGAACTCGTTTGAGAAACCGAAATCAGCTATTTTAATATTCATTTCGCCGTCTAGCAAGAGGTTTTCCGCCTGTAATAGAGTACATTTTAGCATATATTTAATATACATGAGTGATAAAGCTTTAGGACAATAATTATATTTATTTATTTTTAGACAAAAGGTAACTTAAAGTCATAAAAATTAAATATAATTTAAGACCAGGAATTGTGATCGTAGAAAGACTAACTAAAACTCACAAATAGAATTTAGTTGCAAGGATATGTATGTAAAATGTACACAGTATATACAATAAACACTATATGTAACCCTAAAAAGTGTAACCATTTTAATATTTTGCAATTTTTTATATTACCATTGTGAGATACTAATATCTACGGTTGCGTTTGATCTACTTTCCCATAACAAAGGAATACATAGGTTACAAAATGTGTAATAATTACATGAATAAAAAAGTATGATAATGAATGTAGAGCAAGTTAGTTGTAACAGACAAGTTTGTTTCTGATTTACATTGTCTTTAAAACATCTGTTTTTACCTTGAGATCCCTGTGTATAATCCTTTTCTGATGACAATACTGCACCGCGGAGACTATCTGCCTGAATTTGGCACGGGCCTCCTTCTCTTTCATACGACCGTGTAACACTAGATAGTCGAAGACCTGCAAGACGAAATATGTTTTTGATCGTGGTGTGCCTGTTTTGTTCGGCTCGAAGAACCATTTACCTATTTTGTAAGATCCACTGAATCAGTTAAGTAACAAGTAACACTCACCTCGCCACCGGACGCGTATTCCATTACTAAATACAGCGTCTTTTCAGTCTCTATGACTTGAAACAATTTCACTATATTTGGATGATCCAACATTTTCATAATTCGAACCTGTAATATTAAATTGTCTAGTTTTAAAAATGGTGTATTGAAGATATTTCGTTTGCGCGATAATATTGATAACTAAGTTGTTTGTCATACTTTTTCTAAAATAAGTCTCAATATTCATAGTAGTTAGATATAGTAATTAGAAAATGGTATAGTCTAAATCAGTAAGAACATTCATGTAAGTAACGACAATAGACCCTAAATTTACTTACAACCAGTTCTTAAGTCAAGGTTGAAGAACTGGAAAGGAACTTGCATAAAATCTTGTAATTCAATCGTTCAAATATTGATTACATTTATAATAATTTCTTCAAAACAAAACAATTATTGGTTTTATGTAGCCATATGGTTGGTATAGTATGAATAATATTTTCGTCAAGGTTTGTACTAAATGTGAATAAGTACCTCTCGGAACAACTTCTGCAGCGAGCCAGGGTTGAGCTGAGTCTTATCGATGATTTTGATGGCGACCTCCTTCCCCGTCGGCACATGTTTGGCCAACTTCACTTTGGCAAAGTTGCCTTTGCCTATCGTTTTCAGGAGTTTGTACTTGCCTAGAATTTAAACAATTCGATGCTTTACCATGATGTACATTGAGAAGAAAATTTTCTAGAGGAAGATACACAACATACGCACAAATACGAGTTTATTTTTTTTTTTGGGATCCGGGTGGATCCCACTCGTCAGAAAACAAAGGGTATTTAAGATTTTCAGACGACGTCCATCATGTTTCAAAAATATTATAACTTGATTAGAAGCATGTTATGTATGTATTTATTTTGTTGTAACACATGTTCTCTCTTTAAACAATCAATTTGCATGCCCTAAAACTAGAAACTTAATTACAAGTTTCTTCAACGTGGTAACATATTAAATAAGGTACATACCAATATGGGGCTCCTCTGAAGTCCGCGATCTGGAAGAGACTCGCGCACTGCCTCCAGACGAGGCTCCCCCGCCAGCACCCGCTGACGTCTCGGATGCGCTCTGCGAAACACGTTAAATTATTATTAATAGAAGAATTAGGCAGTTAGTTAGTCCTCAGATGTAGAATATATCTGACAGTTCTAAAAGCAAATGATAAAACTAGTGCTATATGCTAAATGATAATAAATGTCATATTACATAATATGACATCCCAGGTGCCAGGAAGTAATAAGATGTAAGGTAGTTTGACGCTATACATAGTATGACCTATGAACAACTTGTTTCGATAGAGGAATATGAGGCCCTATACGAGTACACCAACGATTTTTACCTACCCCGTGAAGTTTCTCGATTGCTTTCGCTCTGCGTCGCCTGCGCCACAGTTTGGATAGAAAAACGGGCGCCAATAACGGCAGGACGCGGTTCCTCATCGTTTGGGGATTTATTTTGAAAGATTTACGAACTCGTTTATCGAAAATGGTTTAGGAGAGAGTGATAAGCTTTCGTCGAGCTTACAAGATTAAAATCTTCCTTACCTAAAATATCTGTTCATAACCAAGAAATTTGTAACTGCATTCTTAAAATAAAAAACTAGATCTAGACTCGAACCCTGGCAGACAAATCTTAGTTATATTTATCATTAGCGATACGAGCGTAATATTTTTTATCGTCTAAAATAAAAATATATAAACAATAATGTTTTCAATCGAATCGTGTCGTCAAACAAATAGGTCAATGGTTATTTAGATAAAACGGTGTTATTGCAGAATCCTACTATAGAGTAAAAACAGCAATTTCAATCCAATAACTAGCTCTACACTCACACACCGTTATTATTATTCCAATTCACACACCAAATAATGATAGCTTTAGTTTGATTCAGTAGCAAAAAGGTAACTTCAAAGTTATGTTGGTTTTCAATACTATTATTAAATTGATGTTAAATTAAATATAAAAGTGACTAAATAGTTTAGACTACTATATATGCTTAAAAGTAAAAAAAAAAAGATAATTTGACTATATTTTTCATTTAAATAAAACACTAAAACTGGTTAAAACGCGGAATATAGCACGGAGAGACTCCACGTGACCACGGCTGCTGCAAACGCATCCGACATTGGGCCGTAATTAAAATAAATAATTAATTTAACTAATATATTTCGCGTTTTAAACCGTTGAAGTGTTTTTTTTTAATGTGTACTACTGACCAAAACTACAGACATATTTAATTTCTCTTTCATACGGAATAATTCATTTACTGAAATTAAGTCCCCGCGGACTTAATCATAATTAAGACCGACCATACTGTCTAAAATTCACCGAACCACTTTCATTATATATGACAATCCCAGTTTATTAATTATCACAAGCACACTGAACTTTAACACGGCCCTGGTGACACGTTTTATTGGCTCGAAATATACAATAACACTAATATCATACAATAAAATGTTGAACTGATAAGTCGTGGGCTGATTTAGTAACCATCTGTGACATGTGTTCATTGTTTACTACCAATAGTGGGAAAACTCCATCTTGCATCATTAGTACATTGTAAAAAGTGACGTATTTTATTTCGCAGACGTTATTTTTTCAACGACATTGGATGATAGACAAGCATGCGGTTCTGTTGGTGGGAGGTGAAATATCGCAGCCATATAACATCCCAACAAGATGCGCTTGCTGCAAGATGGCTTTTTCGGAAACAGGTGGGGATAGAATCCACGACCCGTTGATTGTGACCCGTACATTGCTACCATTAGACCAACGAGCATGAAAACGTTTAGTAAATACATTGAAGTTATGTTAAAGCCGAAGAGCTTAAGTATTGCATGTCATGCGCATAACCTTAATTATGTGTTTATTGTTGTGTAATCAAAAATACATTACAATAGCCACAATTTGCTAATCGTTAAACGGAGAGTGCTTTGTTTTGAAACGAATTCGTTGCAACGTCTTTGGTTATCAGTGCACTTTTATATTGTAATACTTATTGATAGCGAATGAATCATTTGGCTATAGATAAATAAATTGGTGATTTCAAGAACTTTATATGCTATACAATAACTGTTTGGTACTTTCAAAATATTTTTAAAGTTTTTTGTATAACGTAATTGATGTGAATCAATCGCGTAACTACAGACAATACTTAAATGCAGAATATACAAAGACGGCTGATATAGTAGTTAAAGTTATTCTTAAGAGTTATAAATAAGAAATATTTTTTATATTTCGTCCGGACGTACCCAGTTAAGGTAAGTTAAGTTAGGAACCTTAGTTAAGCCTAATCGATATACGAAACATCGATCTAGACAATACCCGTGTCAAACCTTCACAAAATAGAAATAAAGAATTACACTTGGCGAAAGGTGAAATAACCGAGCCATAGAACAGCTAAACAAGATGTGCTGTCGTCCTATATTTTTGGGTTAGGATATACATACTACAATTCCGTGGATATTTTTAACCAATCATCCTCGCGTGTACGGCCTTTTTGTTTAGGAGGTCAGGCGAAGATCTTCGATCAAGTGACAGCCGAGTTGTGGTTCGTGAGCTAGACGGATCAATATACTACTAGTGACGCAAAGACGTGTTTCATAAGTTGTTAAAGTAACTAGTCACATTGTATTTACTCGAATAGTACATTATATAAAACCACTGTAGGTGCACAAGTTAATTCATCGTCTGTATTTTACGCGAGTAGTACACGTTAAAATTAAACACTTTAACGGTTTAAAACGTGATTGTATTTTTAGTTAGTTTGTTATTTGAAAATTATGTTAACTGAGGCCCGAAGTTTCGGATGCTTTACATCAGCCGTGGTGACGGGGAGATGGGGAGAGTTTAACAAAGAGATTTAGTTAGTAAATTTAACTACAACTTTACGGAAGTTCAGAACTTTAGAAGAACTTCAGACTTGAATATTATTAAAAAAGTCAATAGCTTAATAGCAAAACCATCTAATTGAAAACAGTGTTTGTACAGTAAAAAAAAAAACGATTTATAGCACGAAATATACTCGTAGATTTAAGTTAAAATGATTGGTGAGTCAGTTTTGTTAGATCCCAGCTAGTTTTATCCAACACTACAAAACAAGTGGTGGTACCGTAGCTGATTTGACTTTGACAATGAGGATTAGGGACTGAAAGCCTCGCTAAGTATTCGAAACGTCATGGCGTTAAAAATCTATTAAATAATATATTTCCCGTTTTAAACAGTTGTTGCCGTCGTTAGGATTAAGTTATCTAGTATATATATATGAGTAGGAAACTTCACATATCAAGGCATATAAATGTTTGTATTCACTTTGATGTGCAAATTCAGACGAGTCGATATAATAATTATCGCGTTTTTTATTACTGTAATTAATAAGCTAATTATGTTTAAGAACTTTAATATTTTTCACGTGACGGCTTTTTATAAATTAAAAATCGATTTCACATTGAAAAAAATTGACGACACGAGCGAGACTTGAACCGGCATCCACAACGTGACATTATTACCACTTCTTATTGCACATCTTGAAAAAAATTTATGGCACCAATCGAGCTACCGTTAATTGGTGAAACGGATCTATGGATGCCGGTTCAAGTCCCGGCCGTGTCATCGATTTTTTTTCAACCTAGGTATAATGAGAAAACCCGCGATAACCGAGCACCGACGGCAGACTGGCCGACCGGGGGTGCTATTTAAAACTTCACGTGCCCAGCGGAGCATCCACACCCTGAACAGCAGATAGGGCGTGAAGAAATCTCGACCGTTATAATTTACTCGCGTGTCATTTTTCACTGGGCTTTTATCCATCGCCATTTACAGTTTACACGAGGAAAAAACAATTTAAAATTTTATGTACCTTTAGTTTACGTAGAATATAACGTTAAATATACAGCCGACATTGGTTTGTAAGAGTCGTAAGCTGAATCCGACGCGTGCGTTCGCTTTTAGAACCTAACTTTAATGTAAAAATGAAGAAATAGAACCTTTATTTGGAATCGTGGTGTTTTTTAAGACGCATTTAGCCATAGCAGTTTCCCAGACCTTCGCAAGTCCGTGTGGGACTGTTCCAGAAGTGGGACCTTAAAAGGCTGATAAGTAATTCATGCATGTTTAATCGACCGTCAACACTCAGGGGTTCTACGTTTAGCGCAGCATTGTATTGTTTGCGAGAGTCCGGGGAAAAAACAAATTGTCTAGTCTTGCCACTTCAAAAACTAATCTTTTAAGTGAAACAGACACTAAAATGTGTCTGACCTATACCCAACATAGTATAGGAATTATCATATTAACATCTAGTGTACGAAGATAAAGGCTGATTTAACGATATGGACGCCGAAAATTCTTACCAAATCATTCGTACATTTTTTCCTCTAACTCCAAAATAAGATTAATTAACTCCCTATACGAGCCCGCAGTATTTAAATGGAAACGCCACACAACGATAGGCGGTGAGTACCCACACGTAACCGTCTAATGAGAAATAAACGATCTCACATACGAGATTACTGCGCCTTAATGGCTCTGCCACTGTAATCTAAACAGATTTACTTTACGAGTGCGGAATCTAAAAACGTCGCTGCGATAATTATGTATCTAGATTTTAAATTAGATTCCATACTGTCTGTATACTGGAAGGACTTGTATATACATTCGCTTTGGACATACTGAATATTTCTCCACACAAAACAGTAATTTACAATGCGCAATCGTATAACCTTAAAACCATGTTACCTAGCGATGACCAGTACTTCATGATTCCGAGCTTACCTGCAAAGAAAAAAAAATATATATTAGTTTAAAAAATACCACCTAGTTAAATTAATTTAGGCAAGCTCAGAGTGTTAACTAAAGAACAAACTAACTCAATGACTAAAAAACTTTACGACACGAGCGGGACTCAAACCGGCATCAACAGCGTTCCGTGCTGTTGCTCTAACCGATTGAGCTACCGTGTCCTACACGTCATCGAAGAGTTTTTTATTTTCAACCTCAATGACTTCAAGTGAATTGGATGAGAAAAATATGGTAAAGAAAATATAAACAATATTTCGCAGAACGCCTTTGTTACGTACAGTACAGGAGATAGGAACTTATCCGGATATCCGTTCGCGACGGGAAACCGGTGGAGTGGGACGCTCCGTGCTCTACATTATATGGATTACATTACACCAGGCAAAAATACTTTTTGCCGCTATTTTTTGCTTCTTATTAATATTATTTTGTTATCTATTGACGCGTTGAAGAATCCATTCCTTAAATTAAATTTCGATTATTAATTTTAAAAAATGACGACACGGGCAGGACTTGCGCATCCACAGCAGTCCGTGCTACTAAACGTCCAAGGTTCAAGTCCTGTGCGTGTCGTAAATTTTTTAAAATTTCATTCTTGTTATGACTGGATATCTAATTTTATAAGGTAAAAATGTGTGAAAAATTCTATCGTGGCGGACATATTTCTTTGTCTTTAATTTACAAATAGGTTGATCAGATGTCTGTACCTTGTCCGACTGTTTATTCGACTGCTCCAAGTTTCAAACGTGTCAAAACTATGCAGTTAATAAGAAGTTTTCTTTTTAAAAATGTAATTATTTATCGTAAAAACTAGAAGTACAAGACGTTAACCTAAATACCTCAAGGTGTTATTAGACTGCATTGGACGTGTAAGGGTTCGTTACAGGGACGTAGTTTTATTAACTATTTTATCTGAATATAGAAAAAAAACACTACATTCCTAATAAAGATAATTACAAAATGCCCACAAGCATTAGAAAAATAAATGTAATAACATAGAAACAACAAAGCAATAATAAGTGTAAACTAAAGCTCATACAGCAATAGAAATGTATAAATGCATCAAGGTTTAGTAAAATATCTCACACATAAAACATCTAAAGAAAATGCGCTGTCGATCTGTTTTTGGCTTAGGTACTGCAAAAGGCATGCCGTGTATCATGTCGTTTTTCATGATCTTTAGGACTAGACTGATTAGGCTCAGCATGCCAGGGGGGAAGTGGCTTTGTTTCATTCGAATCAGATAAAACGATTTTAACGACTTAAATTTTATATCTTGAGATTTGATCCGTTAAAAGTGTTTAATTATAATATCTATATAAGAAAAATTCCAATAAAACCTTATGCCCCAATCTCACAATTAGTTATTGTGCAAAGATTTGACGTATTTTATAATTTTGCCGTTTCGATATCCACCCGTTTGGAGACGCCTTACAACCTGCAGTCCCCAGTGCACTGACCCGTTTGCGTACTGAAGTGAGGGGCAAGGGGTCATCGAGGGTTGTAGGAGGTTCGCGGGGGGCAGTTAGCGGGCGAAGCGAAAAGCAACCGCTGAAAAACCTAACGGAACATTTAATGAAAGGCGAGCGTTATTCTTGTTACTTCATATTTTTTCGGGAAATTACTTTTTTTGACGGCGGGTGATATGATTTTGTATATAAAAGATACGCCATCTTGTTGAGTCAAAAGCAAAACTATTTATTCAATCAATAACAATCACAGATTATACAATGCTACCCGCATATAGACTGCCTAATATATAACAGTATGTAATTAAAAAATTATGCTATTTAATTTTGAGCTTCAAATACGGTTTGATTTTTTTTATTAAATTATATCTAAAAAGGAATATACCGAAGCTTTTCTTTATATCGACTAAGACGTCGTACTAAGATCCTTTACAAAAATCAGAAAATGATTTGCGTACCCGGTAGACCCTGTGAGAATCGTACTCATAACCATAAGTCACACATTGCTCGCCAAAGACAAACGATCTCGCCCATCCATTCTAATATTATAAAGCTGCAGAGGTTGCTTGTTTGAACATCTCAGCAATCAGTAATAATATTTTTGTGTTTATTGGACCATTTATCAAGGTTGTTGGTTATAAAATACTACGCGACTGTCAGGACCCAAAAATAAAGAGGAAAATTTTGAAAAAAGAAATCTTTTGTTACGTGCGCTGTAAAACTAGTTGAAGATACCTAAAAAAATATGTTTGAAAGAATTATTCTTCTTTGATGAGTCCGACTTTTAAGATAAATTCACAAGAACCGTTTCTATAAGAATAAAACTTAGTCTAACTATTTCATATAGCAAAATAACGCTTGCCAAGTCAGCTAGTATATACATAGTTTAACGAATGGTAATTATTAATGCTTGTATCTTTCACCTTAATATTAGTCATTAGAGATCCGAATGCATGAACCTTTATCTCGAGCAGTTCTCCTAATTAGTGTTGTTAAAGTTGACGGACCACTCCGAACTAATTAGTCCGTTCAAAGTGGAACGCCATTAGGACAACACTAGCGCCACTCCACACAAAGAAGCCTGCATTATAATAATGCACAAAGGGTGCAGTACATAATATGGTAATTAAAATTGACAGAAATTTAGATAAATAGGGAGAAAAAAGTAATCTATACTAATATTATAAATCCGAAATTAACACTGTCTGTCCGGCTTTAACTCCGAAACTACTGAACTGATTTAAATGAAATTTGGTACAAAGATATTTTAGAGCCTGAGAAAGGACATAGGACATACTACTTTAATGCCAAGTAAGGTTGATAGGAGTTGAATAAAGTTTGTATGGAAATTCGTGGTTTTTGAAGCTAAAACAATAAAACTTTCTTCTTTGACTTCTTGGGAATGGGAGTGGGAGCTAGAGTAGGAGTGATGTGAGGTGTGAGTGTTGCGGTTAAGTAGCACTTACAACATAGATTGGCTACCTTAAATGCGCCCTTACATAAATATAATTCACAGTCTAAATAATTAGAAGCCGGATAACCAGGGCAAGACCACACGGACCGTAGAGCACTGGATGACAAAATTCAGTCTACTACAAATGTAGACTGAATTCCATGAGCACATTTAAGTAAGTATTGTAATTTAAAAATAAGTGAACTAATATATTTCAAATTCAACATACAAAGAACATACAATAATATAAGAAAATTCACTAAGTTTGTTGAGAAAGGACATCACTCAGCTGTTGCTGAAACAACAGATCGGTTGCAACGCCGCAGCAGCCAGGAATAACGAGGAACCTAATAAGGAGGATATACAAGTATACATTTATAAGAAACTACTATACATCAAAAATAAAAACGTGTTTTAGACCGTTAAGTGTTTTATTTAAACAGATAAAACTGACCCGATTAAACCCAAAGCTTTTCTTATTATATTCCATACAAGCTAGATTTTCCGAGCCTTAATGTTCGCCAGACCTTTTCCCCACCGCAACGTTGACAACGTTTCATACAGGATTATTAAAACTTAAACTGCAATATTGTTGGCGAACTCTAGTTACCTGTCAACCTCACCTGTCTACTTGTCTTGCTAGACGGGTGACCTACATGCTCTGCAAGCCAGCTCGCCACGTGACCTGGTGGCTTTGCACAAAGAACGACATTTGAATTCCATGTAAGCCCGTGACGGGCCACTTTAAAGTTTGGAGTTTTAAAATATTCGCTTCGGTTAATCGTGACCAACAGCAAAGCTCAATATGTGAATATTAATGTTAAAAAACTTAGCAGCAAATTGTAAAAAAGGCGCCTTCTTCTCAAGGTAGCATATATAGCTATAGAAGGTATGGCTTACAATCAACGAGTCGCGGGTTCGATCCCCATCAGATTTAACATGTTTCATTCATAATATCTTAAAACATGTTGGACGTCGTCTGGAAATCTGGATATCAAATGGGCAGTAGGAATATTGAAACTCCATCCGGGTCAAGAACCGTGAAAAAGCCGTGAAGTTTAATCGCGTTTCAGCCTGTTAATTTTTAAATATTCAGAGCTAAAACAGGTCTACAGTGCATATTGTTTAGATTAAAAAGCTTCTAAAAAATAAAAATAAATTGAAAAAAAATCTGCAAAACGCTGCAAAAACAGTTTAAGATAACGAAAAAATATGTATAAAAGAAAGATTCCTCTTTAATGGTCTAAAAAAAAGTCCGTGACGGCTAGTGTTTATATACTTGAATGCAACAAAAAACGTTTTTAATTATCACTTGATATAACATTGTTTTTCTTCACTAATTTCTCTATAAAATGATCCATCTTTCATTCTAAGATATCATATATCATAAGTATACAAGCTAGTTAAAAGCAAGTTAAAAATAAACATAATAAAAATGTATTCGGTAGAAGTTCGCGTGCGCTTTGTAAATTAATATTCCTATACGCTGCGACCCCGGCACTGTTTCATTCCAAGCCTATATGGAGTTATTTTTATTACATGTTGTATCTACGTTTCATTGTAATGACGTAACGATCAAGGTCGAAACAACAGTTTTGCGTATGCCATATGTTTTAACTGCTCTGATAAATAAAAAAATCAATTTAAAACGCGGAATGCATAAGTAAAATAAAGGATTTTGAAATCCAAAACCGTCCAGGCGCAGTAAAAATCGCATGTTTCGCGTTTAGAACCGTTAAAAGTGTTTTACTTTATATATATTCCACTCATAAACTGTAAACCGTTCAAAGTAGGTATTTACCACGCGAGTTATTCGAAACTTCTTGTCGTGTGCCTAAATAAATATACATGTATGTTTCGCGTTTTAAACCGTTAAAAGTGTTGTATTTTATCTATACTATTTGTGCAAACGAATTATAAAGAATCAAACGCGTTCGCTGCATATTTTACCTAAATATCGTAACTATGACTTGCTTGAGAACTGTCAATAAATACTACAGCTAAAACGTACACCAGTCAGCCCTAGTGAGTGATAGATCTTCCAAAATCTTGGCATGCATGCATATCTAAGTCAAGCCATTGATGCATTGCAGGCAATAAACCTGTGCCCACTCAGCTCTGATTGGATGCACAACATGCTGGAACATGCATACTTTACTGAATCCTATTTACCAGATATCTTCCTTTTACACCCATAATTACACTTTGAACACTTCAATACAACATCACTTCGCAGTTAACACACACTGTCAGTACACACGCACTTAATATTATTACAATTCAGCGTTTATAGAGATTATTGGTTTATTTAAGTAATATTAACCATCAATTTAGAGATTGTTTATTTAACTTTAGTTTATCCTTTCTTCCTTTTTTATAATTAAGGTGTTTAAATAAAACACATTTAAAACGCGATATCTATATTAGTTAAACTTATTTGAAAATCATATTAACTACGGCCCGACGTTACAGATGCACAATGTTGGAGCAGCCGGGGAGACTTCAATATTTAACTAATATATATCGCGTTTTGAACTGTTAAAGTGTTTTATTTAAATGTGCACTACTCGCGTAAACTACAGACAGTATTGGATTCGGGTGTTTTAAATGTACAATGTTTTATATTAGTTTCTTTTTTATTATTTATTGAAAAATTATTGGATAGTAAAAGCTGTATCATCGACATCGACAATCGAACCTCAACTAGCTACTAGCTACCACCTTATCCTCATCAAATTTGTTCAGTCCATTAATACATGCATCTAACGCGCAATGTAATTTCAACCCTAACCAACTATGATGGAAGTATGAAGTTTAAATGGTTTTCATGGCTTAATGATATGTAATATCTATTATGGTGATATCGATTTTCTTAATCGCTCATGTAGACTCATACTTCTTTTGGATACTATTAGGTGGTGATGGTATAAGATGGTCAACGCCCTCGCCATTTTTTAATGATAGACCAGGCCAGACAAGCATGGAGTTAACTTGATGGGAGGCAAAATTGACTGGGGTAGTCAAATAAAATATGAACAAGATGCGCTGTCGACCTTTTTTGGCTTTGGATATTTGGAAATCCACATACTGAAACGCGAATAAACTTCACGGCCTTTTTTTCCGTAAATAGTGGTTCGTGACAGGGGTGATTTTGTTATCCCTACCACCACCACCACCATTTACCACCCAGGTCGAAGGCCAACATGTTTGGACCCTGTGGGGATGGAACCCGTTGATTATTAACCATACAATGCTACCATTAGACCACTCAGCCTCTCGCTGGACGCACCCACCATCATCATTAACGCGACCCAAAACGCAAGAACGGCTTTGTCTCTCGTCGCGTCACGTGGGGGAAGTAAAGTCGGCCGCGCTGCAACATCGATCGACACTGACTTACTGACCCACTGCGAATGGATACAGCTGAACAGTTATATCGATATAATTTTTTCTACATTTGCGAGATCATTTGAATTGCCATGCGTGCCTGATGAAGACTGAGAAAAGCAGGGTAATTAGTTTTGAATCGATAAATTATTTGTTGTATTTTGCAAATCTCAATATTTATAACAATATATTTAGTTAAAAGCTTTTCTCATGGATTTTAAACAAAATGATGTTTCCCAGTCTAGACGAAAATACAGCTGTAAAAGCTTGCAGAAATTAAAGAGGTTTTTGAACTCAGCGCAGTATTGAAGCGGTTCGCTTTTTCACCTCCAATTAAAATAATTCTGCGGAGTGCTGTCACCATTTGTTATTTATCATTACTTATTTTTAACAATAGACTTTTTATACGGACACAACATTACTACTTTCGTGTCTAAGTATAAGTTTTGGCAAATAATTTAACGTACAAGAATGATTCTAAATCTAATTACCGAACACGCAGTCAGATAAGATGTAAAATACACACTTCACGTCAATAATAAAATTATAATAACGCGTCCGTCCAGCCCGCATAGGCTTACCCGTTTCTTAGCCATCACTTAACCACCATCGCTTAAAAATACAAACTCGCGTGCACTCCCCTATAGCACCAAAATGATACTGCGGAAACAAATACGAGGGGGTTGAAATACAGCTTCAAAGTTAAAACAGCTTAGCTGAATACCGGAGACGAGCGGAAAAACGTTGAAATCTCTGAGGCATAAAGTTCATTTTCATTTGTAATTTGGTTAAATAAAAATTGGACTCCATTGTTGTGTGATGGAACGCCATTCTATCAAATTAATACGAGGAAAATAAACCATAACTCTTCGACAGTAAAGTCTTAATTTAATTGTTACTTGATCGTATGTAACTATTTTTATTTATGCACCGCTGTGCTTTTCAATTTATCTGAATTCTCAGTGTGTTATTAATATTAAACATTATTAATATTTTTTTAAATGTAAATTATATAAACGTTAATATGGATAGGTAAATAAAAACTTCTTTTGGATAATTTGAGTTTTGTTACAAATAGTGGTAAGTTTTTAGGCGAATTTTCATTCACTTCTAGGTTATCTATTATCTCCAATACTATTTAAAGGAAAAGAAAAAAGTTTAGACACTATTGCGCCTGCGTGAAGTAATAGAAAAAAAGTGCAAATGGCTAATACCTGTTGCTTTTGCAATGTAAAAATCTCTAGCACTGGTTTGCACAGACACCTCATCATCTGGATGACACGCAAGGAAACTTTTCGGTTAACGCCTTTTTAAAGCGGATCCTATCCTCCGGGCGTCACATTGCCACTGAATAAAACTTGCTGGAGCCTACTTATCACTGAACGTACTCAATATGGGTAAGTCAAGAAATTCTGACGTAACGGAAGCCGTACGAGGGAAACCGTTGAAGTTCACTCGGCTTTTAACACTTTTACCTGGTGTTAGACGAGGTGCAATAGCGTGTGTGTTTGCTACCTATCCATTGTGATAATCCGTTTTGTCAAATCGGTGTGACTTGGCACGCCTCGCATTTATTATCTGTGTAGAAGTGTAGGGATTTGTATCTACATATTTATTTGTTTAACATTGACATACAAAGAAGGAATTATAGAGCGAACTAGGTATTTTTGAGTATAAGTTATAAATATTTTAAACTGAATAATTACCTCGGAATCAATGCAATAAGAACGAAGAAGACCTTGCTTGCTTACCTGTAAACGGATAAAAAGAATCGTATTAAAATTATGAATGTACCTTCGAAGTTGCTTACATTTACTCATGAAATATTCTGCATTGCTGCGTTTGTCATTACGGATTTATTTTATCTAAAATGTTGTCAGGGTTCCGTACGGAAAAGAAGAAACGGATCTCTAATACTAAAATTTCAGTGTCTGTCAGACTGTGTCACACAGTTTTTTCGTTTTATAAATTTCAGCTGTCGCCATGACAACAAGTATTAAAAATAAAATAAAATTACTATTTAATAGGGAGCTTTCCTATAGTACATTGTATAGGTCAAAAATTTTAATTTTATCTCGGTTACTATTATTATTGTCTATAGATCGTTTCAGGTACTTGAAATATTCACAATATTCTCATTTAAATAAAACACGCTTAACGGTTTCGAACGCGATGTGTTAGTTAGGCTTATTTAATTGTATATTAATTTCAAATACTACATAATTAATACATTTTGAGTTTGAAACCGTTAAACATGTTTTATTTAAATGTTTATTATCGCGTAGGCTACTGATAGTTCCTAATATTCTGTTTTTTTTTTGTGTAATAGTACTATTTATTTTAAGAAATTTAAAATTTGTGGCCTTTTTCGCTAGCCAATAAACGATATAATACTACTGTTACGTATATATACAATGATAATCCTTTATTATTTTTAATATAATTGAGAAGTGTCACAGAGAAAAATAGATTAAAAGGAAATGCCAAAGTTCTCATGCACGACTGAAATGTGAGCACTTAATTTTATCAGCGGGTGTTAAGAAACGAACTCGCTTGTATTGGGGGAACGCGTTCACACACAATTAATTACACATGCTAGGCATCGGGTCTTTTGATAGTGGACTTGCTTCAGTTACTATTTAGTTAGTGAATCGACAAATGGACTTTAGGATTCGTAATAGATTTGCTATTGGATCAAACCCATTTGGGTTTTCAAACATAAAACTAAACAAAACAAATCTTTAGTTTTGTCTTTGTTGTTTTTTTTTCCAAACAAACGTTACAAGAACATTATTGAATAGTTTTTACCTCTATATGGTTCTTGTTTATGCCTACATTTTGTAGAGCTAACCAATTTGTTTAGTTTTTCTTACTTTATTACGTTTTCCTTCAAATCTTATCTTCCGTTTGATGTGTACATAGAAGTATGGACAGTTTTGGATTTTAACAGCTTTGGATCGTCGTGCCTTTACGAGTTAATGGCATCATCAGAAAATGTAGAGCTTCCTCGAAACAACGACATCAAATCAAAAATCCACGTAGTTTTGCCGTGAATGCGCTACATAATTTATATACTACTAGAAATGCCCGCGACTCCGTCCGCGTAGAATTGTTATTTTGGGCAACAAACCTAATCTTTATACATTATAGTCGGACGTTGTCCGCGTCCCGTCGTGCAAGTCATTCTTAAAATATAGCAAGCAAAGAAACCCCACAAAAAGGAATAGTTTTCCTCATTTTCCCCCGTTTCCCAGTGTTTCTTTCGGTCGCAGCGTGATGTTTTATACCCTAAAGCCATCCTCGATAAATGCTCTAACCAACACAATTTCAATTCGAGCCAGTAGTTACTGAGATAAGCGCGTTAAACCTAACAAACTCTACAGCTTTATGATATTAGTATAGATAGGCACTTACTACATTTTAACAACAGATTTATCAATGATTTTATGAATTGACGACTAGGTGTAATTTTTTTAATGATGTGACTGACGCACACATATCATGCTTACAGATATTCCGATATTAATAATGTCCTCCAAGGCCGTTCACTTGCCGCATTATCGTGAATATATTGCCAACCTTTCTCTTATCTCTTATCAATTACCTATCTATGAGATACTAATCAAGATATTGACTGCTCGGAAATAGTAGCATACATAATATATTTGTAACGCAAACAGATTATGCAAAACAGCCGGCCGAAAGGCCTGTCCACTACACCATAATGTACCATGACTATAATAGGAACGCTATCAAAAAACTACTTTTTTTGTATTGCAATAAGTATGATAGTGTTGTGTCTACTTGACCATTGTGGCAACTAGCAATACCGAAGCGTACATCATTTTAGGAGCGTCGACTATTCGTGGAGAACAATTTTCCGTACTCGAATACAACGCTGTTCGTTGGTATAATCTTAAACTTTACAATACTAGGAGCTTTAGTTACCATTTCTCTGGGCATAGTAGAAAGTATCGCGTTGCTTTTTCCAGCGCGAATAATATGGTACTAAGTAGGTAGGCATAGCTTAAACCTTCAAACAGCGTCAGTAGATTAACCTTAAATCAAACGTTACGACGATATAAAGATGTTCTCACAAATTACCTGTACTGAAGAACGCGGCGAGACGGGCGACGTGGGCGTCTTTGTGGCGCTCGGTTCGGCTCTATGTTCCGCAAGCACTCGGTGCTCGTGTTTCGTCCCCACCACCGACCGTTTGACTTGCTCCATCCTAGCCTGTATCGCTTTCCTGGACATAACTTTGGTCTTTTCATCTTTCGTACCTCCGTCAGCCAGCTTTCTCATCAAGCGAGCCGTCGCTGCCACAGAGTGCTGCTGAGTATCTGAGTTTGTTCTAGCTAATCTGGTAGCCGGTCGGGTAGCAGGAGCTGTTCCGCCAGTACTGCTCCTCGTCGTTTCGTTTCTGTTGAACGGGACAACATCGTGTTCCGTGTCCGAATCGGCTGGTAGGTATCCTCCGCCCCCGACAGAGGAGACTCCGGTGCGTAATAAATTCTCATGTTCCGCGTATCGCACTCTCTCGTCGACTTCTAGTGTTCCGTTTTGAGCTCTCTCTAGACCCCGTTCCATTTCCCCGATTTGCCGCTCCAACTTTCGAAGCACATCATCCGAGGGTGGCGTTGGACCATTGTCATCCGGTGGTTCTGATGCTTGGAATGATTTGAGATGTATAGGATGTGCTCTGTTCAGTTCTAAGCGTTTCGGAGCTATTCCCGTCGACGTTACTTGGTACTGAGCTCTTTGGGGTTGGGGTGTCTTTTCTAACATAGCCAACGATACAGGAGAGGGTGGTGGGGCGCCATTTACAGCTGGACTATCCGGCGCTGGGGATACTCTCGGAGCTCGAAAGCTCTTCCGCATGAAGTCCTCGCGAGTTAACTTACGCTCCATGTTTACTAAATCACCATTATAACTTTATATCACTTAGTGAATATTAAAGTCACACATACACATCAGAGTTCTATCAGTTTCCCATACTAACACCTAAAATGAACACATAAGAACTATTATTAACGAGATAACAGACATCGATATCTAAAACGTGACCGCCGCTTATTACTTATTGATGGATTGGCAACGATCGATATAAAAACACAGACGATAGGTAACAATGACAACGCTGGCCGACCACTTTTGAAGACCTCGGCCAACCTATGACGTCACTCGGAGCAATACATCAAGAATTCAGTTGACGCACGGACGCTAATACTATCCTCATCAATTGTAGATTTACAAATCGATGATATCAATTATTGAGACAACTTCACATGGGCAGAAAAGTTCAAATTTCAAGGTGATTTTCTTGTCTATAACAAGAAAATAAAAGCCGTATAACAGCAATTGTAGAGCTTTGAGTAAAAGAAAACCTTAATCAACTCGTGGAAAGGAACGATAGAACTTGCCAACTTTGTTAATATGAAACAACAATTATAAAAGGTATTATAAATGCAGATTACTTACTCTGAAGTAATTCTGTATATAAGAACTGAATTACATAAATCGACAGTGAAAATTGGCAAAAGACTACAAAAACATTGAGTCATTAGTTACAAACGAAGTAAATAGAAACAAAACGGTAAAAATAGAACGATGAGTATGCGAAGGTGTAAAGCGTGAACTTTGTCTTAAGACCAACAAATGGACAAAAATAAAGCAAAATTGCCGTGTGACGTCACGTCCTTGGCATGAGTCTACTTGTTCATACTTGTACTACGTCAATTAGACGTTAATACTTGTAATGACTTTGCCTTTCATTACACAATCCATTCTGCATTTATGTTTCAAGTTGCAAATAACAAACTACTTCTGGCGACACCTTGAATACATAGCAACATTCTTGTGCTTGAAGAATTAGACATTAGGCAAATGGGATTTAAGGTTGATCTATTGACTGAAATTCTTAAATGACAATAGGTTGTCATATTAGAATTTCCCAATAGTAATAAACCAATATCCACCGGAGCTCGCAAGCCAGACAGCCTCGTTCTGATATCTGGAAAGAAGATAAGCCATAGTTAGTAAAGAAGATCAGACCGATCACCGTGAACCCAAAACAGTTGCTGCACACAAAGCTCTTGTACCTGTAAGAGACGCACAAACACCGACACACTTCAATCCATAGGACGAAAAGAACAATGAAGCACACATAACGTACACAGAACACAATTTCCAATATATTTTGACAGTCAATGGATAGATGAGAGGAGTGATTACAATATGGAGCAATATTAAAGATAAGAATAAAAGACAAGTAGTTGAACCAAATGGAAATCTTAAATGTAACGGCCGGCCTTTGCAGGAACTCGGCGTAAAATTCTGTGAAAGTCGTCGATTATAAAAATATATTTGCATCTCACGTGCTCCGTTATTTTTGGAACGATTCTCGTTTAATTCGCGTCTATTAACACGCGAGTTATGAATTGAGTGGCAGCGGGCGAATTCGGATTTTTCGGATACCGTCAAGATTTATGAGGAAAGGCATAAACAATCCACATGTTTTTGCGATCTTCTGTAGAATGTTAATTGATCACCAGACAATACGTTTGGAAATTTTACATTACACATTACTTTATCGTAATTTTCTTTTACTATTGACACGGATGACACTGTGTACAGGTTACAAAAATCGGAGTAGTTAGTTTTAAAGACTAAAAATATAGTTCGCGTTTCGTCGTGTGAAACGGCTGATGTAGCTAGTTAACTGTGATTTTCTTATGGATGAAAACAATAATTCTGATTTCCGCTAGCTCTTATCAAACATAAGCCAAACGTTTAATGAACTTCGCGTGACTTTGTGGCGGAAACCGTCGAATATAAATCTGATTTCTAATTCAAATGAAGGTCAGTGGGGCAGTTGATCTGAGATTTTTACCCATTCTTTACTAATAGTCTCTTATCCATCAATCTGCGAATATTTTTGTTCGTTGTTTTAAAATATATAATATTACATAAAAAAAGGCGCCAAAAAGGATTCTTGGGAGTTAAACTGATAATTACACAATCGTAATTATAACCTACGAAGTCAACTTTCATGTGATATACAAAAGCTAGTGCGAGCTGTAAGCTCACGCAAAAGGTAATATGGGGTAAAAAGGAATAACTTATGTATACGCTTATTTCGTATATGTCGTTTGTTTTCTTGTGTATGTTTTGACATGCCTAATAGTGTGCTGTCAGAATTAGCATGGCTATGAAGATGTACATATTTAAGTACGCCAGTTAAACATTGACACAGATGTACCAAAAACCGTTAAGCAGATTAAAATTTCAAGCCAAGTTGAAATTATGTGCGATTTATTACTGTTTTAGCGAGGTGAACCACTTTCAAAATTTAAGGCAACCGAATAGTGAGCTATCGTGACTAAAATGCTTCCACTAAATTTTAAATTTCGTTTCAGCCTATTATTGTCCCACAGCTGGGAATAGGCATTTTGCTTTCTCCCCCGTGGCCAGGGCAAAAATAAGGTAACAACAATGTGTTTCGCGTTATAAACCGTTAAATTATTTATTTAAATAAACTACATTGGTTAACTTGGAAACACCGCGACCAAAACGCTAACAATATAATAGTGCGTACCTACTTAAATAGGCTGACCATATATATACGTTGAGATTTATACTAACACTCCTACGCAAATCGACAGCCATCTTTAAACGGATCAAACAAATTCGCTATTTAGTAGCACTGCGCGCTCAATACGTGTCTAACAGAGCTCGACGGCGCGGCATTTTTTGTTACCGTCCGAACCTGTTTTGTGCTGACTTTTTTCAATAAAAAAAACCGTCTCGGGTTATCGGTACGCTCTTTCAAGACGGTAAACGTTTAATCGAATGTAAAAAGACACGGAAACTGCGGACTCTGAAACGAGAAACGTGTACTTGAGTGAATCTCGGGGCGAGTTTGTTGTCTTTTGTTCGCAACAAAATATGCATGAAATATATTCCGTCCGGGTCACCACAACCACAGAAGAAAAAGCCAAAGAGTTTAATCGCGTTTCAGTCTGTGGATTTTCGAATATCCAAAGCCGAAATAGGTCGCCGGCACATCTTGTTTAGATGTGATGTGAACCCCATGTTTGCCTGTCCTTTTCTGTCGCAAAATAAAAACAAAATGAAACAAAGTCATTGCGCTCGTAATAATGGGCAATTAAACAGGTGAAGTGATATGTCGCTTATTTATTGCTTAATAACAATTTAATTACGGACTTAAATCACAAGGCCAACAGCTGGAAGATTAACAACTGGTAGAAACAGTTTGAGTCTTTTTTTCTACGCTACAACTTTAAATATAACTTTTAACGGTTTTAAACGCAAAAGTTATTAGTAAAAGTTCATTTCGTATACTTATTACTAACAAGACCCAATCAAAGCCAAATTGAAACTGATGGCGCTAACGTAGCATTGTCTTTGACATTAGAGGGTGTCTCTATATTTAGTCCTCCTTCCAAGTAATTAAATGATGAAATCCTTGAATCCGTTTAAATGCTAAATTAAAAAAAATAAGTCAAATAATATTTGTCACGTTTTAAACGTGTTTTATTAACATGTGCCATAAAAAATTGTTAAGAGACAAGCAACCAAGTTAAATTTTTATTACAAGAATTAACATCCCACTGCATCATTTTTCAAAACCGCTCAGTGACTAGAGACTTTGGCAACGATGTAGCGTGTTATATGATACACTGCAACCAGTCAACTCGTCTGCCTGGCTTGCTTTCGTCACAGTGGATGGCTAGGTGCCTACACAGTCCATAAGTATACACAGTGGATGACCTAAGTAGCTAGGGCTGGCGACAGTAGTTTAAGAAACGAAACATATATGAACGGGTACAACTTGACGCAATACAAGCAAAGCTTATTGGGTTTGTTTGTTTGAAGGCGCTAATATCGGAAAGTACTGGTTCGAATTGAAATATTCATTGTATTTGTTGGACCATTTATCGAAGTAGGCTGTAGGCTATAAAACATTAGACTGCCACCATAGGAGCGAAGAAAACAGAGGGAAAAGTGGAAAACGGGGAAAATTATAATTTATAAAGCTGAGGAGGCTTTTTACAAAAATGATATAATGACACTTATGTAGAAGCTACTTCTTGCTTTTTAATTTGCAGAATCGATAGTGCTATAATTCGTACTTGTAATTTATTTCATACGACATAGTGTAAACTCGGTTGGCAACCCTACGAGTGACATAAGTAACAAACACATCGTGGGATGACTCACGGCACAATCAAGTTTTGCGTTAACATAACGATCTATGTCACGTCCTTAGTAAATTACCGTCTGAAAATGTGTAAAATATGTTTCCTGTGCCCTGTCCAACGAAACCATTAACTGTTTCTCCGGGTTTCGAACCCACGATCTCTAGTTAACGCAACACTAGGCAACACGTGTCTTGTTTAAATTGAGGCTCTCAAATAAATGTTTAATGTATGTGAAAAGAACATTTCGCAACTATCTAAACCGGCCCCATTTCCTTTAGACATGTGAACCTCAAACAAAAAAACTGCGCAAACGGCTGCGGCGAGCATGACTCACGCGCAGCGTATAACCTGTCTATATTTCGAGGCATTTAGCGCCATATGCACATATTTCGCCTCGACGATCAATTGTCAACGCCATAAAATCGAATATATAAATTTTTTACTAGAAAAAATTCGTATGATAATTCTTCTTTATATGGACCTATTTAGTATGTATGTATTTTATACACTGCGATATTTAGAAACATGCGTAATGAACAAAAATAAGCATAGATAGACAGTATGACTACAAACAAATATTAAAAGAAGATGATATTTTCAACATTATCAAGACTTGACAGGGTTGATAATGAGCAGTGGTGGTCACGAGGAGACTGCTGCTGCAAAGCATCCGAAACGTCGGGCCGAAGTTAAAAATCATTTTCAAATAAGTTTAACTAATATATCGTGTTTTAAACCGTTAAAGTGTTTTATTTAAGTGTGTACTACTCGCGTAAACTCTATAGTACGTAAGGGTGAACTGTCTATACAGTATCATCACCTTATTTAAAATGTCTAATTGACTTGTCGTCTTTTCATTACTTTATCTATGAATTCTACCGCGATGTTGATTGAATTAAATTCTTATCTGTGCGCTGTAGACTTTGATCTATGGCTCAATTAAAAACGAGTCGCGAAAGTGGTCAGCCGAGATTAGTTAAAAATACATTAGAAACTGATATTGATAATTTCACTTTAATAACAATAAACACTGGAAGCGCGGTCATTGCTTTAGAAAGCTCACTTTTCCTTTAATTAAAGGAAAATAAACACTTATAAGTTCTTTGACATTCAACCAAGTTGTAGTTACGTCAAAGCCAATATCAAGGTGAAAAATAAGGTGGTATGAAAAAAGTTTTAAAAATGTATACAACAAACTATGTTTGCACAACTCGTATCACTTCTGGGTATAAAAATAGGTAGTAGTCGAGACCAAATACCTAACGCTTATATAAATATTGATAAAAATCAAGCAGTTAGCGAGGAGTACATATTTTTTACATATTTGATACAAAAGATGATAGATGTCGTTAAATAATATATTAAAAATGTACCTAAAACGACCGTCCTGAAACGTAGTTATTATGCTAAAGCAGGAAATTTCATAGAGCGTGTAATTAGTCCACCATTACAATGTATTTAGCCCACATTGTCAACAATTGCTTTTGCTCTGGCGCTAGGTTAATTTAACATTGTACGTTATTCATCACTTTTACCCGTTAATGACTGTCGCGTTACGCATTAGAAAAAACACGAAAAAAATGATCAGATATATGAGAAAAGCTTTGACGATCAAAAGACATGAATAACTGGGGGGTTTTGATAAATACCACCGTGGCTGTGCTTTGCAATTTAAGTACTGTAATTAATCATTTCTCATTTACTTTACTAATCCTGCAACGTCACGTGAGCAATTACCCGTAACAAAAGATTGTTCATACCAGGCGGACCAAAATTCTGAGATGACGAGTCACATCGATCGTTCTATGTTTTCATAAGCGTCGATCCCTATTAACGAAAAACTGTAAATTGTTGTTTTTTAATCATGGCTAGATTTGTAACCAGCTCCCACAAAAATATGACGCAACGCCATGTGGGATACCACCCACATTTCCGAAGCTATAGAAAGTTTTCGACATTGTTTTCAAGAAGCCGTGTATAACTTTGAACTCTGACAATCTTTAGACCTCGCACGGCCTTGTGGAAAGTTGGAGGGCTTTGTAATAAAAGAATTTGCTTAGAAACCTCCAGTGTCGAACTTCACACGACTTCTTTAGCCTTCTCATAAAATTTCTTATAACAGCTGATTTAAAGTGATACAGCAAATAATTACCGGATTACGAGTATGTTTAAAATCCGACTCAAAGGACCATTTTTAACAATCATCAATCAATGTTTTTGTTAGTAAATTTCCCGCATGGAATTTTAAATTTCTTTGTAATTGCCTGACATAATTTCCCATTTATAAAGGACAGTCCTGGCCATAATAATTGCATCTCAAGAGTGGTGGGTGGGTACGGCTCGTTAGCAATCAGCGTAATTTTTTCCCATTTTCGAGATTGCGCTCGCCTCATTACTTTAATTACTGTCTACAGAGCGCCTCGTTGCGTTAACTAGACGGCAGTTGATTTTGAGACAAGTTGACATATTGAAACGTTTTAGACAAGACCAAGAAGATTTAATTTAAAGTATCTTAAAAATCTGCTATTTCATTATTCTAACATTGAATTGTACACGCATTGAGAATATATAAAAAAAATAGAAACTGGAGGAGATCTAGTATTACCATAACGAAATAGAAAGCCGATTCAGACCGGTCGGCGTTAATCGCATAGCCGAGAGGCAAGTACGTTTGAGCCATGGTAGAAAAAATATGGTATTCTGAAAATAACAAATCGATGTTAGCAAGGCGGTTGAGCTGTACTTATGTAACATGGAATTTGTAAATTGAAAAATAATAAAAAGGGAATGTATAAACTCCTCTCAGGCACACCACTTATTTCTGTGTCATGGAGTGATACGACGTATGCCTGGCCATGTGGAACGCCAATGTAAAGGCTATTTACCGATTATACACCTCTTTAAGTTCAATGTCTGTACAAGCATAAAGAAAGATTTTAAAAGATAAAAATATCTAAGCAAAAGAATTATTACACACTCGATGAATTACTTTTATGGTCAAACAGTGAAATTGTATTATTCCCTATACATTTTATATTAGAAAACGTTTCTTTAATTGATGTGTGTGAAATCCCGTTTCCCCCTCGTGGGGCATGGGGCGAATACATTGTGTCCGTTTCACTGATTCGTTCTTTAACAGGCAAGTAGTTAATCAGACTTCTGTAGCAATGCTAGGCAATGCGTTTAACCATTTGGCGGTCTTTAATTGAAGACAACGAGAAAAATATTATGTCTAATTACAATTCCATCAGCCGAATAGGACCACGTGAATTGAACAACTGAAAAAGTGTTTATATGTTGAACTTACTTTAGTTACGAAGTCTTTAAAATGATGTTGAAAAAATATATAGTCGAGCAAAACCATATGTAAATTATTATTATTTAAGCCACCCGCGTATATGTATACGTAGTTTTTAAGTTCTTTTGTTTTGTAAATCTCATTATAAATGCACAAGCTTATGAGAAATAAAGTCTATAAACCTAACTTAGCCTAACAGTTTATATGCAACGTTTCTTGAGACGAGTAACGAATGATAACGGTACTTAAAGATGAATTGTACCGTCATCTGTGTCAGTTACATCTGCCACCCAGTGAACAACTGCACATAATGTACATTTTTAATATATGTGACGTATAACAAGCACGTATAGAATATAATTCTAACCGCAATGTAAACTAAGATGGAATAACAGATAATATTAAGTATATTGAAACAAAATAGGCTGAAACCACAAAGCGCAATCCACGAGAACTGTTTACGTGTCGGACGGGTTTAAATTAAATTAATTTATATCTCAGATATTAACGACATTCGGAAATTAACAGCCTCGTTGGTGTAATGTTAGCAATGTATAATAACCAACGACTCGTGGGTTTGATCCCCACCAGGTCTAAAATCAATTTATTTTCTGAAACATGCTGGACTTCGTTAAGAAATCTGGACATTCAATTGGTGGTAGGAATATTGAAATTCTATGCGGGTTATGAACCACTGTTCATGATATATGAAAAAGCCGTAAAATTTAATCGCGTTTCGGCTTCTTTATGGATTGCTGAATATGCTAAATAGGTAGACAGTGCATCTTGTTTGGATGTTATATGGTTGGTGTATGTCACCTTTCCTATGAAGTGAACCCCAAGTCTTGCTTTATCATAAAAAGAAGTATTTTCCACGTCATTTACTTCGAAATTTCCAACAATAATGGAACCACACCACAGAAAAAAAATGTCTTCCTAAAAGAGGGGAAAGCATAAAATTTCTCGAAAGCTTCACGACGATCGGTGAAAGTTGTCCAATTTCGGATACTAGACATTGAAATAATTACATAAATCATAATTAAAAGCGGCTAAAACGATGTAAAACAAACGACCGTGTATCGCGGCCGCACTGCAACAGTATTATCAGATAAGGCGAGTGATAAGAGTCGTAAACACAAAAGCGATTACGGATCTCTTTTTGGAATAATTCTTAATTATTTTAGTTTTCATTGAAATATTAGTATATAGTCTAACACCGCGCCCCGCTCTCCACCTCCGTATCTAAATGTTTAAATCTGTAGCTTAGCATTAAGCTTTAGAGGCACTGGATTCGAATCCCAGGGAAACATTGATTACTACTTGCATGCAAAAGAACTGATCATAATCCACGGGAGAAAACGGGATTTCGCATTTTAAAAGTATTCAAGGTTTTAAAAAGCGAAATAAATTAACTAACTTATTTTTTAAATAAAACACTTTAACGGTTTAAAACGCGATATATTAGTTAAACTTATTTGAAAATGATTTTTAACTTTGGCCCGACGTTTCGGATGCTTTGCAGAGCTTCAGGCTGCTGCAAAGAGTTTTTTATTTAAATGTGTATATGGTAAATATAGACAGTATTTAACTTATTTTTAATGTATTTTCACTATGCTTTGCAGCCATGGTCACCGTTTGAAGTGTTTTATGTAAATATTTACCACTAGCGTAAACGACAGACAGATTTAGTATGAATTTTACTTTAGAATACTCTGCGATATATGTAAGTATTTTTCCATATGTAACGGGCCCGGCTTATTTTGTTAATTAAAGGTAGGGATACTACAATTTTAAGAATGAATATTAAACGGCCCTCAATCTTTACAACGCTTGGTTTACTATTCAGAATATTCTACAAGGTTTCCGAAGAGTAAATATTGGAAATACTTATAATTGTTTGAGCATGGTGTATTTAAATTCGAGCCTCGCCCGCCGTGATCAAACAGCGACGCGCCAACATGGCGTTCGTCGTACACCAAGTGGGCTATTTGGGTTATTTTGTGTGCAAATAAGCAGTAATCGACTGTATAATTAACACTGACTAGATCGGGCAGTTGAATTATTACATTATTGTTTATTCCTCTATATTATTTATAACGAAATCCAGTATTTTTTTGTACTAACGCGAGTGGTACACAATAAATAAAATAAAGCCAAAGAGTTGTAATCCAAAATGAATATAGTTGTACCCTTATTTATAAAAACTACGAAAGCTAAACTTTTCTTTTGTATAAACACAAAAAATTTCCTTCTTTCTTGCAATATCTTGCGAATTTTAAACACGGAGAAAACTTGGTTGATAAAAGCGTTCATAATCAAATTACCTGAGACAAATCAAAGAAATGATTTATCAGCAATGACGAAACTACTGTACGTCTTGAACATCTTTTTAAAGAATTATAGTTTGACTGGTAATACAATATAAAATTTTCTTTTATTTTAATTAGGACTCTAGCTCACAAGGCTACCGGATAGTTAAGATGAAAACGCGGATTCAATCGGTTAATTCGCAATTTAAACCATACTGCATCTTAATTTATTGGTGTCGTATAGTGCGTATAGAAACCGAGCCGAGGCCGAGCGGCTGTCTTTTGTCTGACTTGAGGCTAGCTGCATTGCGCCTAATCGCTTAGTGCATATAAGCCCTTACAATTTCGGGGTAACTTGACGGTTTATTAGAAACTTAAAAAAGATTGTAATGGGATAAAAAGCAATATCGTGCAAATTATCGGTGTTAAGGTCAAGTCGACCTCAGCGCGAGGACGTCAGACGTCCGTTTAAGTTATATCTCTTTAAACTACAATAGCGAACATCTGTTCAAATACCTATTCAATGATTACAAGTGTATGCCAACTTTAAGTAAGGATAAAACTTATCCATTTTACGGCTTATTCATGATTCGACAAGTCGAGACGACGTGTAACATTTTCAAGAATAATTTTTTAAATTAACTAACATATTATTATTATTTTAAGTTTATTATGTAGGTAAAATGTATTTGTTAGTATGTTTTGCACTTCCTGCACATTGTCTAGTTTAACCGTTAAGTTTCTACTCGGCTTGCCTGGAAGAGATGGCTTATAGCGATTAGGCCGCTCGGTGCACTATAGTTGTAAAATTTCATTGTGTATCTTGTATGTGTAAAAGTGTGAATTGAATTAATACATTTTGGACCTGGTGGGAGTCGCACCTACCGTGGTTTGCACGAGCCCGTCAGACAAATAATAATAAAATCCGTAACCAATATTCGGGGCCTCTCCCCTTTACCTGTGTCCGGTTTTACATATTACGCGCACCTGCCCTTCCAACAGGAGAGCGTATGGAATTGTTTACGCCAGCTGACATAAAATCAATTTAATATTAATTTCAGCAAAATGACATCAGCGTGGAACTGAGCCCTGTCAACATCAGGTGTTATCACGCCGAAGACTGATAACACCTTTACCGGAATGATAACTGATAAGAAAACAAGTGGTTACTTTTTAGACAAGTTTATCATGCCAGCGCCATTATGAACATGCTGTTGTTCTAATATGGAAAAATATTTGCTAATGTCATAGAAACTTCTTTGTCCATTCCACAATTATATAATATAAAATATATATTTACATGCAACTAGTTATGAAAAATGGTTTTTATAAAGGGTAAGGTGAGTAACAAAATGATAAATTCTATATAAGTAAACTGCCTCTGTAGCCAAATGGTTAAACATATTACCTAGCATTGCGTTAAGCCCGAGAGGTCCTGGGTTCGAATTCCAGGGAAGCATAAAATTGTTTCGATCGGGCAGGGCACAGAAGTCTGATCAACTACTTGCCCGTTAAAAGAACGGATCAGTGAAACGGACACAGTAATGTGTTCGCCCCATGCCCCACGAGGGGGAAACGGGCTTTTACTTAAATAAGTAACAACGGAAAGATTGCTTAGCTTAGCCATTTGAAATCACAACAAGGAAAATGTACTTTTATCGCTCGTTATCATACCAATGGCAGTGTTTTTATATAAATATAGTTTTTGTGAACTAACGAGTAATAATATATAACAAGGTTTCAAAGTACTAAATATGTTAGGTAACTCTTACAGTTGATCTAGAATCTATAATATAGTTTTATAGGGTCAAGATATATACAGAGGGAGGTTTCGTCCTAACATCATTGACAGAACCCTCATCACCCATCTCGTCACGTACGGAAAAAGTGAGTTTGCTGTTGTTACAAATTTATGTATAGGATCAGAATGCAGCGCCATGCCTCTATTTACACGAAAAATCGTTCGCCCGCCGGCCTTGTACATGAACAAAGACTAGAATTATATTTTATGTATGCAAGATACCTAGTTTGCAAGATAAGACATTTAGAATTGCTAATTAATAACTTCAAGAAGGTTTCCTAGCTATATGAAAATTGTCGAAGCGAGTTAAACGTTGGCATTTTATCCCAGAACAAAACGGCGTACCGGTTGTTGTAATTCCGGATATCAAGGTCCAATTACTGTCGTTTCACTCGGCCGAAACAAAACCTTCCAGCGCCGAACTGAACTCTCTCGAGCGTAAAAACAAAAACCAAGTAACGCCGAACAAGATGATCGATCATGACTCACCGTTCGCCATTTAATCAATTCGCCAATAACTGTTCATTTAACAAAGAAGTTTCGTGGCGCAGCTTCTGATGGCTTTCATTAAAGAGAAAGAGTAAAACTCGACCTAGATGACGATACTAACGAAAAGAGGAGCCTTCGTATTAGAATCGAACGGCATTTTACTTAATTGGTAGAAGGGAATGTTTGTCTAGAGAAAGAATCGTCACCAATCCTTCAATAGCATCCGATCAAGGTAAGTGACCTTTTCACGGTATTAAATCTTAGTCAAGCACAGTCACTGTAGATCCAAGTTATTAGCTGAACCGCCGGAGCGAAACGCAACGGTATCGCTGCGGAGAAATCACGGATGATAATATGAATTACACGAGAGCAACTGACATCCTTTGCACTTTTAACCTGTCGTTACGTACGCATTGGAACCGTAGTTTTTATGATCACTAAAACGATGACTGAGCGAGACGTGCGCTCCGCGCCACAACGGAAGGGAAACTGGAGGCATTGCGCCCGCGCCGCCGCGCCTACCCAGTTATCAGCCTTCGGAGGAAAGGAGTGAGGGGCTGAGAAAAGTATATGTGACGTGGAGATAAGACAAAATTATTCACTCTTAGCTCTTGTAACCAGCCGGGTCTTTACCCGGGTAAAGAGCAAGAGGAATTTTTAACCTTTGTACTATCTCTTTGTAAGGCTTTGAACAGGTGTCATTGACTATTGTTTCTGATGAACTATGTTTAATTTGAACTTCCCATTTTGGTTTATACATTTTATCCATTGCATTCCGAGCCATTGCTCTAGGCGAAATTATACTCTCAAAGGGTCAATAGTACTTTTTAATGTGATTTTCCCACAACTGTATTGTGTGTTGTCTCACATCCTCAGCGCAAATAACTTATTCGCAATAAAACTCTAATGCAATATTAATCAATAGGAAAACCAGTTTCATTATAATCATGGAGTTAGGTACATGTTTTTATATGCTCGCACGCGGATGTAAAAAACAAAGCCAATCTGTTCTGTTTCAAAATTCCCAAGTAAAACCTACTCTGCAATATGAACCTTAAATAATAAAAAGTAAAGTAACATAAGTTTTATCTTTGTATATCCGTCACTAAGATATGTTTGTAATCATTTCTTAGCATATGTTAAATGTCATCTAGAAAATCTAGTGTTTTTGCGACTCCAATAGTGAACTACAACCAAAATCACTGGAACAGGTCGAAACTGCTCCGTGCGCATCTAGGTTAGACTGTGCGTAGGATCACGTGACCGTGAAAGTTGCGTGTTTCCATTTCCCCTTACGTCACGACAATATTATCGACATATTCAATTATAAAATATTAACTTTTAACGCTAGAGCGAAATATGGAGCGGTTAGAATAAAAAATAATAGTCTGATTAAGTTTTTTTTATAATTTAAAAAAAAGTTTAAATCATGAATAATTCTTATTATAAGGGGCACAGTACAGATCTCTTCAAACTTTTTGGCCGGGCATCACTAGCGCGACCGCAATTTTGCGCGTGGTACTGTCAATTTTAAGCAAAAAGTCGAGCCCCCCCGCACCCCCTTTGTCGCAACTGATACCTGCTTTATGAATTCTGCGCAACGATCCCCCCGCTAACTTCATTCCGGCCAAAAAGTTTGGAGAGCACTGTAACTATTGCATAGCTAATTGTTGCCGGCACATGTTTTAGACAAATATGGTGGACGTTGGAATCTCGATATCTCTGTCGGCTCAATATTATTGTTATTAATATTAGTGTATTCATATTTTCCAGAATTATACTTACTATAGAATTCTTACATATTAGGATTTCGTCTCGTGTTCTAATGAAAACAAGTGAAGCAGTGAGTCACCTTAAGCGAGCGGCGGCAGGTAACACTATACAGGCACCGGTTCTGCAACGCGCGACCACCGCCACGTGATTTGCGGTTGAAAACGCGCTATTTTCAAATAGGCCCCGACAGTGTTCAACGCGGAATCAATTTTATTTGCTTTGAAGGTAAAAAAACATGACACAAAAAAGAGAGACACTTAGAGAACGTCATAAAATATATGATACATTTAACAATAAAATATATTCTTATTTAAAGTTATTTTTATGAAAGAAGTAATAGAATATAATAAAAAACAAAATGGACATCTGGATCAGTCTGTATGTATATTATAAATTCCGTGAGTTTTTAGTTATTTTATGAATAAGTAAGTAGTGTATGTAGTTTACGCATCAGTAAATAGCCATATCACGGGGGCCGTAATTGAAAATAATTTAACATGCGATATACTTCTAGTATTAAACTGTAAAAAGTATTTTATTTAAAACTAAATTTACTAACAATATATTCGTATTTTCTTGTGACGTTATCATTTTTTGTGGTGAGCTTTCTTTCGTTTAAAATGTATTGAAAATATGACCCGACAGTTGCTTTTTAGCAGGCGTGGTCACGTAATGTTGTACGTAATAAATAAGTCATTAATTTCCGAACAACGTTCATCAACAAAGCAAACAATCCATAATACTTTACGTTTTGTACTCTTGGCGATAACAATTGATATAACGAATTGGTCAACGGTTTTATCGTTGTTTACCTTTAGACGTTTGTTAATGTGACAACCCAGTTTAACAGCCGTGGTAAATATTATTTGTAGTTTACACGGGCGATACACCTTCAAAGAACCACTTAAACTGTTTAAAAGGCGAAATAAACTGCATTATGACGTGGGAAATCTTATAACAAATAATCTAGGTATGTTAGTTTAAGAAAGGGGCCTTTAGGCCAAAGTTACATGCATAAGGAGGCCCCCCTCGGGGCACCCTTGGTCTAGCCGCAAACACCCGGGCTCAATACGTCAAATCAAATGCCAATATACTCCGTTGGTCTTGTGTTCGAATACTTTGTCATAAATGTTTGTAACTTAATAAACCGCTTTTATATTATATATAAGGTAACATATAATTTAATGTAGACGATGATATAATACTTTGCATCAGAGAGTTCAGTCACCCAATCAATTCATGTGGTCAAGGCACGCAAAAAACTGAAACCCAAAACTGGTCGCTGTAGTGGCAGCCGGCAAGATAAGTAGGTTCAGTGACGTCAATCATACTTTTCAGTAGGTATTTTAGGCACTAGTCAATAAATGCTATGTTTATTGGTCTTAATAAATCTAAAATAGATACGTGAAAAAAAAATAAAACATTCAGCGTTATTGAAATGCATTCTTTTAAATATGAAACAAGTGGCACCATAGCTAGTAATACGATTGATACTCGAATATACATTTTTTATTGTCTCTATAATGCGCATATAATAAAAATCGAATTACGAATAAAAAATCCTTTAAATAAAAAAAATATCTTGCAACGAAGATTAAACTTGAAAATGTAACTACTAGAGCCATCTATCGGAAAGCGTTAAAATGTTAAAAACAAAAGAAAAATAGACACAAATAGTATCTGTCTTATAGGTACATAAATTATCTCACTCGGCACACACGCAACAATCAATAAGATATAAATATGCTCAACGAAACATTGTACTACATTAGGTTGAGTAAACTTATGTTTGGAAATGAACGGGTCTTCCGCTACTCAGCGCTAGATGGCGTTTCACAACATACTCGTAATAAAATGTAAATCTACATACTACGCAGTACCTGGTATAGGTTTTACTCAAATTATCTAACAACATTATTATCAAAACTTGCGTTTTAAGATAATAATATAAGCATACACTTATACATACGAAGACACTGAAACATTGTAACCAAAAAATTCATTCAGCTCAATAAACACAACACAAAACATTCTGTATACAGTACGTATACATTTTCGTAAATATAAGATCACACGACCGCGCTAAATATACGCCACACGAAAACGTACCATCTATATTTATCCACCACACTCTTATGCATCCATTACGCAATTTATTTCATCGATCGCAGTTCACTTGCGCTTTCAACAGTTCGCGTCCTAATTATTGTGGCCCTAAATTGTAATAAACTAATGATTCATATAAAAATTAATTCTGATCTATCTCGTTTTTGGTACACAAGTTGTCCATTAATTATAAAATATACATATACGTCACCCATATAACAACAGACTTTTTTAGGCTTTGGATGTTCGGAAATCCACAAACAAAATCGAAACGCGCTTTTTCATCTGTGCACGGTAGTTCGAAACCCATGTAAACCGCTGGATACCTGCTATTTAATATGCAGACTTCCAGACGAACCCTAGAAGCCTGTGATTAGAAAGATGTTGGGGATTGAACCCGCGACCCGTTTATTATAAGCCTGTTAAACATAATTTTATTGTAGGTGCAGACAAACAAATAATAAAGCAGGGAATTATACGGAAAACAATTACTCCTCGCCTTAAGTTCTTCCGAAAAAGTTCCGAAAACACCCTCTTGCGCCGATCCGATTCAGCACGTGTTCCGTTATATTTAACTCGCTTCCTGCTATAGCCCAGTCTATTCTGGTGCACTATCAACTTTTTACACGTCTACTCTGCTTTTAAATTTTGTTCCAAAAGTACTTGTAAATTCAAAACGGACGGACGGACAGTGCAGACACTACTAACGAACACAAAAATGTGTTCGCCCCAAGAGAGGAAAACGGGATTCACTTTTTTTAAGTGGAATCTAACGTTTTCCCTATAATTGTATATGTCGCTTGGTATTATAATTAATTATTTTAGTCTAATATTATAGTCTTAATCGGGTGCCCATTTAACAGTCTTTGTAACGTTCTTTCTATGGACTTTCTATGGTATATATAAAAGCACAAATGTAGTATGAACAACAAATAGTAAAAAGTAAAATAAATTATATATTTTTCTTTTCAAACATTATAACGCATTTCAAAAACGATCCCTTAGCATTTAATTTGTTAAATTAAAGACATAATAAATATATCAAGGTTCTTGAGAAACAGCGTGGTTAAAGATGGGCGGTATTTGTGGTAGAATCCGTTGCAACATCGCAACCCAAAAGTCTACTACTTTTATATTTACTAACTTAAAACTCGACTAAAGAGAAAGGATCACATCAAACCTCGGAAGAACGACTCGCGTCCGCGCTTCACATCTAAGGGAGTGTATTGTAAATATCAGAACCCTTTGTTGTACGGCCTTTGATCGAATTCACTTGGACGAACGTTTGAAAGGTGCTCGATCAAAGTGCTCGAGCGAGGCTTCAGATTGAACCCGAAAGCCCTAAATATGCATTTCGTTCAAATGGCTATTGAAGTACTTTCGATAAATATAAACATCCCAGGTACAGGCGGGACTTAAACCCGCAGGGTGCGTTGTAATAAACATTTATTTATTTATTTATTCATTTTTTCCATAAGTGTATATTATATTATTTTTATTGTTATTTTTCGTTAAAATGAAGGGTAATGTGGTACACTTCCTATAAACGGTATTTTGCTTCAAGCTGGTAATACCAACTATCAGAGGCAGATACATCGACTAAACAATAAAGGTCTAAATAAAACACTTTTAACCGTTTAAAACGGGAAATGTATAAATTACATATTTATAATTTCATTTAACTACAATCCGACGTTGCGGTTATTTTGCAGTAGCCGTGATCGCGCGGCACCGCTGTAGTTAAATTAAAAAAAAAGTTAACTAATATATTTCACGTTTAAAACCAACCGTAATCTGCAAACAACACTTAACTATCTAGGTCCGAAGGACGGAAGGTCTAGAAACAATGATTATGGCAACCTCATACATTTTTGAATACTTTGTTATCCAAAAATGGACAAACACGTCCAACTGTGACGTATATATCTATAAAAATAACTCACATCTTAATCAGTGCGCCTGTCATTGTGTGTCACCCGAGCTTATTGTTCACATCGTGCCTTTAAGACGGATAACATTACTTTACGATAACTAATATATGTATTGTTACCATAATAGAACGCTCAAAGACTAACGAACACTTATAATCATTTCAAGCTATTTATATTGAATTGAGCTTGAAGAATAAGACATTTTCAGACATCAATCTTACATCCGTTGATAACATATAATAATATAAAAGAAATTCGTTCACTATATTTTATTTTTTGAGGAGGACAGACAAGCATTACGTTCACACAGGTGAGGTTAGTTAAAAAGTTAAATAGCCCAGCCATATAACATCTTAACAGGATGTGTTGTAGACCCATATAGGCTTAGGTTTATTCGGAAATCGTCAGCGAAGCGCAACTTAAATTAAAACTTAGTGCTTTTAAATAAAACACTTTAACTGCTGCTTTAGGCTGCTGCAAAGCATCCGAAGCGTCGGGCCGAAGTTAAAAATCATTTTCAAATAAGTTTAACTAATATATCGCGTTTTAAACCGTTAAAGTGTTTTATTTAAACGTGTACTACTCGCGTAAACTATAGACAGTACTTAGTGCTTTGTTTCAGACCTACTAAAGATTATTTCTTAATATTAAATTAAACTTAAGCTATTCTCTCTTCTGCGCACTCGAATGCAATGTTTAAAGTTTCTCAATTGCTAGACGACCGTGAAAAAATAGAGAAAAACAGCGCAGTGAGAATAAGCGTGATAAACAATACTTTTCAACAGCGGGGAAAAAAGTCGTCGCTTTTTATTGAATACAAAATTCTAACTTTCCAGTACAAAGGCGGGGAAGTGCACTTCTCTCGCATTATATAATATTCGAAGCGGAGAGTAGTTAAAAGAGAGATATTTTAATTCACAACCGTTGAATTTGAATAACATTTCACGATCGGTATGAATATTTTTCACTGGCCTATGCAGGTTATAACTGGCTATTCAGAAATTAATTGAATACTCTTATTAAGTGGCAAACAATGTTAGGGCTGGCAAAAGTGATATATTTCCATGTAGGCATCTACATAATAACATCATCTAGAAAAAGATAAGATCATTGAAATACGCCGTTGAAAATTGAGTTTTCACTCGTGTAATAAACTGTTGAAAGTTTTAAATTTAAATCACCTCATTTAATCTAAAAAAAAATATTTGTATTGGATAAACTATTTATCAAGAAAGGCTTTAAGCTATAAAACATTAAACGAACAAAAACAGTGGAAAATATTAAAAACCTTGATAAAATAATCATCTTTAAGGATTTCCGTTGCGTGTGCTTCGAAAAACGGTCCTAGAAGCCAAGACATATGTATGAACAAATGATTGCTTCCTAAATTATCTAAAAAATTACTGCGAAAAAATATGTCATTTCAGATAAACTCAGAAGGCCCAAAGAAACTAATGCATTCTTACCAATTATTTGTTAGGGTTGTATCAACATAATAATATAATTATTACAACAAAACAACGTTTGCCGGATCAGCTAGTTAATAATATAAAGAAGTGCCATCCCTATCTTACACTAGATTAGCCACGCCTTCTCTTTTGACCAAAACGAATTAGCTTATCCACTGGTTCAAAAATTGAGCGGAATGTTAAAATACCAAAACAAATACATACTATGGGTATAAATATATAAGGTACTTGATAATGATCAAACGAATGAAACCTTCAACACCATTGACAATCGAGTAAAAAAACTTCTTGGTTTCCCAAAAAAAAAAAAAAAGAATATCTGCATGAATTATTTTCATACGTTAAAGTAAGCGAAACAATAAGGTAATTGTAAGCTCAATTTTTATTCACATCTTAAGAATCAGAAATATATTTGTATAAATATATAATTGTATTAAAACACTTTAACGGTTTGAAACGTGGTACATATCGCGTTTTAAATCGATAGTGTTTTATTTCCATGTTTACTACTCGCGTAAACTACAGACTAAGACTAAGTTTTGTTATATAATATATCGACTAGTTTTACGAATGGAGGAATCGACTGATCGTGTTGTAATTTTTCCAAGTTATGTCACTTAACTGTAAAACTCTTGTATTTCTTGCGATAGTCACAATGAAAACAGAAATACGTCTTTGGTCTTTAATTCTCTGTGAATATAATGAACCATTGATCGATAATATTCTACAACATTGTCTTCACACAGGGAATGTTTATGAAAGTATGGCAATTACATGTATTTTTATAACATTATTTTGTAAAAACTTTTAATTGATTAACGTTTTTTTCCATTTGTTACAAATTCTGTATTGGAAGTACAGTCGATGTAAGATCACTTATTCAACATTTGTTACGCTACAAAGATTTAACTTAAGATATATACGACATAACTACCTTCGAAATCGTATCTATTTAAATCAGCATTTATATAGATCTCTCTTTAAGTTTAAGATATACCTATTTGTATATCTTAGCTATATATATTGGTATTGCATTATAATATTAAGATCGACGTAGAAAAGACATTAACATTACCTAGATTATAGATACCATATATGTAAGACAAAGTATGTTCTAGAAGCTAAGTAAAATATTGAACTGCATTATACAATTATAATTATTTCAATATTTACTGCGCCGTTAAAGCTGTGAGTCTAGTATCATATTATACAAACAGACTACTTACTACTTGTTAAGTATATTAGAATTAATAACACTCAATAATCGTTGTAATTGACGCCCACATAAGTATCTTGTATTATCCTTCTCATCCCATTGTCATCTTTAAACGTTAATGTACATAATACGTTGATGGTACATCGGAAATACACACCATAACATATCTATCTAATCTTGTGAGCGCGACACAGTTGATTGCTACAAGGAAATCGTTAGACAAATCGAATCACGTATCAAATAAACAAACAGACATTCCAATATCAGACGCGTATCTTGACACGAGACATCTTTGTGTTGCACGTTAAGGTTGTGCACATTTATGATTATAAATACTTCAAGAGCTAAGTGTTTCAGAGGCGCTGCCTAAAAATAGACTCACCTTATCTCTGTGAGAGTGTCTGTGGTGCGTCACGGGCGGTGGGTGCTGCGGTGGATTCTGCCCGGTGACGACGACAGGTAGACCGTCCACGATCGTGACCATGACGCGTTTATCGCCGCTCCGTCGCCTCTCGGACGAGTTCCTCCTGCGCCTCTGCTCGTCGGCCACCGGTTTCGAGAAGACCGTCCTGCGATCGAACATGCGCGGATCCGCCTGGTTCTCCGCCGCCCTGGTGGCCGGCGTGTGGCTCTTGGACCGTTTCAGGAGTCTCATGACGTGGGACTTGATCGCGTCCGGTTTGCTGACCGGCGGCGGTTCTGGTTTGTGTTTGTACGATTGAGAGTGCGCATGATGGCGCTGCACGGACACGGCGTGCCCCATGCCCGGTTGTATCACGTTGGAGAGGCTCTTGACTGCGTAGGCCGCGTCTACTTTGTTCCCAGCTACGCACGACACCTCGTACATCCCGACTCCGATAGTTCCTTCTAGCTCGAGTCGTAATTCATGCACCCATTGTCACATCCATTCACTTATGCCACTGCAATCCTTCGGTTGCGTTAAACACTGGCGATCTTGTCGAACCGGTTACGGGAAGAGGCAATTAAAAAATCATCAGCCTACCAGTACATGGACGCGTGATAAAAAATCTTAATTACGATTTTTATAGGTCAAGGCGCGCACGTCCGTCCGTCGCGGGAGCGGCCGACTGACTAACATATTCAAACTTCGCAGCGATAATGTTCTCGGCATCGGAGTCTCAATGATGTTTGAATGATAAGAGGATGCGTTCAGTCGTGGGCGATGAAGCTACCGCAAAAGGTCAATGTTTCGGTGAAGTCATCACCGTAGAGTGCGCGACTTCTAGCTGACGTCCGAGCAATTAATCATTTGGAGATGATGAAGTCGAATTAGTAATTTGCGTACTCATTGATATAATGAGCGGAGAACGGATCATGGATGTTATCTATTTTATGCTTAGTATCAATTATTACTTGTTATAGTACTTGGTTGTAATGTATATTTTCAGGGCATCGTGTATTTTTTAATTTATTGTTTAAGATTCTAGTGAAATAGTGTCTGTATTTAAATAAACACTTTAACAGTTTAAAACGCGATATATATTAGTATTGATTTTTTAACTACGACCCGACGTTTCAAATGCTTTGCAGCAGCCGTGGTCACTAAAGATGGAGTTCTGACGTCAAGTTAAAAAAGATTTTAGTGAAATGTTAGAAACAATTAAATAATGCATGTTTACTCGTAGTAAGGACAATTTTTTCAGGAAATTTTATGGAAATGACAAGTCTAATTCAACTATCGATAATTTCAACAATGATTGATATACCTACCGAAATCAAAGCTTTGTTCGATTTCTTTGTCAAGTGACTAATACAAAAGCTTTTATATCAGACAATGTGATGGCTTAGAAGCAAACTTGTATTTAACTTCGATGTTGTTAATAAAGCAACTTTGGGTGTACTAAAACATTTCATGTCAAACAATGTGAGCAATTCCATTAAAAGGCGGGCGTTTATCACCCACGGCGGTTGTATGGCGGGGTAAGAATTTTAAACGAATAGCTCATTTCAACCCAAAACGAGGACGAGCCCTTTGTACGAGGCGATAACGCGATTTTCTAAAACAATCCCCCTTCAAGGATGAAAAAATTTGGCGAAAACCTTTTCCTTTTACGAAAATTCTTTGTTTAATTGGCTTAGTTAAACTAAGCGAATGAGATTGTAATCAAGTTGGACATTTGAATGGGATATTAAATATTTTACCTTTTCGTTACAACCTATAGATTCCCCACAATTGGGCTAAGATATAGCGAGGATTTTGGAGCTTAGACTCATCACGCCATTGTACGTTTAGGGCTATCTATCGCTACTAATTTAACATTTATATTAAATATAATTTATAATTTTTAAATAGTGTTGCCGTATACTTATCTAAATACAAACTCTAAACTGACCACTAGACCAACTACCAAGTTGTAATAAAGTAAAAAGAACCGCACTCTGCATTCCTGAAAAATGCACAGGTTGAATCATAGCATTGCTTCTTAAAAGGGTTGTTTTATATAACGGAAATGATTCAATGAATTTCAGTAAATGCGAGTGCAGAAATATATAACAGTAATTTATATGGAACCTTATAATTCCAGCCTAGTTTATTTCTTTATTGTTATATTATATTCGCAAACGAACGTGTGAGGGTTACAATTGGGTAGAGTCGCCAAATATCAACTTCGGTGGAACAGATGGCGCTAGCGTAGCAGTCTTTAACTTTGACTTCGGAGACACCCACCATCTTTCGTCTCCCCGTTACCGCGGCTGCTGCAAAGCACCCGAAACGTCGGGTCATAGTTAAAATAATTTTCAAATAAGTTTAACTAATATACATATATCGCGTCTTATTTTAATGGGTACTACTCGCTTAAACTAAAGACAGTATTTGAGTAGACTAGCTCAAATGGTAAAACCGTGGTCGTCAGTTTTTATATACATAAGCTATCACTAACATGTGCGTGTTCGACTCTCTTAGCCGTCGTGTCCGTGTAGTAAAACTGGTTCGAAGTTTATGTAAGTAGTAATTACGATATATAGCAGGTACCGATACTCATCAATTAACGCGGTTAGCGTGGAAACGAAAGAATTACACTCCCGCTGGTATATCCTACAACACTACTAGCGACGAAAAGGATTAGTCAGATTTTAATACTAAGAATAAATATACTATAGCCAAAAATAGAAATCATATATCTATATAATATCATGTGTTGTCTGCAGTTTTCACAAAGAAAATGCCGGTCACAGTTTAGTTTTTTTTTTACGATAACATATGTAAATAACCGAGCTGCGAACGGCTCGACCAATTTTGAGTTTGGGGATTTAGTAATTTTATCCAAAGACTAAAACCGAAAGGTTTACATTAAAAAAAAAATCGAATCCGCTACCCGTCGATTTTTACCTATTTATACTAATATATAAAGCTGAAGAGTTTGTTTGTTTGAACGCGCTAATCTCAGGAACTACTGGTTCGAATTGAATAATTATTTTTGTCTTAGTTAAGACATTTATCGAGGTGAGCTATAGGAAGCGAAGAAACAGCGAGAAATGTCTTCTAAATCTTTTAAGATTAACTTGCAAGAACGACCGGAACGACAGGACGCGTACGACGGGATACGAATGGCGTGGGTAACAGATATAATTTATAAATATGAGGAGGAAGTTCTCAAAAACAAATTTTGACGCCCAAAATAACTATACTATACGGACGAAGTCGCTGGCACAGCACGCAGTACTATATATATTTTCAGAACTCGTGGAATCACAAATATTGAACATATTGACTTTATTTACAAATTCAATTATAAGTATATATTGAATTATTGAAAGTTGGTCAGAGAAAATAGTCAATGAATTGAACGCATTTTTCTCCCAATTAACTTATAACCGATACCCATGATTCCATTGTTAGGAAACGCAAGTTTACGTTAGAAACAATTTGTGAGCGTAACGCAATTCCGTTTAACACTTTTCCATAGGTGATTCATATAGACTCATTATAGCCTTCCTCGGAGAACGCTTTCGTTGCTTGCATTATTCATACCCTACTTAATAACTCAGTGTGGAACAACATAAAACATAGTACCATAACATATATGTTGAACGATCACAAGAGCTTCAGCGCTTAAAATGCTGAGGCATAACAAACTGTAGATATAGTAAATAGCTGACACGGCAAAACGTTCTTTTGCCATATGAAGATATATCGACCAAAGTTTGATTACCATAAAAAACGTTCTTGTTGACTTAATCTTAAACGACAGACATATATTCGCCGCAAAAATGTTTTAAGTCATTTTTGTAAGAATCATTCCTTCGTATATATTTTCTGGATATCTTGAACCCCTCACTTCACAGCTTCACATTTTTTTAATTCGACCCAGTGGTCCCTAAGATTCGCGCACAAACAAACTCAGCTTTACAATATTAGTATAGATAAACACTCCCGTGTTTGTCATCAATAGACAGGCCTTGGCAAGTGGCAGAAAAAAATAATAAGTAAAAATGCGATTTAGTGTTCGCTTTCTCTACTTTTTACACTGTCGGGTTTCGGTTTAATAACCTACTTGTTTTATGTTCTCAGGGGACAATAAAAACGAACCTTGAAAACTTCGCGTAATAGACTAAAAGACGACGTGAAGCCAAAATACGACTAACGGCGTTCATAGGCTGTCCTACAATCAGGTTTCTGAATCTTAGCCTAGTAATGAGTCTTTTATTGATTCAGTATGTCATTGCGCGGGCGGCCTTTACTTTCACTCAATTTCACTTAGACGCATTCGAGTAAAGGTCTCAATTACTATTTTCATGTAATCGTACTATTTATTTACTTATATGAATCGATTTTATATACTTTTATATAAACCGGTTTTATCATATTTCACCTAGATTCGAACCCGGGATCTCTCGCAATGCGATTAGATCGTCTTAACATAACTAGGATCGCATAACTGTCATTCGACTCGCAACATAATTTAGTTACGTAATTTCTTGTATGGAAATTTAATCAATAAATATGGAATTAAATGCGACGCACAGTAATTGATACTGAGCGATCCACATCAACAGATATGTCCTATTCAATATACATTTGAGGGGCGGAGAGAAATAACGTCCAGCCATTTAAGATAGCGTCCGCCTTCTTCTATAGGGCTTCCGGACCCTCCCCCTCCCTTCCCCTTATCAAGGGTATACTAAAAGGTATCTACACCTTTTAGTACACCTTTGATAAGAGTCAGACATCAAATAAACCCTTGTCACCCAGTTAAGATTCGACAAGGTACCTTAACTTGACTATTGTGTAGAGTTTGCACTGTAGATTTTTTTAATGTATCTAGTGAGGTAGAGCAAGTATTTTTTATGAGAGAGGGAAATTAAAATATGTCAGCCATATAACATCTCAACGAGATGCGCTGTCGATCCTTTCTGACTTTGGTTATTCGGAAATCAAGAGCGCAAATAAAGCCACGCCATATTTACACGTGGGTGGTGGTTCGTGACCCGGCCAGAATTTACCCCGCCACCATTCAACATCAAGATGTCCAAACGAAGTTTGCAGGTTTCAGAAAACTTTTTTATAAAATGCTGACCCGGTGGGGTCGAATGTACCGTTAATTATAAGCTTAACATTCCTATACATACAATTACATCAATGAGCTCGTCAAAGAATGGACACAAATAAGCTGACAAGAGTAACTCAACGACACGAGCTTGTCACGCTTATAAATATTCAAAACTCAAATGAGGTTCAAAACTCAAAAAGTAAACAGAACCGGCCTTTTAGGCTCGTAAAACACTGCTAAAAGGATTATGCCGAATTGTCGCCTAAAACAACGAACCAATATCAACAATAGTTTCCAGTTTGCGATCAAAACCCTATGCAAATGTGAACCCAAACTCGAACTATTCCAATAAACGATGGCAATTAGACCACTTGGTACATATTAAAGTTAACCTATGAGCAACAATAATACTTAGTAGTGAGGAAATTATATTTAGTTTTACAGGAAATTTAATTCGCTTCTTCAAAGCTAAAACGTAAAGAAAACCCCACAACATGGCAAAATGAGTTGCAAGAAAGTTTAAACAAGACGCTATTTCTTATAACATAATAATAACAACGTAAGCCTTGCCTTATTCTATATGATAGGGTCGGAAAACAGTTCAAAGAGAGAGAATTCCCTCTGCAAACCGTTTGAAGTTGCATTTATATAATTTGTTATTTATGCAGTTGACGGGAACATTTAATAAGACACTTTTTACTTAAAAATGTAGGATAGTAGTGCCTTATTATGTTAGCCTTGAAAGTGAAAAACAAAATTGGTCAATACTGTCTGTAGTTAACGGCGAGTAGAATACATTTAAAATAAAACACTTTACACGGTTTAGAATGCGATATATATAAGTTCAGCTTATTTGAATATTATTTTTGACTTTGACCCGACGATTCGGATGCTTTGGAGCAGGCGTTGTCAATAGGTTTACACTCCGAGCATACAATACGTTTCAGACCGATAAAGTGTTTTATTCAAAATTGGTGAAGTTAAAAAAGAAATAGTGGCCTAAACAAGTTTTGTTCGTACCCTAAAAAGTTAAACATATTTTTCTCTACGTGGGGGGGTTACATAATATAAATACGTTTATGTATCGGTATTCAAAAACAAGCCATCTAGCCTAAAAATAGTACCAAATCTAGTAATTTCAAGGTGATAAGGGAACGTGAACTTCCATATTGTTGATGTAGGAAACTTATTCTTCCAAAGTCCCATTTTACAGAAAACCCACGTACTATGTTTGCCTTGCAAAATTGCAACCCCTCTGCGTAGACTGGCTGCAGGCAGTCGTATTAATAACTCCGACTGTATTAGCAGTTGTCTGGGGCAGCCCCGACAACCTCCCATTGTGACGTTGAATGGGAATCAGTTTCACTCAGATTGGCGCAGACTATCCCCTCGTGTAGCGGATTCAAAACGTTGAAAGTACGCTTAAGCGTCGTTATTGTGATAAATACTTAAGGAAGCAAAATAATACATTTCTCAAAAGATTACAAAAAATCTCTTCCTGAGAAACTAAGGTAGGATAATTTGTTTTTACTGCCTTATAGTATACAATACAAAAAAAATAAATTGATTAAGCTATAGACAAATCTTTTATATATTCGTTTGAAACTAAGACTACGATTTACTTCACTCCAAATACGTTGAATTCGAGAAGAAAACAAAAAATAATGGTGTTCATTCGATTGGAGGTAAAGTGCTCCAGCCATATGACATCTCGGCAAGATACGCTGCCGACCTATATGGCTTTAAATATTGGGAATTCCACAGACTTAAACCGAAACGCGATTCATCTGTGCACCGGCGGTTCGTTCATAAAATTAACAAATGTATTTTTACTTATTATTTCTTTTTTAGCTTGCGATATATTTATACAAGCTGTGCCCGCGACTTCGTCCGCGTGGACAAGTGACTTAGGCGGTAGAATTTTTAATTAGTTAGGCTGTTTATTAATTTATGTAAGAGCGCATTTAAGGCAGCCGGTCTATATTGTAAGTGCTACTTTGCCGCAACACTTTGACTCTCATCTTACTTCACTCCTACTCTAACTCCCACACTCACACCCACTCCCACTCCTATTCCCAAAAAGCAAAAACAAGAAAGTTTCATTGTTATAGCTTCAAAAACCACGAATTTCCATACAAACTTTTATATTATAAATCTGTGTACGAAATTTCATTTAAATCAGTTCAGTAGTGTCGGCCGCACAGACAGACAGACAGACAGACAGAGTTACTTTCGCATTTATAATATTACTATAGATATAGATGTTAAATAAGCCGCTTCCCGAACGGTGAATACTAAAAACCACTGTCTACGTCTCAGCCGAATGCTAAAAGGATTCGTCGCGAGCGGTTTGGACAATTTGCAAACGTAATTGAATAATGAGAGCCCGAGCGGACTTGAACATATGACTATCGCAGTTGTAAAAAACAGTTTCAAGTACAAATGTTTTAATTCATAAAAAAAACGACATCGTGAAAGTCAGACTCTAAATTGTTAAATGATAGCGGCGAAAAGAAAATGAAATTACTGTATGTAGATTACGCGAGTAGTACGAGTAGTATTCAAATAAATTACTTTTAACGATTCAAAACGCGAATTATAGTAGTTAAAGTAAATAAGTTTTAAGGTTTGTTTTTGTTTTGTTCAAATTACTGATAATTAATTAAATGTTATTTGTAGGAGATAACTAGTAGATTTCGCGTTTTAAACCGTTAAGTGTGTTATTTAAATTTAAAAAAGTGAAGGTAACGCGGTGTTTGCCGCACGAAACGCGGTCTATGTGGTAGGTCATGGTCGGCTACCATAACTTTAGCCGTTTTTCTTATCCTTCAAAAGTTTAATTTTAATTATAATCTATTGAACATATCATGTTATGAATGTATAATGAAATACATATATGTAATACGCGTGTACTTATCTAATGGATACACATAGATAATAGTCTAAACTGTAAACTTCATGCTCGGTTGAGCATCTGTGCCGAACTGCCCAGGATAATAACGGCCCAATAAATTCTGTTTAGTTTTCTCGCTTTACAGTTGTAAATTCTTATTGATTTATCTTGCAATACAAACAATTATTAGACCACAACAACTACTTATTTCTTCAGAACTGGAGGCTAAAAATCAGCATTGTCAACGTGGTGCTTCCACGATCAAGAAACAAGTGAACGAGAAATATTTAGAAAGAAATACTGTGTATTGTTTACGCGAGTATTACTCATTTAAATGAAACAATTTAACGGTTTAAAACGCGAAATGTACTCGTCAAACCTATTTTTAATCTTTTTAACCAAGGCCGACTGATATATTTCGCGTTTTAAACCGTTAAAGTGTTGTATTTGAAAAATGAGGATAGCTAGACTACACTCGTCCTCTTAAATAAAATATGCGTCCTTTAACACGGCTTAAACAAACTGCGCTACGGCCCTCAGGGAAACGTTAACAGTTAAAAAACGCACAAAGAAAACGTACCAGCCTCCAATCAGAGGACGCAAGTCGAGCGTGAATATTTCCTAACAAAAAGCTTAAACAGAGTTACAGTTACCATTAACCATTATTGTCAGGCGTCATTAATTTTTTTTTTGACAATTGACACCTCACTTGCCCGACTTACTTCGGTAACTTAACTTACAGTAACCTAAGTAATTCCAAACAGCCGCGTAAATTGTAGTGTTATATATACGACACGATAGTAATGGATTAATTTCGACTACATTTTATCGAAGCGCTATTACAGCGCACGTAAGGGAAGCTATCAAATATATATTTTCTGTTTTTTTTTCAAATTTTCCATCCTCTCTTTACTCCTATTGGTCGCAAAATGATATTATGTAGTGTACAGCTCAACAAATAAAGAATTCAATTAGAACCATTAGCTCCTGAGATTAACGCGTTTAAACAACACAAACAAAGTATCTTTTCTACTGACTGCATCTTCGGTTGTCAGATAAACAGAGAGAGTGTTTAAGTTTTTACACTATCAATAAACGGCCACAATAGTGTGTCTGTCAGAATTCTCCTGCACCACTACATAGTACTAAACAAAGTTGTTTTTTTTGTCCCTATGTACGCTTAAACGCAACGATTTTGATGCGGTTTTTTTAAATAGATAGAATGATTTAAAAATCGAAAATAAATTGAAAAAAATTTTCGACTCGGGCAGGACTTGAACCGGCATCGTCAGCTTTCCGTGCTGTTGCTCTGCCATTTGAGAAGATGACTTTTCAACATTTGACAATTGACAATACCAAATAGATAGAATGATTCAAGAGGAAAGAGGAATTTTTTATCGTTCATAGTTTTTCTGTAGTGAATTTAATACCAGCATAGCACCCGAGCGAAGTAACGGACGGGTCGCAAGTAATGAATAAATGGTAACGAGGTTGTATATTGTCAAATTGTCAATTAAAAGTATACCTGCACGAGAACCCAATTAATACAATAGTTTCAAACCACCTCAGCTCCATCAAGACAGATCGTGTACACGGGCCGACTGTCAATTGTCAACGCACAATACAATTCTAAAAGGGGGAATGCCAACAATGGCGATTCTATTCTCAGATGAGATAACGCTCTCAATACGGGAGTTATTCATTCTTTACTTTTATGCACACTTGTTCGGTTGACCTTTGAATTATGACAATTTCAATAGAAGTGAAATTCTGTTTCCGTGGGGCATGGGGCATGGGGCGAACACATTTCTGTGTCCGTTTTCACTAATCGGTTATATTTACAGGCAAGTTATTGATCAGAGTTCTGTGCCCGGCCCGGACGAAACAATATATTGTCTTCCCGGGATTCGAACCCAGGACTTGTTGCCTAGCTACACTAATTTCATAAATGTAAAAAGTTTGTTTGTTTGAACGCGTAATCTTAGAAACCACTGAAGATTTTTTTTTCATTCCAGGTAAGCGTACATCTATCTCTCTTACTCCACATTAAGAAGTAACGAGAGGCACCCAGAGCTATATATATGAGACAGAGGTCAGTTTATCCGCACGACAATATAAAAATATCACATTTATTGGAGTGTCGACGCAACAGAATCCGTAGGGGACCAAAGGCGGATGCGAACTTGCTAAGTGTGAATTTATGTATCCCGCCACACACCGACCGCGCCCAAAATTGATCTTCTTTATATATAGCTAAAATAAACCAGGAAATCAAGCTCGATCTATTTCGCCTTTGAATATTTAGAGATCCACTGAAACCCAATCGTGATTAAACTCTCGGCTTTTGTCATTTGTTCGTGAGCCCGACGGAATTCTGGCATTCCTACCACCCATTTAATATGCAGATTTCCAGAAGATGTCCAACGTGTTTCAGAAAAAATACAAATCGGTTAGAGTTTTGGACCCGATGGGCATCGACCACGACCCACGACCCGTTGATTATTAACCATACATTGCTACCATTACAACAACTAGCCTGTTGCGGACAGGTCTGTTGTGTCTATATTTATCAAGTCGGCTCAGGCAAATTTGAACCCAGGACGCGTATAGCTAGCGTACTAAGCTTCTTTAGCTTTACAGGCTCATGAGCGCAGTGAGATGAAGAGAACACTAATGCCCCAGAGATAGGAGGAGCACTAAATAAGTAGTATACGACCTCCGTGGATACACTTTATGACCGCTCGGTTAGTTTATTGCGGGCGGAAACTGAGTTACGGAAGGGGTTTTCGGAACGTAAATATTTGAAAACCATTATTGTACGTTCAATAGTCAGAATAAGTCATTTCAAGTGTAGAAAGTATTTTTCTTCTAACGTCACTTAGGAGCATTGCTCGCAATAAATATAGTAATAAACACTTTTCCCCATTACTCATTCTAAATTTAAAATATATTAAAAAAGCACTTGTTAAATGTATAAATTATATTAAAAAAATAACTGTTCTATTTGTTGATAAGGACGACGAGATCTGTTCAAACGAGGATTTTTATCTCTAATCACGATTCGTTCAAGACGAGCTCTTTTTATATCTTCGCCCAAACGAAATTGCCTAATTAAATTGAACGATATCCCCGCGTGTTAGTCTGTAAGCTCAAAGTGGAATATTACATTGCTTGTAAAACAAGACTAACACGAAATACTATCTGTAGTTTACGCGAGTAGTTCACATTTAAATAAAACACTTTGACAGTTTAGAACGCGATATATTTTAGTTAAACTTGTTTGAAAATTCTCTCCTCCTCCCCGTGGCCACGGCTGCTGCAAAGCATTCGAAACTACGGGCCGTAAATAATTTCAGACAAGTTTAACTAAAATATATCGCGTTTCAAACCGTCAAAGTGTTTTATCTAAATACTTTGACACTAGTCAAAGTCCTGTTGTACATAAGTAAAATATACACATGTAAAAGCTTATAAAGTTGTTTACACACATAGAACTAGTTTCCCCGTTTTCTCTATTGATATATATAAGATTATATTATTTATTTTAGCTAGATCTTAATTAGCGTTGTTATGTATGCTTAGAAAACTTGTCAAATGTGAATCAAATCAAGTGTTAATTTTGAGCGTGCTTTTGAATACGAACCTGCGAACCGTGATACACCAAGGTCACAAACTTGTTTCCAATACCGATACTGGCTTCACGAAGTTTTTTATTTCGTTTCATTAACATACGAAAAGCATGAACGCTTCTTATTTATAGGTAACTGATACCAACATGTATTTGTTCTCTAAGGAATGTTTTGTAAGGAATTTTAAAAACGCAAAACGTTGAAGGTTTGCTATCGGAATTATTTTCGCAGGGAAATATAGTGAAAAAAAAAACCAAACTTGTTCCCGCTATATGCTGCGCGGTAATCTCTATTTCAGTATGTATCAACCGGCTTAGTAACACACTTATATCAAATTAAGTAATTTAATTTTCTATAAGTGTGTTACATGCCTATCGTGAGGCATGGGGCGAACACATTTCTATGTCCGTTTCAATGATCAATTCTTTAACAGGCAAGTAGTTGATCTGACTTCTGTACTTGACCATTTTTTTTTTTGCCCTGGGATTCAAACCTCTGGCCTCTGTCCTCTTCAGGATCTCTAGCGCATAACGCAATGTTAGACAATACGTTTAACCATTTGGCTACAGAGGCGGTCCAGGTAATTTAATTTAGTTAGTAATTAATTTAGTTTAATACAAGCTAATTTTATTATTATTGTTATTATAAGTTTAACTGCAATTTCTGCTGTCGCACTTTTGTTACTGTGTTTTAATTTCCACCACGATTGCTTGGAAGAGATAGCTATTTACCTATTAAGCCGCCCGTCCCTAGTTAAATCAATTTTATTTCGTGTTATGACATGCTTATTGTTTAGTGGCAAAAAATAATTTTTCTATTTGTCTTAGCCGTTAAGGTTATATTATGCTTTTAACGTTCTTGTTCGCATTAAATAAAATAAAAAATGTTTAAATACTGTCTATAGTTTACGCGAGTAGCACTTTAACGGTTTAAAACGCGATATATTAGTTAAACTTATTTCAAAATGATTTTTAACTTCGGCCCAACGTTTCGGATGCTTTGCAGCAGCCGTGGTCACGGGGAGGCGCCTCCCCGTGACGTTCGTTAAAGTGTTTTATTTAAAAATATGTTTATTGTCTAAACACCAGTTAAAGTACTACATATAGCTCCGTATAGCTCCAAACTGTAATCGGGAGTTGTTTTCAGCCACGCAACAGCATTAGGTAAATATTCGCGTTTGTCGTTTAGTGGGGTGACCTTTTGTCAAGTTGTCTTATTTCGCGACGAGGGTACGAATGTCAGCTATTTCGGTTTTAATTTTAACTGCAATGCGAAATATTATTCACTCTGATGGAAATATGCTGTCAGAAAGCATATAACGAGCTTTTTAAAAATGAGAATTAATTTCCAACACTTATACTTTTGGTTTAATTTAAAATGGACAAAACATACGAAATAAAAATAGAATATGGACAACAGGGAACTAGCATATGTTATCATTTTACTATTAAACTAAAATAAATATGCGCAAAATGCTAAGTTGCAACCTATAATGTATAGTTACTATTACTTTGTGTCAAGTGTAGACAAAATGCAAGTAAAGATCTGCGTCAAACAACACATACGGATAAAATAATTTTAAGACTCGATTTGATGGTTGTAAGCTAAATACTGTTTGAAGTTTGCGCGAGTAGTACATATTTAAATAAAACTTTAACGGTTTAAAACCCGATATATATTAGTTAAACTTTTTGCATCATTTATACTTAGTTGTAAGGTGTAGGTATAATTACGAAAAACCCTAGTGGTTTCGACAATATTACAGTAAATAAAATCGGCGTCCAAAGTATCCTGTGCTGTTACTCCAACCTATTGATACATACATGCACTACTCGCACAACGTAATTTCAACCTTAATACTTGCGTAATATTGAATTATTAAAAAATAATAATCTACAATCGATTTTCTATTTATATAGCGCCTGTGATGACGTGAAAAATTTTAAAGTTTTCAAATATTACAGTGAGTTTTTGTAATCACAGTTCTACCACTTGCATCCAGCACCACTTGACACAGCCTTCGATGACAAGCCGGAGCGATCGAGGCTAAAGCATAATACAGGCTGTATTAAAATTTCAAGGCTGTTCAACCGCAAGCAGGGCGGTACGGCGCTTGCGGTCCGCTTTTCCGTTTTCATTAGTGTAACGCCTGAAGCTGTAACTTCGTTGAATGGAAGAGAGCATACACGAAATACTGTGGTATGTGTATACGCAATAGATACTTGCTAATAGGCGCGGGAATAGCTTCGCAAAATGGCCGCCAAAGTCTCATACATTGTATCAAATACGTTTTCCTGAAATTAATATGATTTATCTTTTAAATAAAACACTTTTAACCGTCCTACTCGAGTAGGTAAACTATAGATAATAATTGATAATGCCTATAATATGTTCATTATATATCTAATTTTATTTTCGGTAATATATTTTCCTATAATGAGGCATAATTTATTAATTAAACATAAAATATTAAAAAAAATAATTTAGGTGTTGGTTGTAGATTCGATTAAAAACTTTTACCTTAGATGAAATATCGCACATTTACCGTATGAATGATCAATTATATGATACTGATTAGCTGTGCCAGCGACTTTGTCAGCGTAGAATAGTTATTTTGGACATCACAATTTGTTTTTGCATCTTTATAAATTTAAGCTGCCCACGACATCGGTCTCGTGATATGTCCCGTTGTTCTTGCAATTTAATCTTAAAAGATAGACATATATTGTCGCGGACATTTTTTTAGATAATTTAAAGAGACATTAATATTTAATACATATTTTTTGTGTGTTACCAGTGTTAACATAATACCTATATGTTTGTGCGTTAACATTAAAAAAAATCCAGTTTTGTTCACATTTCCCGATGTATTTTCGCTTAATATATTGGTCACAGCGCGATGATTTATAGCCTTTTAAAATTTGAACTAGTAGTTCTTGAGATTAGCGCGTTCAAACAAACAAACACACAAACTCATCAGCCTTTTATATTATATTTTAGTATAGATAAATATACCTTGATTTTGGATTGCTACAAATTAAAGATCGCATGCAAGAGAAAGAGCATTGAAGCGAGAAGAGTGATGGAAAAAGGGTCGCCCTGTAGGTATGGGTAATTAGTTTGCCTTTAGACATTTAATTAAGCCAAAATAATATACACGAAAGATTTATCCCTCTACTATAAGCGACAAATGAAACCATACGAAGCGTCATTAAGGTTTATTTATGACAGACTAGCCCATGTTTGTCGGTTCATTTGATAAAAGGTGAAATGTCCTTGCCATATATATCATCTAAAGAAGTTGCGCTGTCGACCTATCTTAGCTCTGGGTATTGAGAATCTAAGAAGACCAAAACCGAAACGCGCTTTTACTTCACCTGGATGGAATTTGGATATTCCTACTAGCCATTTAATGAAGACTGACTTTATAAATGGATTTTAAAAACACGTAACTGTCTGTAGTCTCCCTGTGACCACGGCTAGTGGTAAGAATCCGAAACGTCCGGCCGTAGTTGAAATAATTTTCGAATAAGTTTAACAAATATAAAATACCGCGTTTCAAACCGTTAAAGGGTTTTTTTTTTAGAAACAGATTAAACCCGATGGTAATCGTCCCACGACCCTTTAATAATGAACCATTGTAACAATGAGATTATTGAGTCCGTCACAATTATAATTATTACAATAATCTATTAATGGGTTAATTGTGGTTACAGTTTACATGATATTTAAATTACCATTTCTTATTCGAAGATAAGGCTATGAAAATTTCCGCCTTACGTAGGGCGAAACAGAATTTAATAATAGAGATTTTAATACTTCTAATATGCATTTACACTGCTACTCGCAAAATAGGTCATATTAATACGGTCACGCTATTATATGCCCCACGTCCTCCCAAAATAGCACCTTTTTTTTGCCTCCGAGTGTATGTTCTTACCTTAATCTTACTGTATTGTTTCCTGTTGCAGATTATTTCGATAAAAGCGCGTAGTACTAGGTAGTATAAAAAAATTATGTGTACTAAACTCTCAACACTATTAAACTGATTAATACTAACACTAGAAAATACATATATATTTGTATTTTCTATACTCCACTACATAGAAATGTGCCCTAATTGAAAGAAAAACTAATGTCTAATTGTCCTGGTTCACGAACATCTCGTGCTTGGTGATAGAGGAGGACAGACATGGCACGGGGTCCACTTGATGGTAGGTAAAATACTCCAGCCAGCCAGCTATTTTGGCTTTGGAGTCGGAAACGCACAGACTGAAACCGAAACGCTATTAAACTTCACTTTTACATCAGTTGACGGCGGTTCGTGACCCGGACGCAATTTGGATGTTTCAGAAGAATTGACTAGAAAAATGTTGGACCCGATGGGGACCGACCCACGACCCGATGATTACATTGCTACCATTACACTAACCTAGGCAACGACTATTTGTCGAAATACGGTGGGAGTCAGCTTACGTTATTTTAGTTGTTTATTTTGATTAACATTCATATTTTTCACATGTCTTATTGCACATAATGACGTCATACTAAAATCTATTTACACTTTTATAAGACTACACTTCTCTATCGGTTTATATTTGAGCATAATCGTCATAATTACACAGTCACAGTGCTCAAAACCAGTAAGAAAATTGCTGGTTAAATTTTTTGCACAGCGAATGTTAATGTTATTTCCGTCAAGGTCGCGGAAGGTCAATCCAAAGTTGCTCTGGCGAAAGATTAATTATTATCATTAAAATTATTGCAAGTAGCATACGATATTAAAACTGTAGTTATATAAAGTTAAACACATGGCTAATAATATACAACGGGTCGTGGGTTCAATTTACTTTACGTTCAACAAGAACGTTGTTGACACTTGTTTGACTCAGTCTAGAAGATATGACATGAAATGGATAGAATAAAAGCCTAAGGTTAATCGCGTTTCGGTTCCAGCCTGTTAATTTTGTAATGCTCGCTCACGTCGGCCGAACAGCCCGAAAGACAGTGATATGCTGAACGATAGCCGTGAAAGCCTTGCACAATTTATTAAAAAGATCCTTGCATCTTCCATCAAGTGGACCTCTGCTTGCTATACTCTTGTATATGACCTTCTCATCTTCAAATTCCATAAACCGATTTGAAACCTCAATATAAGCAGTATGCAAAACGTAAAACACTATACAGATCCATTGTTCAGGGGTTGCATTCAGCGAACTTGTGTTTTGCGGAACGGTTGCGGGAATTCAAAAGTTAAACATGAGGAAATGTTTTAAGCTCTGCACAGCCATACAGTTCAATTGGTCTAGTGGATAATACTGAGTTTCGAATCCGTTCAATATTTAGTGATTAAAAAAAAAATACGCGTAAGCAAATCCATTTTTAAATACTGTCTGTAACATTTAAATAAAACACGTTTACGGTTTTAGACGCGATATATATGAGTTAAACTTATTTTTAACATATATATATAAAAGTTTAACTAATATATATCGCGTTTTAGAGCGTTAAGTGTTACTTAAATCCACTTTTTGTGTAATTTAACGTACTACCTACAAAAACGTTTTATATTTACATAAGTTGAAATGGCTCTAATGCTAAAGCGCGATAAGTCAAGATCTCATCTGTCAAATTAGCAAGTTCCCTGCGAAACGACGAAATGTCTTTCAAAAACGTCTTGAGTTAAAATAAACCTTCAAGTTGACTCGAGTCAGCGCTAATGTGTTATTTCTTAGCTTTAAAACAAAAGTTTGTTACAAAAAAGTAGCACTTCTTGCACACTGTCTAGTTTTAATTATTATTAGGTTTCACTCAACTCGGGTCGCCTGGAAGAGATCGCTTGTAGCGATAAGGCCGCCCGCTACACTATGTACTTTTAAAATTGCATAGTGTATCTGTATCTTGTGTGTACCTAAGTGTGAAATAAGTAAATAAAATGGAGTAAAAATTGAGGTTTTTGTAACAGTTTTATTATAGTTCAAGTGCGACTGAAAACATTCTTATCTACACCGTAGAGAAAAATAAACAGAACATAGTATCTCTAGTGTAAACATATTATGCCGAACAGCTCATTTATCATAATGGGTGCTGAATCTCAATGTCGTGACGTCATCACTCGTAGGACGCAATTAAATCAAACGGCCTTACAGTACCTAAGTACCAACTACTATCCATATTGTAAGGCTTCCCAAACACGAACTGAACGTAAGGCTAGTTACTCAATTGTGTAGGCGAGATTCCAAGGAATCGAAAACAATACACAATATCTTATATCTGTCTATAATTATACAATAGAGACTAAATTCCATCAGCATTCACATAAACATCAGGTACGATACAAAATTTAAGGAATCTAAAATTAAAAGCGTTCCTTGAAAACTGATATGAGTTATACTTGCATTGAAATTAGGTGTGGGTTTCTACTTGTTGTAACTATTATAGATTATAGGAAATATATACATATTATAACTATTGGCAGAGTAATTGTTACGTGTAAAAAACATGTAGATAATAGTAAAGTAATATGAATTAAGTATTTATTTTTAAATCACGTTAAATTCTAGTGCATTTAAGAAAAAATGAACCTGAATTGACATATTCATCATCCTATATTGGACTGTTTATAATAAGTTATAACTACAATATTTTATTTTTGTGTCAAGCTAAAATAGCTCTTATTACTTTGAACAACCGAAAACCAAGCAAAGTGCAAAACGGCACGTTAAGCGAATGTGAATTCAAATCATAGATTAGCCACTTATATTGGCATTCAAAATGGCCGACCCAAGCTATAAGTGACGATCGGAATACGTAATGGACTATCCCCGTATGGCGTAGGACCACAACACATACAGAATTAAGTAGGGATTATAAATATAGATCGAGATATATATTACCCGTTTCTTAAGTTCCTAAACCATATTGTTCAATCTTAAGAAAATGGATTTATTACAAATTATTGTTATTCGTATAAACGCAGGTAGCTAAAAGCAAAAACTACCCAGAAATCAGTTTATCATTGTTTTTCGGGATGTTTGGCCGACGTAAGCGAGAATTCTTCGAGCGATCGAGGAGCTAACATCTCCTGATGACGCCTTCCGCTCGTGATGACAAACCGTCGACCGAACAGCCCGAAAAACAATGATATGCCGAATGATAGCCGTGAAAGCCTTACACAATTAATTTACCCGGAAATCATGGAAAAAAGACAAACACTGAAACAATTTTAATCTTACGTTTTCTCTATTTCGATCGTGTAACGCGATTTGAAACGAACAGTGTTTGCTAATAACATTTCTATCGAGGCCGGCCACGTACTGTCTCGGGGTACGTGCATTTAACCAATTAGCGCGATTAAGTAATGCCTAAGTACAAGTAATTAATGACTCCGCGTTTACTTATTCTCGGTGCACGGCGAACATAACTAGAGAGGCTCAAAGTAAAATAAGTAGAAAGTGCGCTGCCTTTTCCCTCTTAAAGGGGAAGCTTTAGAGATTTCTTCGAAGTTATTTATAGAAGGAAATGTAGGAAAAACCTCTAAAAGCACACACAAATCGTATTGATTCAAGATCATAATATTACCTCTATCGTTATCAGTATGTAGCATAGACAAATATTTGCACGTGAACCACAGATAATGAGCATTACGTCCTATTCGATAAGATTTTGTGGGTAAATAGAAAAGATGGCAGCCGTTTACGTTAAACGAGTGAATTCAAACTAACATAGCAATAAACTACGCAGACAAGAAATAATCTAAGATATCCGCATATAGTAGATTGTTCAACGAGTTTGTGTCATTGAAAAGTTTCCGCAACTCATTACCGAATAATATTATTATGCAAATACAAATCCTGCATTGAATATTTTCCGTTACAAAAATAGTCGAAAGTGAAATTACACAGTAAGCCTTCTGCTCGATCGGAACCGGTTCGACAGGATCACAACGTCACAACACTATCGGTCTATCCACTGAGCGGTCTTCTCGAAAGACCGTCCGATAGCACGGCACGAGACGGTATTTTCGGCACGTGTGGCACGGAGCGGGCGTGTGAAGCGGCGTGCGCTACGCCAACGTCGTAGTGGGCAACTGACGTCCTCCACGCGCAGGAGGTACGGCATCGCCCGAATCCAGCGTCAACATTCAATGCCACGCCCGAGTCGATTCTAAACATTTTGCTGGTTAACCGCCGCTGTCGGATCATTGCTCGGGTTACATTGTGTAGATAATGCTTAAGAATTCTTTACCTAAATCAATTTTTTTAAGAACGTTAATATAATGCACATGATGGCATTCAAAAATCTCTTTATATTAAGAAAACGAAACATTAAAAACAGTAAAGGTACACGGTAGTCCAATTAGTTAGAACAGCTGTACCGAAGCTGTGAATACCGGTTCAAGTCCCGCCCGTGTAGTGTTTTTTTTTTTATTCTTAATAGATTTTAATACCGCCTGTAGTTAGTTCACTTGAGTAGCATACATTTAAATAAAACACTTTAACGGTTTTAACACGATATGTATTAGTTAGACTTATTTGAAATCATTTTTAACTACGGCTTGACGTTTCGGCTGCTTTGCAGCAGTCGTAGTCAAGGGGAGACTTAATAGATTTTTATTTGTTTATTAACTCTTGTACGATTATTTTAAAATACAATATTTTATATGTTGATCTTTCAACAAGCAAATAAGCACGTGATGGTGCACTATTCAACAGACTATTAAAACACACAGTGGGCACTATTTCTGTCGATCGCAGACACGGTCGTCGGACGATACCGGTTAATCTCTTGTTTGTTTACATTAAAATGTTTACATATATCGCTACTGCTTGAGATTACCCACCGGCATTATGTATGCGGACGACGAGTACACTAACGCCAGACGGACACGCGGTAACTCAAGCCAATATTGGTGGTAACTAGAGATATTGGAATTCTATAACATGTGATATTGAAAAAAAGTTAGTTGGTTTTAATCGGCGGTAGAAAACCACCGATTTTTATTATTAATTTTTTTGAAAAATATAAAGAATTCACTTAAACGCTTTGAAACACAGTTATTGACTTAAAAGCTTTGAAACACAGAATATCCATTGGGCAGTTGGACTTGGGCTCCTTGATCATTTAAAACACTAATATTGCCAAGGTATCAAAACTCCAAATACTTTTAATAATTACTAATGCTTCCTTTGTTAAATATGAATTGAACTTAAACATACATAACACACAATTTTGATTATGGTACTTCTATTTCAAGGCAAATAAAATATGTAAATCGAAAGTTTGTAAGGGCCGGTTTCACATACGCGTTTTAAACCCTTAAAGCGTTATTTAAACATAGTACGTATGTTAACCGATGCATACACAATCGTGTCTTCGTTCACCTCCATGTCGAATAAATGTCTTCCTACATTCGTTCAATTTAAATACTTATGCATACAACGTAGAAACGTAAATCGGATTAGCGTCACAAAATGTCGACAATTAACGAGGCTCATTCGCTAACTCGGTTATGGCTTCAGCGATACGATTATATCCCGAATGTTTCGTAAAATATTCACAAGGTTACGGATAATGCTGTATCGCATTTACGAAATAAACCTCTCAAATGACGCCTAGCGTTTGATACTGATTGATTCAAGCTGAAGTATGGAAAACGGGATGTATTTTAAAGACAAAGGAGTACAGACAAGAAAAAATAATCCAGCCCTGGATAATTTAATAATTTGCGTTGTCGATCTATTGTATCTTTGGACTTAAATCGTACAATTTGTCCTTATTTGTTTGTTTTACGTGCCCTTTATTTGTTCCCACAGCTGGAACTCGAGCCTCTTCTATGGTATATAGGCCATCTACCACACTAGGGGTATTCATCATTAGAAGTTAATTCATAACATTAGATAAATATAAGCAAGCTAACTGCTGTAGTCGCTAATTGCATCTCTGTCTTAAAACAAGTTTCACAATTCAAGAGTTTTCGTATATGAACAGCAGTCGAAATAAATCGCTTTCAACACTGCGCTAAATATTGATCCATTCATCACGCAAATACAACGGAAGTCGTAATGATTATGCGCACGCGCCGGAATACTTTCTTTTTCAGCTAAAACGTTACAATCGGAGTTTAGCCCACTTAATAGAAGTATTTATTAGATACACAGCAATTGTTACAAATGTATCGGACGACGTATATATATTTCTTTATACCTAAGCTACTTATGTCCGTAATTGATGTATGGACTTGACCAATAAGCGTAATTTTTTTTATTCGAATAAAAATATTTAGTGAAGTCTGTGGTTGGTTTACGTCACTGAAATCTTTGACAACTAGCCTGGTGTGCATTAAATGGCAATTTTTTTTCTACGATAGAGGCTAGACAAGGTTGGAAGTTTTACTTGATGAAAGGTGAAATACTCCAGCCATATAACGTCTCACCAAGGTGCACTGTCACTTATTACTTAAATAAACGCGTAAACCAATTATGTCCTTAATAGTAACAATAATAAATAAAAAATCCATATACCCCAATACCGAAGCTCTAAGTGACAAGACTTACACCATATTAATTACCGTCGTTAATTAAAAGCCCTGAGAGATTAATGAAAAGTCAACAGAGAGGACGAGACGGTTTTCAGAATTTTCACAAAGGGAAAGTTTTCTGTTAACTTTGAACATTTACCGAGTCGATTTTTACCTAATTACGTGTACAATGTTTAATGATGTAATGTTATAAAATTTGTCGTATTGATTTTTGTTAATGTAATATTATATTCTTTCTAGAATTCATCATTCAATAGGTACAATAAATTGACACATTATTATATGAGGCTGTTAGAGGCAGAGTGGCCTAACAACAAAAACATGATTTTCAATCAGGAGGGTAATAAAAGTGCGTTCACTTAGGCACATGAATGAATTTCTACTATTATTTGTGTAATAATTATGTTAACAATTTTCGGTCGCTGTGCTTTAGACTTTTTAGACTATAAAAAATTGCAGTTAGGCTGCCTCAATTGAGATATTATATAAAGGAAGTACGTACCCGGTGCGAATTCGAACGCCAAGTTCAATTAGTCAACCCTCGGTAGGAGGGTTCGATGCCCCGTCTGGATTAAGCTTTTTATTACGAACAGATTGAGCAGATTGCTCTGGGAAAATTGAGGATATTAATTTTGAGATCGACTCTAGGTACGTCTCTTAGTAATAATTCATTATTGGAGTGTACCATTTCAATATTTATAACTAGCTTGTGAGCTGCAAGAAGAAGAAATATATAGCACGAAGAGTACATGCATAGATAAAGGACATAGGTTCGACTCCGGCCTACAATTTTAAATTTTTACCTGGATTTACGTACCTATGTACCATTTTACTTATGTACCTACATAAATAAATGATTTTTAAATACTACGCAGTCAAATGACCGCCTCTGTAGCCAAATGGTTAAACGTATTGCCTAGCATTGCGTTAAGAGCGAGAGGTCCTGGGTTCGAATCCCAGGGAAACAAAAATTATTTCGGTCAGGCAGGGCATAGAAGTGAGATCAACTGCTTGCCTGATAAAGAACAGATCAGTGAAACGGACGGATTTTAAGTGAAATGTATCGCGTTTTTAACTGTTAGTGTTTAAATTTTTTTTTATGTTTGATATTGACTTCTAGAAGATACGAACAAGCGATCGGCCGCTAGACAGCCGTGCAGTGAGATATCGATAAAGCAAGCAACGTGAAGGCCAAAAGCAGGATGGCTCCAATTATTCACTGAACCGGCTTCCCACGTGACAGGGTGCCGATTGGCGCTGGCACGCTCCACGCCATTTGCACAATCGAATACAGTGCATTGTATGACTTTGTGCATACACCGAAAAGCAACCTGATACATTTCCAGAAGATAATGACCAATCCATACTAAATGCCAGTTTCCACGTGCAAACTAAGCAACACATCTTGTTGTTTTTCACTTTCTTTTAAATTTTTAAGTTATGTTTTTTTTTTTTGTTTAGAGACTAATGATTATTTCGCTGCAAGAAAGGATTGTTTTAAGTCGCTGTATACGTTTATAAATAAACTACCTGTGTCAACGACTTCGCCTACCTTGTAGTCATTTTGAGCTCAATTTTCTTCACAAACATTACATAACTTAGTAGTGTTGCGACATTTTTTTTTGTCATTTAAAGGGGAAGAGATCGCTTAATGTTAGCGATAAGGTCGTCTTTCGTTTATTTTCGTTCTAGCCTTTTGCCCCACCTCCCCCCCCGCAACCCCCCAATTTTTTTTTTTCCCCTTTTTTTCTTTCATTGCTCGTTCCATTCTTGTTCTTAGTTTTAATTTGTCCCAGCGCGATGTTATAGCCTATAATAAATCTTTTTAATTTTTTTGCGTTAATAAAGAATTAACTCTTCAGCTTCATATAAATAAATAAATAAATAGCCCAACGTTTCGTTTGATAATTGTATACGTAGGTTTTTTAAACCTTGGCATTTCTTTAATTACCCCACTAGTAGAGAGCTAGTTTGTTACACTTCTCATTAGAAGAACACATTATAATATGAACAGGATAATACTTAAGATATGTAGACTAAACTTTACTCTCTACAACAACACAAAGAGATGTCGTAAGTCGCGAATGCATATAATCTATATATTTCAAAACTGTTATTTCTGCTTCAAGTTTTTTCATTTGTATTGAAACTACATAGGGCAACGCAGCGACACATTCTGCCCCAGCATCGAGCCGCTGGAAGTATTACGTGACAGGAATACAATCGCGATTGAAACTCGCGAACTAATCCTGCTCCATTTATCTGTTTCAGATTTCTGATTATCTGTCTGTACTCTAACAATAAATAAACCGGAAAGTCGATAACCTATTTTCCGTTGAATAAACCCTAAAATAGCACACTGCAGCGGCCGGAAAGAGACGTACATACGTAAGTACATCAATTCTCAGTTCTTATTTGGTCCCATATTACGGATAAGAAGATCCGTTCCTTTTTTAAGTTACACAACAAGTACGTTTTTACATAGTAATTTTTTCATCCCTAAACAAGACGGAATACGGGTTTTCATACAACTATTGTCGGCCGCTGCAAGTAATGCTCAAATTTCTAAGCACGTTTAAGAAAAATATAATTTTAGTATTTGTTGTTAGAGTGGCCATTGCCTGCCTAACCGTTATACCATATAAAGTAAATTAACTCTCCGACCCGTGTTACATAACAACTAACTGAACATCGGACCCCAATTAGCTGATGCGGAGATTCCGTCAACCCATTCTTGAAAAACCCCTAAAAAAACTACCCGATATGATACGTCGGCCCGATACAATTTGATCCGAAAACAATTTGGGCTTCCGCCAAAAATGACAAACCGCCGATATGAATTCCAATCCTTCGGTTAATTAAATTTGGTGCCCTATACTATAATATCCTATGTGGCTTAATGGTAAAAGCGCATTGCTTTGCGCATTTGTAATCGAGGGCCTGTAGCTTGTATTTGGCAGTGCACAAGTAACAAAGATACACGTGTGTTCCGAAGACATCGACGGCCGTTAGCAAGTTATGTAAGTGCTCTGGAATACTTTGTCTTAACGAGCGTCAAGGTCATGGAAGGGTCTTCGACGAGAATAGAACAGGGTCCGGTGTTAAGTAATAAGAACAATCACTGTTAAACGTTACACGCACGGTTCGTTGTTACCCTTCTAGTCCTTGTATTTAATGCGAATGTTAGATGTAGTACGGTCAGTAATATATATTACAATATGCATATAAATTAAGCCTAATCTGTTCACTGTAAGTATGTAAGTTTACGCAAGTAGTACACAAAAAATCTTTTAACGTAAAATATAACTTATTTAAAACACTAGATCCCAAAGAACGGCAGGACCCCATGTGTCAGTTCTGTAAGGACCCGGCGCTATTTTCTTCAAAATACCAATTACGAAGATAAAGATGGCGCTAGCGTAGCAGATTTTAAAGGGACATCAATCGTCGGTCCCCCATGATACGACTGCTGCAATGCATCCGCAATGTCCGGCCGTGATTAAAATAGATTGTAAATAATAATTCAACTTATATATTTCGTTTTTTTTTAAGCTGTTAAAAGTGTTATATTTTAATATAAGTTCAAATGAAGTATTTACCAGAGAAACAGCGTTAAGCCACAGATACGGGTAAAAAATTATTCGTACGCAACACATTCTTTCCTGTTCGTAAGGACGCGTACTTGATTGCAATGGCCTATAAACTAAATACCGTGCTTAAAATTAATATAAACATTCTAAAACAGCATTTTTTTTATTTAACAGTACAATTTATTTAAGGTCATATAAGGGGGAAGTATTTAAAAATAATTACAACGGCGATGCGACGATTAACAAAAGGCCGAACTTAAGACGTGCCACTACGGCGAATAGCGGAACTAAGCCGGTCTGTTGTATTAGGGTATGTTTGAAAATACTGTTTAGTAGGTCTGTATCTGAATACTTTCACATTTTTTTTATCACTAGCTGTGTCAGCGACTTCGTCCAAATTTTGCAAGCCCTTTCATTTCAGCTTTATTTATTAGTATGAATGTTAATTATAACTATAATTAGATTGAAAAAAAAAATGCACAGAAAATATATGTTCAAGATTTATTAGCTTACCTAGAACTGGTTTTGTAAAAAAATAGTATACCAGTATAAACAACTAGTTACAATACTATATGCCGCAAATAATCACTATCAACGCTTTTTGGTTAATATGACTGTTCAAGGGAGGCTATAAGTGTCATTTGTACAATTCCAGGAGCCCAGGTCCCCTGGACTCATCTCCGAAATCCCAATAGTAACAACAATACATCAACCTTGACATAAACCGGCCTCTCCAGCGCAATCATCCAATTGGCGGGAAACTCAACAATATGGCGACTGACAGTTAACATTAGGGTTACCAGATGTAAGTACATATATGACTAACGTAATGTTTTAAATGATCCGATATTTTAAAGAAATAATTTGCTGGTCCCGTTACCAGGTCATAAAATATTATTTTAAAAAATGTATTTTTAAACCTTACTTACGTATATAAATGGAAAGTCTGTGTTCATATTAAAATAGGGTATCTTTAGAAATAACATGTTTGCTTTGAAATGGAATTATTTCACATATGTTAAAATATGCTCTGCATATATATAGACTTACACGCAATAAACAGCCCTAGTGACGTCACACAATAGCAATGATTGATGCATAATCATTTACTCCTTTTTGTAACCGTCAAGGTAACGTCGCTCATAATAAGATGCAAATACTTGAGTAATACAACCTTACATAAATACAATCTCCATTTATAGCACACAATAATTTAACATGAGGTTTTTTAACTTAAGTTCATAATTCCTGTATTTATTGCTATAATTTTAAACAATCTTATCCATTGAAATTAAAACAGAAATTAGGTACTAAAATGTGTTTTTGCGTGAAATAATCAATTAAATGTTGAGTCTTTGCGGTTATCTCGTGTGTATTATGTGTACAGAATAAATATCTGTTGAACTCGTTAACTATCATTATATGTTCAGCATAAACATAATAAACAAAGAAAGCAAAACTAAAAGCAAAGCTAAATCGGACGATATGAGATAAAGGCGATGGGTAAACAGCTTGCATAAACACAATGTACTTATATCGAAAACTACCGATGTCTCATTTACACGAGGACCAGTAACGCCATCTGGTATGCAGTAGCGAAATCAATGGAGTAGTTTATATCTTCGTGACAATGGTAGCTGATATTTTTGTAACTGATTGCTAAGAAAGAAATTGACGTGATCGTCACCTAGAGGAGTGCGGGGGGAGGCTACTGAAATGTTTTACGCTGTGGTGATTTTTTTGGTGGTGAGTTTCTAATTATACTTACTGCATTTGTAGCTAGAAACACAACAATAGTAACTACTGTAAGATACCTTCGCTATATGATATTTTTACAAAGGAATATGGTTTTGTTTAATGCATTCGTGGCAGTCTGTCAGTATTTCAAATCCCTATTATCGGTCACCCTAGACCGATAGACCGCAAAATAAGATACTAAAAACCCTGATTAAGTACAGGTGAATGACAGCTCGTAATGACGCGAAGCGCCATAATAGTGCTTATCGGTTGCAATCGCGTGCGCATGTTTTGCATTCGACTATAAAATGATACGTAGCCTATTTGGGGGGCAATTCTCGCTTCTCTTAGCCATCTTGATCATATGCTAAAAGTTTATAGGGATTACGAGTTGAAGACAACCGGTTTGTTTTAACTATTGACTTTTAAAAACACTACATACCTTAATATAAATTGTGTAAGGCTTTCACGGTCATCGTTCAGCATATCATTGTCGGCCGAACAGCCCGAAAGACAATGATATACCTTAATATAATTTTTAACGGGCTTTATTGGCCTAAAATAAATGGATAACAAGCAAACCCCAAGGTGAATCCAAAATTCCGTCCGTGTCATGAACCACCATCCACAGATGTAAAAGCCATGATCCTATATGTCTTCATCCTATACTTGTGTATCGTTTTTTTGTGGTCAGTATCAGGTGGATCGATATACCATAGTTCGCGGCCATTTTTATTCAAATTTGCCAAAGCACACTTCTGAATCGCGTTGCCTAGCGTTGCGTTAAGTCTTAGCGATCCCGGGAATATTATTAAATATATCGGTTGTTAAATTAATGTGTAATGCCGATTCGTAGGGGCACTCGCCGCGTCACAATGCCTGTCATTCACCTCGCGTCGCGAATATTGATTTTCCATTATCACTGCCGTTTGAATCATTCGGTAATAAAACAATTAATGAATGAAAGCTTTAAGTAGCCAATGCGTGTGTATCTATTTACATACAAACAACACGATTTTAATAAGAAATAATTTAACGTCTAAGATAATAAAATAACGATTTGTATTTTAAGATAAAGGAGTACAGACATGTATGAAGTAAACTTCATGGTAGATGAGATACCCCGGACACATAAAGTCACAAAATTGTTGATTATTATTAGCCATACATTGCCGTGATACCATTGAGCTCGTCATAGTTATTACATTCCACGTTTTAATTAAAGATACCAATTAATGGTTACATTCGTGAGTACACCTCAAACGACTTATACCGGCACAAAAGGAAACCGTCGAAGACAATTTTCGGCCCGATCGGGCAGCGGGCAGGTTAATCACCCCCGCGCGGTCGCTTCCGCGGTGACTCATCGCGGATCGCCTGCGCATCAGAATCGACGGCATTCCTGTGCTGTCCTGTGCGTCGACTTTGAAAATACTAATCACTATCTTGTACAAGCGTCATACTATCGTAATAAAGAATTTTTTAAGTTTTAAAATAACCTTCCTATAAAATATAATACTTTCTCGATAGTATAAAACATAGTCGCTTTTGCTGTCCCTATGTACGCTTAAATCTTTAACACTACGCAACGGATTTTGATGCGTTTTTTTTTATAGATAGGGCGATTCAAGAGTAAGGTTTTTATATACAACGTTCACAGATTGTCTGTAGTTTATTTAATATTAGTATTGCAGACGAGCAAAGCCGGGCGGGTCGCTAATTCTATATTATATGATTGTCGATCAACGTGGGGACGATGTTTTTTATATGATAGAGGATAACAGGCATGCATGGGGATCACCTGATGGAAGATGAAATATCCCAGCCATATTAACATCTAAACAAGATGCGCCGTCACACTTTTTGGCTATATTATTCTATGTATTTTAGTGATAAGGACAGTTAGACCTTATAGCTAGTTTGAAATTTAAAATAGGACCAAAAGACCAATGTAATAAAAAATAAGTTTTAACTAAAATATATCGCGTTTTAAACCGTTAAAGTGTTTTATTTATACGAATTATTGTTCTAAGCCGGCTATATACTTTTCATAGTAATAGTGACATACAAAACGACAACTTGGCGATTGTCTTCCAATCTATTATGGTACCAAACACATTAGTAGCACAAAACGTCTATCATGATGCAAAAGGGAGAAAGCGTTTCTCCGTCTCCCTCCACAGGTGCAGCATGGGCTGATGACATTGGTTAACTGTGCACTGTCTTGGCAGAGCGCCATGTCATAACAACGGGCTTGGGAAACTATACAAATTATATAGTTGCGTGAGGATAGATAGATAGTAGATAACACACTGTTTTATATACGCTTCATTTTAATAATAATAGGGAACCGGTATCCCCTACTGACGGAATTGCTCCCTAAGTCAATAAATTCACAATGTATTAGTTTATAAGACATGTTAAAAAAAGCCGGACTGAGTTTCTTGGGTGTTCTTCTCATTCATGTTGCTCTTTTGAACACTCTGTAGACGACGATTAAACAGACAATAAAAAAAATTTACGAAACTAAATAATTTTTTTTTAATTTTAAAGAGAATAAAGTACATTTTATTTTTAGTAGTTTTATTGATCGATCACCAGAACCAGACCGAAACACTACAAACGTGACCCCAAGATTTATATCCAGCCAACTTTTAAAGAATCCTTTGAACTTAAGGATTTCACTCTATAAACATAATAGAAAACTTAATACTAATAGTGGTTATAGACTAGCTATAAATAATCAAATTTGGTTTAAAACATTGTCGATAATTAAATATGCCTATGAACAAGCAACTATCAACGGGGTATTTTAATCAATACCGAATAACAGGCGACAGAGTAACCTTAGCTTATCTAGCGTAGCAGGCTAATTAATATTATTAATTATTACGTACAACACGCCCCTTAAACTATATTCGGTGACGTCATCGTTTTATAATTAAACTACATACATGAAGATTATATTATTACACGATATTTTGAATGTAACTACAAATATTGTCAAAAGTTTACGAGAGTAGTAAGCATTTAAATAAACTTTAATGTCTCCCCGTGACCACGGCTACTACAAAGCATCCGAAACGACTAGCCGTAGTAATAAATATTTGTAAACAAATTTAAGTATTGTAAAGTATTTAATAATAACTTCAGTCAAAATTTAATTGTCCGCCCTTGTTGTAGTATTAACACGTATGTATTAAGTATTGTAGTAAGAACAAATAGTCAATAATACAAGACAAATAATACAAGGGAGTGTCGTCATAAATTCGCCCTAACCAAAGGGTTAAAATTGATAAATAATATTTCTATGAATTAAACGTCGATAATAAATTGTAAAAATTTACGTCTCGATAGCTACCGAGTCAATTCGTTACAGCAACAGCACGGAAGGTTGACGATGCCGGTTCAAGTCCTTCTCGAGTCGTAAATTTATTCAAGTTATTATCGATTTTTAATTCATATAAAAATATTAAAGTTTTTTATTATTTCTTATATAATCGAACATTGCTATTGAATACAGACGATTTCTAACATTGATTCGTATCATTTGAACATAAGTCTGTACGCTGAATGAAGACAATATCAGAAGCAATAACTCTACAGGCTCAGGTGCGCCAATTTAATGAGATATCCAATAATTGTATATTGGGAAAGCAATGAAATGTTTTACTTGAATTTATTTACTTTCTGAATACGTGTTTAATTTAATATTTATATTTATGTAGGTTGTAGTTGCGAACCAATTGATCAAGGACAAGATAAATAAAATAATAAAAACAACGAAACGAAAAGGACACGGTAGCTCAATTGGTTAGAATAGCAGCACAGAGCGATATGGGTGGCGGTTCGAGGCCCACCCGTGTCTTTTTTTTAAATCTAAAAGCATTTTTTATTTGAATTAAATTGTAATCTAGGTCAAATCTAGATTGAAAACAGCCTACCTAGACGAGAATTCTTTAAATTGATTTCAGCACGTATAGAAAGTGTCACATTTTTATCGCGAAACAGACGGACAAGTCATGGCTGGCGGTCCAGTGGCTTTCCACGCCCTTACATGGCGTGGACAGGTTTGGCGAATACAATAAATACTTTTTGCGGCGTAACCCAGATCTTTGATCCTCAAACATGGAGATTGATGCGGCAAGTTCATAAGTACCTGGTATATTTTTTAGGTCTATCGCCGAGGTGGTAATATACTATACATATTAAGTTTGTTACAATCTATAAAACGTAAAATAATTAGTTATAACCAGTATTAACATAATCACTAACAACTAACCAAGCTGTATTGTAGTGTGTTACAGTGGTTAATTAAGACGAGACACCCCAAAACCTTATTCACACACACCATAATATTAAGTCACCGATGCGTTACATCAGACGGTACCACTCGGTTCATTGGCGACACACGAGGAAATTCGATACCTCCCTGCTGCGTGCGTAGAATGAGCCACTTGCCGACAAATATCGCTGCGATTTTTGCTTATTAGGATAAAATTTTTATAATTATAAACTTATTTTATAAATTTTATTGGTCTTGGTTTAATCTCACATATTATACAGTCCAACAGATTGGTCGAGTAACTTGAGAATTTTCTTTTAAACAGTTGAATGAGTTTTATTTGATGAAATAAAACTTTTACTGTTATAGTTTACGCAGTAGTACACATTTAAATACCACAGCTGCTGCAAAGATTCAAATGAATTAAAAATATTTTTCAAATAAGTATAATAATATATCCCAACAGTTAAAGTGATTTATTGAAATAAAACAATTTTTTACATTGGACATCGAGTCTGGTAACATCTACGGAGCTGCGCTTTGGACAGTTTCATTATTTTTATCTTTATCTTTTGACATATTTATATTTGACACGCTTGTCGATGCTTTTTGCTAAGTGTAGCACATAATATGCACATGAAAAGATTTCGCAATATCGCAGCGATAGGGTCAATTAAATGTATAGTTAATTTCGAAACGGCCGTAATACTGAACAAAGGTCATATTTATTGAGTCAGCTTTAGTGTAAATTTGCACAGGATGCACATAAACATTACCAATCGGCCTGCGGGGGTTACGTAAGCAGATTTTAACTTATAAATAGTAAGAGTTTCACGTGAACGTGGATTTTGCACGAACCATCCATTAGCCTGTCTAGACAAAATAATATCGATGTGATCTGGGTATCGCTTGTTCAACGCCGTAGAAGGGTGCTCACCTTCTTCTGTTATAAAAGGTTTATTTGATTTAGCCTGGTAATAGTCAACATTGGGGTATTTATTACTGGTTATGGTGCCGCTAGTTGCACAGTCCCTTCAGGGACGTTTTGTTCTAGATGAAAATGAATGTTAATCAAGAGTTAATTTTGCAAGTATCGTAAAAATCACCATATGCCGTTGTGTGGCAATAAGATGACTTTATTTTTAGACAAACACTTAAATTTTTTAATAATAGGAAATCAATTTTAATCCTCAATACATATCCGCTTCGGTATTTATTAACATCAGATAAAAGCCAGAATACTACAAATGGCACTCATCTGTGTCCAAAAGCAATGAAGCATGGGAACTTTCTGCTTGAAAACAGATCTTACTCAATACAAGATATAGGGCAACACTTTCAATAGAATTAATATAATGTAATTGGGTCATTGGAAATGGCTAAGAAGCAGTCTATTAGATAAACTACTTGTTGATGTAGACACAAATCTCTTTTAAAATGGTGGAATATAATAGAGAATGTGTTTCTTACTTTTTCCAGTAGATATATCCTCATAAATATTAAGAACATGACTTACTGTTATTCACTGAGACACCATTTTATAAAAATATATTATCATAGACAAACGTAAAACACATAAACAAACACAGCATTGAGACAGTCAATTCCATAGACAAATACAATGTAGCAGTAAAGCTTAAAATAAGTGAGTTGTATTCCATGATTATTGCTCCCAACTTAAAACAAAAGAGGTATTATCAAAAAAAAAAGAACATAGTGGTTTTAGTCAAACAACAAAAAATTTGCATTAAAATGAAATCATTAATATATTATATTGAACAATTCTGTTTTCCTTATGTGGGGCGTGAGACAGTCACATGTATGTTTTTCTATTATAATTTTTAAGACAAGTAGTTAACCAGACCCCTCTGCCTAGCTGGGAGTTGAACACAGGATATATAACGCTACATACTCTGCTAGGAAATACATAAAAAATTAAACTAATGTGCTACATATCAAATAAATGTGTTTGATTTGAGTTTTAATTAACATTCAAATCAATTATTTGTTTTTCTATTAAAAGTATCAGTGGCTAAAAAATAATTATAGAATGTGACTGACCAAGTTCTTTAAGGAAAAATATAAGTTATACTAACATTATGTAACAAGTGGGTACCTACTTGCTCAATGTTATAATTACTCTTATTAGGAAATGCCAGAATTGTGTACCAACCGCAACAATAGGTAAAATCTGTTTTGAAACTTAATATCATTTTTAGTTTATGTCATCGTTGTTGCAAAGTACTTACCATTAAAGTCTAAATTTATCTTGGGATTTCATTCAATAAAAAACAAAAAAATTATTTTAATCTTGTTGTTTTATACAGTTAATTTGACAATTTGAAATCTTATTAGAAACTTGTCTCTTTTTATGTCATATATATGTTATAAACACAGAAAAAATATAATATTCAAACATTATAGTTAGAACTGTGTGATATTATTTAAAAAACACTTATTAAATTGTAAAGAATTGTTTGACAACATCTGTTCATTAGCTTGCTACTTAATAAATGAATAAATTATGATAAAAACAAACTTCAAGTATAACACTCATTCTTTATATTAGAGTGATTAAATATATTTCCACATAAAGGCCTTTAAAATAATAGAATAAAACTAATTAGAACAGTCTTAATAACAGAATGCAATAGTAGTTAGTTCCACAAGCTTGCAATCGCAAAGTAGGTGATGATTAATTTAATATTTTTAGTTTCACGGCTTAGCGGATGCTTTCTACTCTCATCACGAAAATAGGCATATTTCTTATCATTTATATATATATATATATGAAACCAAAGTTCATGGAGGTAATAGGAAAAAAAAATTGGGTTCAAATTAAAAGATGCATAATATTTGTATCAGTAACAAATATTTTGTAAGCAATAATCAAGGAATATCTTCTTTTAGTGATCTATATTTAATTATAACTTGGAAGAATGATTGTTCAATGTTCAGTAAACAGATGTTTCGATGGTTGTTTCCAGTCATATCACCAAATATTTTTAAATGGACTTACCTTAAAGATGGGACGAGGATGTCTGGGTTGAGTCGGTGCAGCGGCGGTCGTCGTAGCAGGGGCTGCTGACGACGTCACATGGTCTGCCGGTAAGGATTCGGGCACAGTCTGCAACGTCGGTCGCATCGTTGTCGACATCTTGAGAGATAACTTTACACCACTACGCCAACTTCACTGCGCGCATCCTCTAGAGCCGCACACTCAACTCCCTCGGCTGTCCCTAAGCCCGAGGCTTTAACACTTTACAGAAATGACACAACTACGCCCATCTAACCGCATCTTATTCGCAAAAATACATAACGATCTATTAAAGGAGAGAAAAATATTTACTTCACTTTCACGTAATATGTTATCGTACGTCGAGATTGAAAACGGAAATAGACACGCAAAAAACTATTAGAAAGCTTTCGGTACCGTCTGCTATCACATAAACACTAGCGAAGAATTCGGCGTTTCGGATAGTATACACCCACAGTTCTCGCTTTCTATAACGCGAACGACCTAAACTATTTTTACGAAGTTGAATAGCAACGCGATGTAGTTAAATTTAATTATAAATTATCTAATGATATTTACACAACTCGACGAAAAATCAGCATATTCTTGAAATCACTCTCAAGATGGCGGATTCTACCTACTCGTAAATGGGCACAAGGCTGACACGAAAACATCAACCGGCTCTCTATCAATCTCTTTCTTTTAATAGTGAATGAAATGAGATAGTCATATAATGTGTGAAGAACTTCAACTGACTTTAACAGAATAAAAAAATACGTCGTGGATAGTCATAGGATACGTCATAGTTCAAAATTCTGCCAATGAACGGCACAAATTGGGCTGTGGCCTGTGAGCATGCGTATTTCAAGCCACATCTAGATACCGTAAAAAGGAATATACGGTCTAGTTATTCATCCATGAATTTTTTTTGAAGATTTTAACCTTATATAAAAATGAGTTTAAGTTTTATATATATCAAAAAAATAAGTCTTTCCGTATTTTCTGTTTTAATTTTTAATTTATAATTTTGTTACTATGGTCACACTTACCTTTTTAACATGGCCACACTTAAAAACTGGACGGCTTTTCTTAGAACAACATGGCAATAATTCTATACGCCATTTTATTAAAAATGGCTCCCTTGTTGTTGGCGACTGTTGGGTGCTTGTTTAGCAAATAATGTCTGTTTCTTTGCTATGATTTCATGTATTTTTTCGTGTTATTATTGTGTTTGCTTAATGATTCGATACTTGGTAAGTTTATCTTTAATTGTGAAATGTAAAAATATAAAAACACATTGTCATAGTTATATGCAACGTGAACTACAATGTATAATAGTAAGTCGTGTTATTTACTTTAAAATCAGTGATAGTTTTTAGGAAATTATCATCATGTTTGCTTACTCCTAACTGGGGATACATATTACTCTCAAATATCATCACATACCATATGACCTCACGGGATACGACGAACAATAAAAGTTCTTGAAATCGTAACGTAATGCGGCGTTATTTCCGTAAATTTGGAGGTTTCTTTGAGTTCATGATCAATATCTTTGCATCTATTTATCTTAATTTAAACATGTGATATACGAAGTGTTGTTTACATTGTCATTTGTACATAGGTCAATAACCTTAATAATTTACTTTATGAATGAATGACATAAACACAGTTTTGTGTCTTACAATATTTACAGCATAACTTATTATACGCATTTATAAGGATAAAGTAAAAGGAAACGTGGGATTTTTTTGTTTACTTGAGTTCAATTAACCGCCACTGGCCAAGAACTGATCCTATGTTGAATTTTCAAAATAACAAAGCTTAAACTAAAATTATATAGTATCTTTAGAATTTAAGTTAATATAAATATATGTTATTATTATGTGGGAGTGACAATAATCTGTTAATCATTCAAGATTTTACTGTTTGTAGTAGAGAAAGTTTTTGTGATTGACATGTTTTTTTGTTTTCCTTTACAGACCTTAAACTATCAGCATCAGTTGCACACTCAGCATTTAACCTAATGATTGACCCATCCCACCATTAGATATTATTTACGTTAGGTTTTTATGAACAAAACCAAGATGTGGCCAGCATCGCAATACTCGCACACAAACAATCAAAGCCAAATCAATTCTAAAGGCAATGAGCACCAAAATCAACAGAACTTGAAGACTTTGGGAATGACCTCTGCTATTTCTATGGCAGGTATGTGTAAAATCTGGTTTCTTAAAGGTTGAAAGGCCTTAACTACCCTGAAAAATGAGTGATGTAGCTCGACTTGCATATATTAAGTATATTAATCTTATTTTAGGGCCAAAGCCAATAGATATAGAAAAAACAAATGAATTAAAGGATTCTTTAATACCTTATGGAGTGTTTGAATCAGAAGGTGAGATGCATCATCGCATGGAAGTATTGGGAGCACTGCATAGACTAGTTCGGCAATGGATAAGAGATGAATCACTCAGAAAAAATATGCCCCCAAGTGTCGCTGATACAGTAGGCGGGAATATTTATACTTTTGGATCCTATAGGCTTGGTGTAAGTATTATTTTTAGAGCCTTTTTTTACATTTACAGCCAATATAGTGAAATTATATTTTACCAGCTGTGCGGTTCATCTGCATAGTATAGTTATCCTTATCTATTTATTTTTTTATGCACGCAATTTAGTTTGTAAATATCTTATAATGCAATTTGAATTCGAAAAACAATTTTCAAATGTCCCCTTCATATTTATAAATATAAGCTGTTATCCACGACGTTGGTGGCGTCCCTTCGTTATTGCAAGTTAATCTTAAAGGAGAGTCATATTAAACTAAGGAATTTCACACATTTTTTTTGGGTATCTTGAACCGTTTTCGCAGCGTACGCAACGGAAACCAACAAAGATGAATAATTTTTCCCGTCTTACTATCACGATTTCCGTTGTTTCTCGTATATATTAGTCGTAGCATGATGTTTTAATCCTCGTCAAATGCTCGAACCAACACAAAAAAAAAATTCAATTCGAACCAGTAGTTCTTAAGATTATCGCGTTCAAACAAACAAGCTCTTCAGCTTTATATATCAGTAGAGATTTTACAAGAAATTCCCAAATTCCAGGTCCACCATAGAGGTGCTGATATTGATGCGTTATGTGTAGCACCAAGACATATAGACAGGGCAGACTACTTTCAATCGTTTTATGAACTACTCAAGCAACAACCACAGGTAAGCACTTTGTCACTTCTTCTAAACATATTTTAGATTATTACTTGTACTGTATTTGTAAAAAAATCTAATTTCTTTAGGTAAAAGATTTGCGGGCTGTGGAAGATGCATTTGTACCTGTGATAAAAATGAACTTTGATGGTATAGAGATTGATTTGTTGTTCGCAAGACTCGCTCTTAAGGAAATACCTGGTTTGTATCATTCTTATTACAACTAAAGCAATAATTAAACATTTATATGATAAAGTTTTAATTCTTAGATTTTTCTTTTTAGACTCATTTGACTTACGCGACGATATATTATTAAAGAATTTAGATCAGAAATGTGTGAGGTCTCTTAATGGTTGTAGAGTGACGGATGAGATCTTGCGACTTGTACCTAACATCAATAACTTTAGACTGACACTAAGAGCCATCAAACTTTGGGCGAAACGTGAGTATGAATTTATTATTAAATTTGAAGAAAGAAAACCTAAATATGAGTGTACTAGTAGTGGTTATAGAACTGGGGTTTATAGCTCAATGGTTAAGTGCTTTGACTAGGTTGCACTAAGCAGAAGAGATTGGTTTCAATCCCAGGAAAACAATAATTTTATTTGTATTAATCCCAGAGAAATGGACATTAACCTTATAGGACTGGATTAATTCACCTTCCATCAAAAGAACTCTATGTTTATTTGTGTTGCTGTCATAAAAAATTGCATGTTTTCCTTGTGTGAATATCAGTGTTATTTTACTTAAAAGGGTATAATAATATAGTTCATTATTGTTACAGTAATGTAATTATGTAAAGTTTTTAGAAGAGAGTCTTTATTCAACTAAAAAACCCCTTATACATTTTCCAGGTCATGGTATCTACTCAAATACCCTGGGTTACCTGGGAGGAGTGTCATGGGCTATGTTGGTTGCGAGGACATGCCAATTGTATCCAAATGCACTACCAGCTACTTTGGTGCACAAGTTTTTCCTTGTATTCAGCCAGTGGAAGTGGCCGCAGCCAGTTCTGCTGAAACAGCCAGATTCTGTTAATCTTGGTTTTCCTGTGTGGGATCCCCGGGTAAGTTGAACGATTCCAAATGATATAATCAATTACAGGATCTCTACTAATATTGTAGTACTTAAATTTATTCATCATTAGGCAATACGTAATTATAATACAACAAATATCTTTGTTATCAGGTTAACATGTCAGATCGTTTCCACCTCATGCCTATTATAACACCAGCATATCCTCAACAAAACTCAACATTCAACGTGTCTGCTTCTACTAGAACAGTCATCATGGAGGAATTTAGACTTGGTATGTTATTAGATTTTATAAGACAGTATAAAAGTTAAAGAAAATAAATGTGGCTTACTAATTGCATACATTTTTTAATTAAAGGTTTAGCCATAACAGACGAAATCATGCTCGGTAAATGCGGATGGGAGCGACTATTTGAAGCCCCAAACTTCTTCTCGCGGTACAAACACTTTATAGTCCTTCTGGCTTCGTCTGGTAGTGGTGACGATCAGCTACAGTGGTGTGGTCTGATTGAAAGTAAAATCAGGCATCTTATAAGTAAGTATAATTTGAGTTTGAGGCCACTAGAGGCAGAGTAGCCTAACTGCAATTTTTATGACTTGATTATTTATATTTTGATAGTCTTTGTTAATCTACAAGAGCACAGTGACCAAAAATTGTTAACATAATTCTTACACAAAATAATAGTACTAATTCATTTTCGTCTAAGTTAAATACGAATTGAAGATCATGTTTTTTGTTAGGCCACTCTGCCTCCAGCAGCCTCATTTCTAAGTTCAGGTTAAAATAAATAGGAACTTATCATAATTTTTTGACTTTACAGCTACATTGGAAAGAAACCAGCATATAACTATAGCTCATGTGAATCCAGAGTGCTATAACTCTGTGCCTCTCAACACCAACAATGGACAGCCCCTAGCTCTACCGCCGGGTGAGTAGTGATTGTACATTTGACATAAAATGAAATTATTTGGCTTGTAGACAAAGAGTTCTCTATAGTGTATTTTTTCTAACTTGGCAAAAAAACACCACAAATATGGCCGATCTCAAACCATAGAGAACTAGTGATGACCTTTTATAGAGCAAAGTCCTTAATACTTTTAGTTAGACATATATACACTTTTTTATATGAGAATAGAGTTATGTTTTTAACTTTGGTCTAATGGTAGCAATTATTGGCTATTTTATATATTTTCGATTAGGTATAATTCAATTTCTGTTTTTTGGCGTGAAATCTTATTGAAATTTCAGGAACTCCAGTGGCCCCAAACATTGATATGGAAGTGAAGAAAAATGAAAATGTTAGTATCTATAGTTTCACATTGTATACTAATATTATAAAGCTGATGAGTTTGTTTGAACACAGTAATCTCGGGAACTACTGGTTTGATTTGAAAACTTCTTTTTTTTTGTATTGTTTTGAGCATTTATCGAGGAACGGTTTAGGCTATAAAACATCACGCGACGACAATAGGAGCAAAGAGCAGAAAAAATCTGTTTAAGATACCCAAATAATATGTATGATAGAATGATTCCTCTTTAAATAATCTAAAAAATGTTCTAGTATATGTCTATTTTTTAAAGATTTACTTGCAAGAACGACAAGACACGACCGACGTCATCGGTAACAGCTATAATTGATAAAGATGAAGTTTGCAAAAACACACTTTGATGCCTAAAATAACTATTCTACGCGGACTAAGTCGCTGGCACAGCTAGTTTTATTATATAATCATCCATTTGTTTTAGGGTGAGGTGATGCCTAATCTCTGCTCCATGTGGTTCATTGGTCTCGTATTTGATAAGACAAATGTCAACATTGACTTAACGCATGACATTTTATCGTTCACCAAAGTAGTGCACTATCAAGCCGAAATTACAAATATGCTTAGAGAAGGCATGACTATTGAGGTAAGTTATTTTCTGCTGTAAAATACTAGTATAACAAACACACAAATTTGGGTTCCAGTAGTATCCCATTTCCGTACTTGTATTTAATTGTTGAGGCCTTATAAGCGGAGGATATAAGATATATTTAAACATTTTGGACTTCGTCTAGAAATCTGGATACAAATTTTTCAAGTCCCCACACACAGATGGAAAACCTAAAAAAAAATATTTTGTTCAATTCAAGGCCCGTCACGTCAGACGCAAACAGCTGCATCAATATTTGTCGCCGTCCTTGATAAAGCGAGAAAGAACTACGTCAGGGGCGAAGCGTAAGCAAGACAGCAGCAATCAGCCCGCGCCACTCAAAAAGACAAAACGACTATCTGAGAGCAGTGTGAGTACTTCATGCTTTTAGGGGGGGGCGTCGAGTCTTTGATATTACCATACCTTTAAAAAGGTACCTAAAAAATAGTCAAATAAAAGGCTGTTATCCATTTTAGTGACGAAATACACAGAGGTTATTTTAAAGAACACTTCAATTATTAAAGGATTTCAAACCACAGACTCGACAACGAATTGTAGGACAATTTCTAGAGACTTGTTGTCCACTCAATAGTTCAATTTGAACTTATTCATACCATATTGCAGTCGCCTGGACTAATGACAATTCCAACATATTTATTTTGTAGTTATTGCAATCGCAAAATGTTTTTCTGTGTCAAATTCGACTCTACAGCAAATGCAAGGCCTATAAACAGACAAAATTGTACACTATGCATTTACATTACTTGATGTCATGCTCATTGGTTTACAGACAGATGAAGTCAGCCTGCTATCTTACAATGAGGATTCCAACTCCTCAAATGTATATGAGGTGAACATCCAAAATGGAAACGCAGCAAATCATTCACATGAGGAAAGGAAGACAGCGGAGAAACCCCTCGGACCACCAGAGCACCCACCGTCTACGTCAAACACCATCGCCTGCACGTAGCAGTATGAAGAGTGGCGGAAGAGGTTCATATATGGCCCGAACAACGCCAATAGCCGTATGAGACGTTTTTAAATGAAACTCTGTGAATAAGTGTTTAGTGAAAAGACCCCAACGGGAATCTCTAGTAATTTAAAGTGATGTGACTGCTAATTGCAAATATATCAATGGATGACAAAAATGTTATGTGGTAAGTTTAGATAGTGGGCATTCTGTGACTAACAGGACTATTTAATATCCTTAACTAGATTAGGAACAGTAATCCTACGCTTTAGTGGTTTAATTAAACAATTTTCATCAACAAACTCTGAATAAAGTTAATTCTAAGAATATCACATAAATTAATTAACGGTTACCTGGGTTATGTTATTGGGTCTTTGTATTTCAGGTGAGGCGATTTGACGCGACATCCACTCACGTAAGTTGTTACACAGACTATATTTCAGACTAGGATTAGGTATGGCGGTATTGTTAATTTTCGATATAATTGGACTAGAGGTTCTCTAGACCGCGTACAACTAGTATTGGTTCTCAATTTGTTATAATATAATACAGACAGAAATTACTACTACAGTTTTATATTATTATTTCAATTAACAATGGTGCCATATGTCTAGAACAAGGCACTGAGATTTATAGTCTAGTAAGTTCTGATTACAAAATACTGGCATCAGATGTTTAGGTGGACATTTTGTGCTCATAATATTAAATCAATTGCCAACAAATAGATACAGACAAATAAAGAACATCTTAAATGAAGTTGAAATTGATTTCAATTTGTTTTTTAAAATTAATTGATGTTTAGTGAAGAGGAAGGGGGTCCTCTAGGTGTCATTTATCCCCAAACAGATTGTGTTAACACTTAACGTATACATTAATTTTTTTAAATTTCTTACGTCCTTGGCCGGAGTACAACTTATGCAAGACATTGATTATTAATAATTAATGCTAAGATCACTTTTGAACAGCCTTATATTGTTATTGTCTTCACTCACATGTAAATAATCATTAGCTGTTCTTTTCACTTGTTTCTTTGCAATAGTCCACAGATTTGTGGACTTTTGTAAAATTATCATCAGCAACTTTGACAAAATTATAATTTGTTTACTGAATTAACAAAACTACACAACGTTAGAGACAAGAGTGGGTTCGGTAAGTTTTCCTAGGTTTGGTAAGGTAACTTACCAAACCCAGAGTTGTCACTTAGGTTATAACTTACTAGGCTTTTGGTGATTTGAATTTCAACAAGAAAAAATTGTTGCTCCATAATAAACAACGATCATTTCTAAATGTATGTAGTTTGTTGAAACCAATATGACTATCTTTTGAGACTTCTACTTTCACTGAAATAAACTCACTTCAAAATGCTTCTTAAATAATATATATTTTTATGTCTGGAATATAAAGCAAATTTTTTAGATTTTTTTTTCAATATAGTATACAGTCTCACTTTTTTAAAGATCACAGTTTTATATATAGGTACACACATTTACACACAATGATCAAAGAAAATATACTTTCTTGCCCAAATATTAATTAAAATTGTAATGAATATAAACGAATAAACTTTTGTTGAAGACCTAACAATTCGTAGAATTAATGTTAAATTTGGAATAATTTTTGGGTTTCACTTTCATGTGTTAAGTTTGTGAAAATTGGTTTATAAAAACTACTTACAATAGTACCTTGTATAGTTTAACAAATGATTCCATTTAGAATAAGAATTCAACATATTTTATAAGAACTTTAAATGTAACTTGTATATACAATAGACAATTCGTTATTATTATGTGATAAAAAATATATATTGAAAAAGAAAAAAAAAACAATAAATGTATATACAAAAGGCTATGGGTTTTTTATTTTTCCATAATAAAAACAATCTTCAATATGAAAATTATAAACTATTATAAAGCTAGAGTTTTGTATGTTTGAAGGCGCTAATCTCAGGAACTACGGGTTCAAATTGAAAAATCATTTTTGTGTTGGTTAGAGCATTTATCGAGGAAGGTTATAACATGCTCGATGTGACTAATACGCGGAAGAAGCACCGGGAAATGTGGAAAAGTCGGGGGAAATTCTTGTTTCTGGGTTGCCAAAGCGTACGCTGCGAAAACGGTTCAAGATAATCAAAAATGTGTATGAAAGAATGATTCCTCTTTAAATGATCTAAGAAATGTCCGCGACAGTATGTCTATCTTATAAGATTAACTTGCAAGAACGACGTGACGCGACCGACGTCGTGGGTAACAGCTTAAACTTATAAAGATGAAGAGGAGGTTTGCAATAACTAATTTTGATGCCCAAAATAACTTTTCCAGGCGACCGAAGACGCTGACACTGCTTGTCATATTAAAAGCTTATCAATTTTCTTCGTTTTATTCAAAATTGTTTCTAAACAAGTAACTTTAAAATTTAATTCATATCACTAACTACCCACAAAGAAATCTGTTTTCTTTTTGTAATCTAAATTGAAGACATCATCTTGTATGGCCACGCTCAGCTCCTGTATCGGGACGGTTTTTGTTCTCCAGTATACATTTTGGATCTTGGGCGATCGTTGACGACGCTTGTGTGCCTTCAGATGGACCTGAAAACACAAACATTAAATACTGTCTATAACACAAACATTACTTTTAATTTTTAAATTATCGATGAAAAAGACATTTAAATAAAACACTTTAACGGTTTAAAACGCGATAAACTTATTTGAAAATGATTTTTAACTTCGGCCCGACATTTCGTATGCGTTTCCGATAAACCACCTGTTAAAGGCACTGATTGTTCTTAGAGCCAAAAAATTGACTACCTACATAGTCTGTTAAAGCTAGGAAGACATACTTTTTTAATATGAGTATTGACCATGGAGCGCAAATGGAAGAGAGCTGGGCACAGAGGGCAGCGGCGGGTGGGTGCAGTGTGGGCACACAACGAGTGTTGATTCCGACGGTTAACTGTGACGAAACTTCGACCGCAAACCTTTGGAGAAGAAGAATATCATTTTATACCAACATGAAAAAAATCAAAATTTCCTAACAAGAAAACATAGGAAGAATTGAGTGCTCTGCTCAAAACCTCTGTATCTTCAATTAGTTAACTTAAATGATTGAAGGATGTAATTTAAATAGAACGTCTTAAGGGTTTAAAACGAAAAATATATTAATTAAACAGTATTTTAAGTACGGGCCGGGGGACTGTTAACTAATAAACTTTGTGTTTAATACCGTTAAAAAAGGGTTTTGTACTACTCTCGTAACCTGCAGACAGTATTTAATGAACTAACCTCACAAGTATATGGGCGATCATTGGTATGCAATCTTTCATGGAACATTAAAGTCCTTTCATGTTTAAATGACTTTCCACATTGGCAGCATGTGAATTTTCTTCTCTTGCTTTCCTTTGGTTTTATTTCTTTCAGTTTATCAGGTGCACCACTGGAACATTAAAAAGTCTTGATCACACTATATGTAAAAAAGGCCTACATGGATTTGTGATCACTACAAAATTAATAGATTTTTACTTAAGGATAAGACAAGTAATTTTTTTAGTGCAAAGGAGGCACACACCGATAGAACAATCCTGGGGTTCGCCTAATGGAAGGTTTAACTCATCAGTCCTATAAGAACTGATTAAGATGTGCTATCAACCTATGTTGGCTTAATCCACAGACTTAAACCAAAACATGGATTTATACGTCACGGTTTTCTATCTGCGGATGGTGTTGGCCAATTTACCACCCCTTTAATACTCATGATATAAATTGTGAGTCATATTTTAAGAAAAACCTGAGATTTATATACAATGGGCCATTATGTATAAATGGTGGAAGTAAACCTACAACCTAATCATCATTCACTATACATTGCAACTGTAGAACCAAAAAGGTAGACATAAACTCACTTCTTAGCCATATGTAACTCGTGTTTTTTAATATGTGATTCAAATCCAAGTTCTCCTTTATACATCTTCCCACAGTAAAAACATGTATATTTCTTCACATGGCTACTGTCATTGTGTTCAGCCAAACTTATTTCATCTTCAAAAACCAAGCCACATGTCTCACAAATATTTCCTTGACCGGAGTTTATGAGGTTTTTAATGTCATCATGCCATTTTAAATGATTAATTATGCCATCTCGGCTCTTAAATACCATGGTACATATCTCACATATATGCTTGTTTGTGTGTGTTCTTAAATGATTTTGGAATTCCTGTTCGTCTACTATGCAAGCTTTGCATACCTGAAACATAGTAAGGAAACTGAATCAAAACTTATCACTCTATAACCCGCTGTTACCACCTACGTAACGTCATTCTGAACACAAGTGTCTGGAACACTGTGGATGCTGGTTCAAGTCCTGCACTAGCCGTAATTTCTTTCAATTTATTTTCGATTTTTAATTCATAGAGTGCCATCATGTGTATGTGAAAAATATTAAAGTTTTCAAATTTATCACACTATATTATTATGTAATAAATTTCATATTATCTATGTAGATGTATATGATTTTTTTTTTCTGATAAAGAAACAATAACCATTTAAGTATTCTGTTGTCTTTTTTGTAGTTTACAAGAATTGTACAATGTCATGGGTTATAATTGTTCTAAGTATTGTCTGTACCTTACACATGTAGTGCACAAGTTAAGAAAAGTTAACATATAAATTTTGTTTTTTAAACCATTAGTGTTTTGGGACAGTGTCAGAAAATATCCAGCATTAGATATTATTTAAACAGTAGGTACCTTGCAAATGTGAATGTCGACACCATGTTCCATTCTCATGTGTTCTTTCAGTTTGCCTAGGAACCTATACTTAACCGGACATTGCATACAAACTATTGACGTCATTGGTTTTCTTTTCCATCTTCTTCTCTTTTTTGTTACACCTTTATCCAATTTTTCTCCACCCTTATTTAAATTATTTTCAAGCTTTAGAATCACATTATTTGTATGTAGTTCTTTATTTAAGGTGTTCTCAGAGATTGGTTTAAGGAGATTGTTTAAGTCTTCTTTAGATTGTAATAAGTCTGGTACTAGAAGAACTGCTTGCTTGTCAGATATGTTAATAGTAAATGATTGGCTCAACAATTCTGTAACATATGTATTTAATACTCTGCAACTCTCTTGGGCTACTTTAAAAAATGTATAAGTTGAAGATGCTAGCTTTAAACACGTATGACAAACTTTGTCACAGGCCACTAAGGGTAACTGAAAATTAAAATTTAATTCATGAAACTTAAGTAAACATATAATATCATTTTTAAGTGGTGTTATATACAATAAGATCCCAAAACCAAACAACTTATACCAACCTGCATCCCGAAAATGTTCTCTATTACTTCTGTCACCGAAAACTCCATATCTGCATTGCAAATTCTAGTAAAAATGTCCTCGGCATGAATTTCTTGCACTGGCTGAAGACAAACTCTACAGAATAGCTCCTTCGGTTTATTGTATAGTAAGCTTTTAATAAAATCTTTCGAGTTTTGAGACATCTAAAATAAAAGTAAACAAATTTATTTACACATAACAATCTAGAGTTTTGGCTGCGTTCTGAAAAAAGAAACATCCGTAAATTATTGTCACAAACTAAGTTATACGTGATTTCTGATACATTCAAATTTTAAGTTGATCCTTCTTTAGTGTTTATCCAAGTTCAATTAAATATTAGTAATTTTAGGACATAATTACTTTAGAGAGCAATATGGGCCCCAACAATAAATTTATTTTATACTTACATTTTACACTAGATTTAAATTTCACGAGTGGACGTATGTATTTTGCAACAAAATGGCAATTGGCATTTCAATTTGTGTGTCTACTGTCCACCACTGTTCTTGTTTTCGCATTGTCTGTTTTTTCTATATAGCCTGCATTGAAGTCCATAGACTACGTGAGTAATATAATCTGCCTCATATGTAGTCTGTGTTATACATACATCAATTTCATGTGTGACAGAAGGGTATTTTTTTATTGTTGTACTCCGTCGAAAAAAGTACCGTGTACATAGTTTTTATGTAATTAATATTAATTAATACACGATTATAGTTATATTTTAAACTGGTAAACATTTTGGTTTTAAACATTGTTTTTAAATCATGTGAAGTGGGATCGTATGTTTCATAGCTAAGAAGAAGTTTTTTGATTTCCATAATGGGAAATTCTAATAGTGCCAGTGAAACCTTAAATGTTTATAATGTTCTACGAATTTTAAGTGTTGTTATACTCATTGAATTAAGGTGAAGGAGTAAAGCTATTAGGTAATAAAATCGAAATAAACAACAATTTACACTAAGGTTTAGATTACATACTTTTGTGATATAAACATTGTTAGAGCCTATAAACAATAACTCTTCACTTTACTACAGAAAATATAACTATTTAATAAATATTTATAGTAGTATCAGAAATTAAGTGTGTATCATATTTTTCACAAGTAAAAGTAATAGAGTGAATTTAAAATTGTATCACCACTCTTAAAATAATAAAAATATAGTTCGTCTGACTGATAATAATTATTATATATATATATATTATCTTAAATCAATACCAATTTTTTGTAATGTTTTTCAGCAATGTCAGATTTAAACGCTGGAGGTGAAAATATACCTGTGATAAATGATACTTCAATTGTAGAGAACCTTAATTTAAACATGTTAGAAAATTTTACGAATGAATCATTAGAAGATGTGTCTTTTAAAAAGGACACTGATCTTTCAGAAAATGTTTTTGTGAATATGTCAGAAGCTAAAGAAGATAAAATAGAAGGTACATTAGACATAAATGATTCGTCAACATCACACATTAAAGAAGAAACTGAAATAGAAATAAAGCTGGAACAGGAAACTATTGGACACAATGTAATTGATAATCCATTTAAAGATATTCAAGTTCATGTTAAAAGTGAACTTTCAGATGAAGAAAAATGTTATAAAAAAAGTGAGAGTGATGAAATAACAAAGGAAGACAGTTTTAAAAGAAATTTTGATATAAAAGACGAATATTGCCAAGATGACATTGTTACATATGATTATCCGACTTTTGATGATAGTATGGATAGTGAAGATGCCACAGCATTGGGCAATGTTGAGACATGCTTACAAGAAGTCAAATCAGAACCTGATAAGGTTGAGGTAGGTACACATTAAGAATACATTTTATTGGAGTGTGGTGGATGGTCATTACTTTGATTTCAAGGTATAGCAATATTTAGATTAATCTCTTTTTTTTCAGGATAAGGATGTGATTAACAATCAAATTAAAGAAGAATCAGATGTAACAGTCACAGATACACACCTAATATCTAATACAATTATTAGTACTTCAACTATAACAAATCCAGAAATTGATATAACACAATCTGAAACTACAAGAACTCTTCTAATGGAAATACATCCAGTTTTTCAATCACACAATGTTTTGAGTAACCCAGAAGAAATTCTACCAACCTCAAATGAAAATGAAATGGATTTGACTGAACCATTCCAGTTGAATTCTATCACTGGAAATGTCTTGTCACTTGAGCAAGAGGCCTATGGACTTTTAAAAGCAAAGAAAGCACATAGAGTTGATTCTGATGGCCGGAGTTTTCCTTGTGAAAAATGCTGTAAGGTGTACTACAGTAATGGTAGTTTAAAAAAGCATTTACAAGTTCATCAGACCATCGAAAATTACGAGCGTGGTAGAAAAATGATGCAGGTCACTAGAATTAAAAATTCTAGGCGGAACATAAAGAACAAAAAGTATATTAAAAAAATTAAAATAGGTGATCTTGCAAGCATGAGGGCGAGGCAAGACAGACTAGAAAAACGAATGCAGCTCAAAGAACTCCATGAAAGAGAAAAGGTGCAAAACGAAAGTATAGAGGCAGATAAACTTATTAATGAAGGTAAAATGGATTCCAATAAAGAGGGTTACGAATGTACTTGTGGCCAAGTTTTCCAGCGTCGAAGCAGAATGGAAACGTGTTTTCGTTCTCATGATATAGACATGTACGAAACCAGACTATGCAACTACTCTTGCATGTCTTGTCCGAAGCAATTTACAGCAAAAGATGAACTCGTGGCTCATAGACGAAGATTTCACCGTAAACGATTCCCTTGTAAATTCTGCCCCACTGACTATCACACGCGAAAAGAGTTATTTAAACATTTAAGGATACATCAAAAGGTTCAATTGATGGAGTACAAAGTCATATCAGAAGTGATGAACGGTAACCAAAACCTGACTTGTTTCATGTGCGACAAAAGTTGCTCAGAGTTGACAGAACTCAAAAGTCACGTTATGGTAGATCATAAGGAGCCATATATTTGCCCTAAGTGTAATGAAACTTTTACCAAAATTATCGATTTTGCACATCACACGAAAACTGATCATCCAGAAGTGGAGGGGCAATCAGTTTTGGATGTTTTAGAGGCCTTCTCTAAGTTAGTTCGGGATTGGAAGTGCGATGAATGTGAGATACAGTTCCATGAGGCGGATAAATTAGCTAAACATCAAGTGGAAATGCACAGCCCAGAGTTGAACACAGAAATGCAGTATCAGTGTGACGATTGCCGCAGAGTCTTTATTAGTCAAAAAGGTTTAACTTCCCACCGACGTATCCACCATAACACTGGCAGTGTTGAAGAAGCTGAAATAATTGAAGGAGTAATATGCATTGAGTGCCGAAAAATATGCAAAGATGAGACAGCACTAGCATCCCATATGCGATTACATTCTCTGGATAGAAAGTATCCCTGCAAATTCTGTGATTTCCGTTTTGCAACTCCAGAAAAGAGGAAGACACATGCAGAATTACATACAGGCGATATGAAGTACGTCTGCTTTATTTGTGAATACCAATGCACTTCGGAGAATAGGTTAAGACTACACAAAATGTCAGAAAAACATGCAAACATGAAGGAGTTCTTAGTGTCCGGCCAAGCGTTGGCAGAAGCACAGAAGGGCAAAAATAGTGAAGAGAAGATAGATAACAGCTCAGAATCTTCGAACGACGACGGTATCGTTTGTGACATTTGTGGTGAAAAGTTCTCTAATAAAAAGAAAATGCTGAAACACAAAGAGACGCATCCCTTCATAGAATTCCCTAACGATGATACTCCTACTAGAATATTTTTTAAGTAGCATTTCTTGCCTTAATCACCTTTGAATTAGTGAATACTTTATCATATCCGAACTGAAGAGAGTATATTTAATCTATACTTTATTTGTGTAAGAGCATTCATTTGAAAATCTTATTTCTGTTATTTAATTAGGCGTAGGGATTAACTCTCATTACAATATTAGCTTGAAGCTAGTGCAATAATAAATGGCCTTTTTCAATAAATGTTTATAAAAAATGATGAGAATAAGTTTTGCTTACAGTTCATATCTAAAACCGAGGTTTTAATTTACCTGTAATGTACCAGAGGTGAAAAAGATAGCAACTTCAGAAAATCTTAAAATGGTGCACAATTTGCATATATTATTTAAAATAAAAGTTAAGTTTGTGTTCATTTTTTCTTATTGGTCACAATTTTGTTTAAACTAAATCACATATATCATAAGCCTGTGTTTCTAGTCTTTAGTGGGTAATATATATCACTCATTGTTTTATACTCTGAATTTTAAACTTTTATTTTATCTTTTAAAGCACCCTTTTCTTGATCGATGATACACTTGGACACTCCATTTTATAGCTAGCTACCAGTGCCTGAAAGTATTGAATGGGTTTTGTTCTTCATATATATGCTTTTGTGTAAATTAAAAGATTGATTTAAGTTAAAATTGTTTTATTATCACAACATATACTTATGTCAATTGCAATGTCTTTGTTTAAAATGTAAGGGAATTGTGTGTTACAGATGATTCCAGAAACTTTGTAATTCTATAGTAATTGCAGAAGTACTAAATTATAAGTGATTAGAAATTTAAACGATCACAACATTTAATGCTAAAATTCACTTAAATGTCAAAACAAAGTTATGCAGTAGAAAATTCACAAGAAACTTTCTTTAGTCTTGGACAAATATACTATTAATCTATAAACAATAAATATTTCTCGTTTTAAAATCAATGCTATCATATAACAATACAGATGAGTACCTGACCACCACACACAGACTAAAGAGGTCAACAAACATATTATAATAGTCCAAATGACATTGTATTGTCTGTTTATAATTTATTGTTTAGACAATTTGAAAAATAGTAATCCAATTATAAGTAAGAGTTAAACATGGAAAAAAAGATTAAGAAAAAAGAAACAGTCATGCGCGCCCTCAGCGTAGCGAGTTCACACGAACTAAGTACGCTGTTGGTTCTCAGTTCGAGTCCGCCTTTTCAGATGTCATCATTCTCTCTTAAACATTTCTTTAACGTAATATACAGTGTTTCATATTTGCTTTTGCTATACTAAGTTATTCTCAATGTGTCAAACATGTATCTTATAGATTATGTAATTTCTAATACTTATTGAATAATCCGAAGAGAAATGGGGGAGGGGGGGGATAATGATACTAATAATTAAACTAATTATTATATTAATACGAAAATTGAATTTCCCACGCTTTTCCCATGAGCGCCGCGGGCTTTCTTACGACGAGGACGTCGTTGCCGCGGTGAATGGTCATCTGAAGTGGCGTAGATTTGCCGTCTTGGACCATTTTCGCCGACTTGGGGGGTGACTTGATGCCAGCGATCACTATGCGTTCCACCCAGGATCGGGTCGGGTAGTTTCCGTTGTTTATGATACTGAAAACGATGAAAATGTTGTGAAAAGAGATATGTCTTATAAGACACAAACATCCAAGTTAAATATTACAATACCATCATATAGTTCCAAATGTAAATTTAAGTAATATTATAGGTTGCGGCCCGGATGTTTAGCGCTGAACGAAGTGTAGAGGGGATAGTTGCGCATCTATGCAATCGCGCACGTAATTGATTGAAAAACGTGACTGTACTCGAGAAGTAAGCGGAGCTTCGTATTGGTCCGAGAAAGACAACACGACTGGGGAACCAATCAACGCTGGCGCACATGACGTTCACTTGCCCCGCGCCCGCTTCCGCCCCTTCGATACCTTATTTTTGACTTCTGCGCAGGATTCGTTCAGCGCTAAAGATCCGTGCCGCTACTCATACAGATGAATAAGAGTAAAGAAAGATGAACATTAGAATAAGGTTTAATAAATATTGAAAGGTTTAAGTAACAACGAACGATAACTATAAAGAATTACTATTTATTTAGTACTTTAAATATTTTTAAATTTTTTTGTTTTTCTATGTATTATGCCGCGTAATAAATATTTGCCAGTGTGTTTGCCAATGTTAAACGGATCCTTGTATCTAAAATTAATACTTACATGTACTTCATAGCCGAAGACTCGTATGTGATTTTGGCGTAAATGAATTTATTAGATTTGAAGTCGTAAGTTTCACCGTCGTCGATGTATAGGGTGCTGGTCGCTGTGTTCTGGATAAACAAAAAGCATACATTGCATTATATTGTATAAGAGCCATCGTACCACTGTTTCTAAAAGGAGTGACATAGTAGCTCAATTGTTTAGAGTAGAGAGCGCTATAGAGTATCTACATTTTTTCAGTCTCAACAGATTCTTTATTTAAGAGTGAAATACCGATTCTTCTTGAGCATGTGGCGAACACAGTTCTGTGGCCGTTTCATATATAAGTTTTAGTTACTTCTCCTATAAGTTAAACGTTATTTGTATACGTACAAAATAATGAAGTCCTAACAGTACTTACGTCAATATCAAGAGCAACGACTAGAGTGTAGGGGTCGTCATGCATCAGTGCTGAGGATCTGCGCACGCGTTCCTTGCGTGGAATTATTGTGCCTCCACGCTGATATACTGGAATCTATTGTAAAGGTTGTTTTAAATACAATTTTTATATAATGAAACAGTAAATATGTACTCATCTTATCGCCACTGTTAATAAATTTTTTTTTATGATAGAAAAGGACAGACAATTGAAACACTTGATGGTAGGTAAAATATCGCAGCCATATAGCATCAAAACAACATGTGCTGTCGACCATTTTCGAAACCGAACCACGATTAATATAGACAGTTTTTTCATCAGTGGTCGGTGATTCGTGAGTCGGAATTGTAATAGTATTAAAGTCAAAATTAACTTTACATTATTATACGTTTGTATAGTATATAAACGAGTATATATAATTTATTCTAAAAGCCATTAATACCTTGGTGATAGTAACTTCTTGAGTGAAGAATCCAGCGGCGTCATGGCGCTGGAAGGAATCCACATCGTACCAGACCGTTCGGGATTCTCTTCCCGGGAGGTATACCTTAACGCTCGACACGCCCTCTTCGACCACGGGACGGACAAGAAGCTTGTCACCTGAAGACATAGAAGTAAATTTCATTCGCAGATGAGTTAAATAAATGAATAATTTATACTAGCTGACCCGGTAAGCGATATTTTTAGATAATATGAATTATGTGTAGGTGGTAATGTTTTGGTATAAAGAGTAACTTATCTGTGTGTGAGATGATGTGAAATCAATCAATACCTTAGCGCAGGCCTAACGTATGTATATACAAAGTTTCATTAAAATCATATCAGCCGTTTTGGAGAAATCCGCACACAAACTGTGATACGAGAACATTAGATAAAGTCAGTTGTCTAAAACTTATTAATGACAGATGTATTACATCCTTCACCTTTTGAAGGCAATTGAAAAACAGACATATAAATTTTCCCTATAAGAAAAGAAATATTGTATGGCGTGAGGCATGGGGGGACCACTTTTCTGTGTCCGTTTCATTGATCGATTCTTTTAGAGGAATGTTGATGATCCGACTTCTGTGATTTGCCTGACCGAAATAATCTGTTGTTTAAAGCTAGGCGATATATGTAACCATTTGGCTACAGAGACGGTCATTTGTGTGGTTATATTGAGTTTAATCTCACCCAATAAATAAGTATCGTCGATTGTGTATGTCTGTTCTTCTTTAGGGTAGTGGGTGAACAGCGGTCTCATCACTGGTACCTTGTCCAGGGTGTGCTCGTAAAACAGTGTGTACCTAGAAATAAAATAAAATTAAAAATAATATATATTTAGAACACAAGATGAACTTATGTGTTATAATTATAATTTTTTTACCTATTTTATTTTCATAGGACAAAGAGTATGTCTCGTATGTTATATTGAAACATAATACTCGATATTTAAATAAAACACTTTAACTAATATATACCGCGTTTTAAACCGTTAAAGTGTTTTAAATGTGTACTACTCGCGTAAACTACAGACAGTATATAATATTTGAAATTTTATTGAGAGGTGAACGTCTTTGAAAGAAATTCGAAGATGAGGTAGCTCAATTGGTTAGAGTAGCACGGAACATTGTGCAAGGACTAAAGCCGTTGAACCTTAATACGCAAACGCTATGGTTGAAATTACATAGCACGAGAGGTGCGTGTATCAAATTCGAACCTGAGCTGTACGCCTCGCTAGCTCAATTGGTTAGAGCAACAGCACGAAACGCTGACGTTGCCGTTTGAAGTCCTATCAGAGTCGAAATTTTTTTTCAATTTATTTTCGATTTTTAACAATAAAATTGTACTATTAAGACTTCATTATCTACTTTTCAGTAAACTTAACATTGATGTGTAATGGACCAAGGTAATTATTAACCAGTTTGAGAAGTTGCTCATTTCAATATCACTCACCAGAAGTCCAAAAGGGCGTATCTGCGCCTGACTGCGTCGCGCAGACGCGACGTGGTTGTGGAGTCATACAACCACGGCTCCCGGCGTTTGGTCTCAATGTGGGAATGCGCGCGCATAAACGGTTGAAAGGCGGCCGCCTGAAAAAATAATTAAAATAAATAAAATGTAAATATCAAATTACTATGGACAGAACAAACAAAACTCTAGCATAGAGTTTTAGAAATATTTTACTCTACTCTCTAGCTGTGCCAGCAACGTCGTCCGCATAGAATAGTTATTTTATTAAGATGAATAATTTTCCTCGTTTCTTTCATATTTCCCACTATTTCTTCGATACTATTGTTCGCATCGCGATGTTTTATAAAATATTATGTAAAGAAGTCTACAATGTCAAGTACAGCGTAAAATAAAAATAATCTTTAAAGGTAATAAAACAATTTTAAGCGGGTTTAAATGCGAACTATATCAATATGTTGTTTTGAATGCTTTACAGTCGCCCTGGTTGCGAGGAAAATAACAAAGGTTTGAAAAAAACCTAAAAATGTTAGGCCAAAGTATTTTCAATTTGCAGGTCATACCTGATACCATCTTGTCATTAACTCAGCCTCAGGGTACTTAAAGAAGCCGCCCACGTCGGACCCACAGAAGCTGACACCAGCGCTGGCCAGAGAGAGACACATAGAGATCGAAGCGAGAAGGAATCCCCACTCCGCCATGTTGTCACCAGTCCAGACTGCGGCGTATCTGTGGATTAACAAACCGATAATCAGTTATTAAATACATATTAAGTTTATTTATTACTTTTCATAATAGTAATTTTAAAAACATACACAAAGTATAAAGTAATTATACCGACGACCTTCAGTCCCCCCATGACCACGGTCGCTGCAAAGCATCCGAAACGTCGAACCGTATTTAATATAAGTTAACGAATATGTCTCTTTTAAAACAGTTGAGTGTTTTATTTAAATGTTACTACGATGTTAACTACATAACTAAGTTGCCTTTTTTCCTTAATATTAAATATTATATGATACTAATTTTGGAATATACAAATAGAAAAAGATATTAAAATCCTCCACATTGGGTCCCCTCGATACCACGGCTCAAAAAGGGCATATTGATAAAATAAATTAACTTCTTTTCGCATTTTAAACCGTTGTAAGTATTATACTTAACTATGGCTAGTAACCAAACTGCCTTACCTTTGCGTGCCTGAGAAAACTGCTCTTGACAGAATAAAAGGTCTGTATTGTCCATTGACTCTGTCCAGCATGCCCTTGTGAGTGGACATGATGTGCCATAGACCATACTCATTGTGGATGTGCCTAAAATAAAATAGGATATTATAAAACTACTTAAGATGCATATATACCTATAAGTGTTACAAGTAGATAGACAACCAACCACGCAAACGTTATATGAGGCCGCTAGAGTCAGAGTAGCCTTACTGCAATTTTATGACTTTAGTTATTTTTATAGGCTAAATATGTTGACCGCATGAGCACAGTGACTGAAAATTGTTAAAATAATTTTTACAAATAATATTGATTTTCGCCTAAATTAGTTGCACATTATTATTTTTCTACTTATTGAAAATCATGTTTATTTTTGTTTTTAGGCCACTATGTGTCTAGCAGCCTTATATATTCGTAGAATATATCTATAAATAGTATATACGTATACAGATTTTTAATTTAAATAATGCCAACATTTAAATATGTGAAATATATTAAATTTTAAGCCACTTGTTTAGGAGGTATTCTGCCCAAATGTATGGTAAAAATAATGTATTTAAATAAAACACAAAAAACGGAGGAGACTCCCCGTGACCACGGCTGGTGGAAAGCATCCGAAACGTCGGGCCGAAGTTAAAAATCATTTTTAAATAAGTTTAACTAATATTTCGTGTTTTAAACCGTCAATGTTTTATTTAAATGTGTTCTACTCGCTTAAACTATAGACAGTATTTAAAAATAATACACTAGTATGTGTGCGTACTTATTTCCAATTCCGCCGCTATAAAGAACATTACCTGTGTTCCCAGAATGAAGCGAGACCGTCTTGCCCATCTTGAGGAGGTTTGTAGTGACGGTTATCCTTTGGCATAGTTATCTCTGGGCCATTGAATACCTATAAGCAAATAGAATACACAACATTGATACTTAAGTCTATAGATAAATAGGCTTAAATTAGCTTAAATTTGTGAATCTTATATAGTTTAAAGCTTGGAAGCTCAACCTGCAAGTGACCTACAATAGATCTTGGGATATAGTATATTAAAAAATCACAATAAGATTTTATTACGCACAACTAGAACATACCAGAAATATATCTTTATAGGCCAGAAATATATGGATAGTGAGCTTTTCTTCGAACTTCGTTGAACTATAGTCTGAGTAAGTAATACTTACGCTTGGCTCGTTCATGTCGTTCCAAATGTGCACATCCTTGCTGGTGCCAACGAAGTTTTCGAACCTGTATCTCTCGGTGAAGTATTTGAAAGCGGCCGGGTTCAAGAAGTCAGCGTATGAAGAGGAGCCAGGCCAGCACCAACCTAATTCATAAATAAGATCCACCCATTCAGATTTTCCAAACCATAAGTTCTAGAGATTATTAATATTAAGAAAAAAATTGCCCCTGGTGACAATGGAACAACGCGTAGATTATCCCTGGCTATCAATTTCACTAACCAGTGCTTCGAAGTCCAGGATTAAAATTAACTAAACTAAAATTTATTGGCCACTATGAAGGAAGCCGATGTGATAGTGGTACCTGCAAATGCATTAAAATAGCTTTTACCACACGTAAAACCTCACCATCATAATCATTGCCGTCCTTATTCTTCACATACAAGCCCATCTCTGTGCAGTCGTCGTGGACGACGTAACCAGCTTCGCGCTTGATGTGAGGGTCGATGATGACCACCATCTTGCGGCCCTTCGTCGTTAGGTTGCCGACCATTTCGGCGGGGTGCGCGAATTTAATTGGTTGCCATGTGAAGTATCTAGAATGAAATATAATAAAAATATACTTTAGTCTCATTAAAATTTTAAACATTATTTAGATTCGTCAAAAAAAAATTAAAATGTTTGTCTGTTTGTAATTCTACAGAGTACTGTAATAACAACATAACCGAGAAGAATCTTTATAAATATTTTGTTTTTATGTACAGTTAGTATTAATTGATATAAAAAAGATGCTTATAAAGTCACGTGAAATAAAATGTGAAACATAAACTCTGTAATTAAGCTGCAAAGCATAAGACATTGAATCTTAATGCGCAAGTGTTAAGGTTTAAATTACAATGAGCGAGAGGTGCATGTATCAATTGGTTTAAAAAATTCGACGATGACGTGTAGGGCACGGTAGCTTTTCAATCTATAATAGGTTTTTAAAATATACTTTTATCAATATAAATAGATAGTAAATTATCTATTTAGATATTTATCTATTTAGTTTGATTATTTTATTTATATGAAAAGAATATTTTTTTATGATAAAGCAGGACAGACAAGCCCCATGGTTCACGTGATAGACGGTGAAATACTTCAGGCATAAAAAATAATCAACACGATGCGTTGTCAAGCTTATTTGGTTTTGGATATTAAGAAATACACAGACTGAAACCCAAACACGATTAAAATAGCGGCTTTCTCATCTGTGGTCATTGGTTCTAAACCCACCATAACCCACCATGTTTCAGAAAAAAAAAAACTTACTTCCTGTTGTCAGTGTATTCGATATCCAGCCAGATAACATCTAGAGGAATGTCGTGGGCGTCGAAGCCTTCGTCCACAGCGCGGACATCAGCTTCGTCAACATAATTCCACCGAGACTGGTGGTACGCCAGGGAAAATTTCTGAAAACATAAAAGTATAATTATATTGACAAAAAACATTGATTCACGTAGTTAACTACTCTTATGCACGTGACATCAGTTAAAAATTAAAGACTCTACATTTACTACCAGCTCTCACATCAAGGGCATAGAAAGAACGAGAAGATCTGGCGAGAAACTCGCCGTCTATCGCCAAGTTTTTGCAGTCTTCACGTACTTTAAGTGCACTACATGTTTTTTTCTTGTTATTTAAGTTATTATGTTGATTGTAACTCACAGGTGGCAAAGGTGTAACCCCAGTGAGTGTTGTGTACTGACGGAACGCGTCGCTCGGAGAGTCGCCCATGAGCACGAAAATATCCACCACGCCACTTTCACTCATAAACCTTAAAACCATGAACAGAAACCATTATTGATTAAAATTCCTTAATGGATGGATTTTTAGTAAGTAGTTTTCAGTGTTGCGTGGTGCAGTAGTATCTTAGTATTCACGTTTTCGAAGGAAGCTAGGATACTACAAAATGTTATATTATCATAATTTCAATATGTAGATACTTTTGAGATATACATCTTTGTAAATTTATTCCTATACGACATAACCTAGTAAATAAGGCCTATTAAATAAAGATACAAAGCAACACTTCATTATTACTAAGATACAAATTGTAACAGACAATAATATAATACATAAGAAAACTATAGCAAACCTGGCATCAACGCGTCGCTTTTGTCCACCAGTGACCAAATTGACTAGAGACGAGACGACCGTGCCCTCGCCGTAGTTCACCACATCGACCCAAGTTTCGGCAGTGTTATGCCAGAATACACCAACTGTGCGCTTTGGTCTAATAAACAAAAAACCTAATTAAAAGCGGAATAAAGATATTCTATTTCGTGAAGGAATTTGAGCAATAATAAAACATAGGGAAATATGTCACGCAAAATAGTTTACTCAAAAAAAAATTTTAAACTCCTCCTTAAAATACCCAATCTGTCGGGTCGAAAACCATTTTGAAGAAATATACGATACTTGCAGGCATTGAACCGGCATCCCCAGCGTCCCATGCTATTGCTCTAACCAATTGAGTTATCGTAACCTCTTGCGAATTTATTTATTACAATGAATTATTAAGAATTAACTAAATAATTACACTAGTATAGTATATAGTAGCTTACCCATGCGCGTACATAACGGGAATAGATCCGTATATAGCCATCCTACTGTCCAATTCATACTCGAAGACATCCAAATTGTACAATCTGTATGGGTCTCCAGATGTGGTCGTTTTGAGGTTAAACCCATCAGTATGTTCGGGAATACCTAAGGAGTAAATATACACATAAAACAACTATGTACTGAAGAGTTTGACTAAAAATAGTTTTATATATTAGGCCGCTACAGGAAGAGTAGCCTAACTGCTATTTTATTACCTGGATATTTATATTTTTATAGTCTAAAAATGTTAATCTACAAGAACACGTGACAAAAATTTTACCCTAAGTTAAAAGTACTTTATTATTTTCCTCCTTATTGAAAGTCTTGTTTTTTGTATTTAGGCCACTGTGCCTCTAGCAGCCTCATAATAGGGATGAAGAATGAGGGTAGAACTATAAACATAGACGTACTTAAAATGTATATACACATAATTTATTAAAATTTAAGACTACTTGAATTTATCACGAAACTTTCCCCACTCTCTTAATGTTGATGAAGTGGTATTTGCTGGGTTGTATTTGAAATCGTTTTAGCCAGAAGTAGATGCCCATGAGATCTTATGTAATACTAGGAGGATAACATCGCTCAACAAACAAAAAATCTCATTCATAGCAAACTTAGACAAGTTATGCTTCACTCAAGAGAATTATTTGCAAATGCTACAAGCTGCTTACCATAAACCTGGTCAGCATCAGGAAAAGCGACATCAAGGGAAACGCCTTCGTTTCCACGAGGTTTGCTGTCATGATGGGATTTGAAGTTTTCACTCCAGTCGCCCGCTTCAACCTTTAATGAAGCCAATAAACAAAATGAAATCGAGACTGATAAGGGGAACATATTTCTGAGTACCATTCGATTATCACTTCAAACAATAAAAAAACTGTTTTAAGCTACCAAGATGTTGAAAGTATGTTTCTATAAAGTAACAATTTATAACCAGTTAATTAACTCACTTATATTTATGAAGTTGTTAAAATGGATTTTAGATTGAAATTTTTTACGACACAGGCGGGACTGGAACCGGCATCAACAACGTTTCGCGCCGTTACTCTAACCAATTGAGCTACCGTATCCTATTAGTCGTATTGATATATATTTTTTTCTATCATAAATTTTAGTTTATAAAATGCCAACATGTGCAATAATATGCAAAAATATACAGTTTTTAAATTGAAGACTGAGTAAAATTTAATTAATTTTTTTCGAAATATTTCGAACCCTTTTTCATGGTTAGATGAAAATTCAAAATGTTGCACATATTTGTGATTTTTATTCAGTCATCGCCAACAGTTGATCATATTGCATTTGTTATATTATATTTATATAATAAGACGTAAACTGCCATTATGATTAACGTGTTTAAATTTAAACTGTTTATTAATTGCTTACGTGAGGTCAGGACGACGTATGTTATCGTAATGGGTTTATATGTTATGTCATTATATACTACGTATCATAGTATACATATGTAGTGTGGATTTTTATAGTTCAAAATGTTTGCTGCAAAACAATATAGCAGAATATATATAGTTTTTCAATGTTACGTGATATGTAACACAAACCAATCTTATTATAAATTCTATTTTTATACAAGTGTACGTAACGAGGGAATCATTTTTGGATTATGTGAGACGACGCAAATAATTTCACAGATATTATGATTGCACATATATAAGAGTGATATAACTAATTAAATAAAATACTTTAACGGTTTAAAACGCGAAATTTATTAGTTAAACTTATATGAAAACACGGCTGATGCAAAGCATCCGAAACATCGGGCCAAAGTTAAAAATCATTTTCAATAAGTGTTTTATTTAAATCTTCGAACCTACGAGCCGTTTGATTAGTAGGCGTATATTTTTTGATTTAGTGCATAGAGATAGGCTATTGGCTCAATTACTATCAGGCACGTACATAGATAATATTCAGATCAGTAAGATCAAAGATGTGATACGTTTTTACTCTATTATGTTTACATAATAAACAATTAATATGCTCTTGAAGACTTTAATATCTTTCACATGTTATTGCAAATGATGGCACTATTTAATTTAAAAATCGAAAATATATGGAAAAAAAATCGACTCAGGCAGGACTTGAACCGGCGTCGTCAGCGTTCCGTACTTTTGCTCTACCACTAGTTTTTTATTTGTGTACGATTTTTAAATGCCTTTGCCTGCGGACTATTGCCACTAATGTAAATTATATAACTCCAAGGTGGGGCAATTTTTATTTATTATATTATTTCACTAGCAGCCTACTAACAAATTTATCAGAGCATATGCTAGATTTTTTTTGAACTAACCTAAGTACTGAACTATTCTACCTGGAATTCAACTCTGAGCCTTTTGATTTGAGTCAGAATCAATAATCACTAGACAAAAACTATGTAACGTATGAGTCATTAAGTTTTACTAATACACAAACGTAACACAAGAACGACCACAAAACAATAAACAAACAAGACACTCACATCATTTTCTTCTCCTTCACCATTTCTAACCTTCAACGGCTCCACAAAGAGTTGAGCGTTGTCATTCAAAACAACAGCTGGTTCTCCATTCTTATCAATGAATTCAAACTTGAGGGGCTCAGCTGTTACCACTACCTTGTGACCTTGGCTATTTTTCAATGTCAGCTTACCATTCTCATTTGAAATTAATTTCAGTCTGAAAACGATATTTTAAGACCTTAAAGGTAAAAAAATAACACAAAAGATTTATAGAAAACACTTTTAACAGTTAGTTACAAAAATATATACAATTCAATGTGTTTTATTTTATTATGTAACTACTAGTTTAGTTCAAAAATTCTACTGTGTCTACAATTTCACTCTTAGTAGTGATAAAGAAATTTACTGTTAAGGTTAGTTAGATTTGACAGTAATTTACAAATAGAGTACTTATTATATTTATATTTTTCAATAGTGCTGTTTTAGTGAAAATGTTTTGGGATGTTCTTATGCCAGCAATTATAGATAATTCAATAATCAAAATTGTCTAAGTCCTTTTAAACTGCAGGGCAGTGCTAGATAAAATAAATGATTGCTAACTTACTCATCTCCTCGTGGCTCCCCATCAAGCGCCACTTGTGGTCTGTATCTTGGATACAATGGTTCGGCTTCATCTATTTCCACTCTAAATGTACCATCTGCTAATGCTGATAATCGGAGGCCATAATGCCACTGGTAAAAAGATTAATACAATTATATTTTTTCGAAATTTTGTAAACAAATTAAAATGTCTTTGGAAAATTTGTTATTTACATTTATACATTTTACTAGAGTTCTAATTTCTTTTTCATAAATTAAATATTATGTAACAATAAATACGGAAATGATAAAAATACTAGAACGTTAGTTCTTTGTCTCTGACAACAAAGAGCAGTTTGAACTTAGGATTTTATGCTTACCTCAACATTTTTCTTATCTCCTTCGTAGTTAACTGTAATGACTTCAGCCGACAGAACATTTCCATGTACGAAAACACTGTCTATATTTAAAGTATACTGGGACTTTTCGGGTTTTAGTGCACGCAATCTCTTACAAAATCCAGACTGATCGCACGTCTTAAAGTTATTTCTATCCACGCAGAAACAGCTATTAATAGCCAATACACCAAACAGAAGAAGTCTTAAGACCATCATCCTATAAAATAATTATGTATTATTTGCTAACTTACAAGTGTCGAACGCCGGTTTAATCTAGCGATAAAAAACTCGTTTTCCTACAAACCTGGCTAAAATATCTCAGGTGTAATTGGGGTTTTATACAGTTTGTGAAACGATTGTTCAGATTATAAATTCATTTGAAACACAATTAATTTTAATAATCTAATTTAGCTAAAATTGTTAAAGTGAGAAACGATAATAAGCACACGCGCGTTACGTGGAGAAATTTTGTTTGCAGTTTTGAGTTTTTGACTCGTTTGGTTTAAGTACTTGACAGATGTCACTGAGTCAGGTAGTACAAATTACAAACGTCACGTTCTTTAAACTTTTCCCTGTGGTTTTCCTCAGAGATATAATGAAAATATACACGCTGTTTTTTTATTGAATTACTCTGTACTCATCTTTCGATGGTTTCAAAAATGAATTATACGCAATATTGTTTATTATATATTAGTATTCAAAGTCAAGTCCCATTTTAACATGTTGGCCCGTAGGTTTGCACGAAGCTCAAACGATGTCAAAATCGTCTTATTTAAGGCTTATTGCCAATCATTCTACTCGTGCAGCTTATGGGCCTCCTTTACACAGAGAGCACTGCATGCTATTCGTGTGCAATACAACAATGTTTTCAGGTTGTTATTGGGCTTGCCAAGATACTGTAGTGCGTCGGGCATGTTTGCGGATGCACGTACAGATGGTTTCCACGCCATCATCCGCAAGCGTGTAGCTTCCCTCATGTATCGGGTTCGACAAAGCACCAATGGCATTCTGGGGGCATTGTGTGAAAAGTATACGGTGCTGCTAAAACGATGGAGTGACGTCCATGCTCCCCCTTAGCGCCTAGCACCTATTCTATGTATTCTGTCTATTTAATTTTAGTGACTAACACATTCTAATATACATTTTAAGTTAAAAATTGTTACTAACCCAACTAACGCACATTAGAATTAATTAATTATGTATTATTTTAAAATAATGTATGGATCTATGGTCTGACAAATAAATTATTATTATTATTATTTAATGTAAATTCTAATTAATATACTTTGCTCGCTACTTGTTTCTATATTAATGTTAGTAATTGTTAAAAAAATAAAAAATAAAATGGGCAATGATTTAATATCATCAATATGCCTAATACTATATTTATATATATACATTTAATTAACTTATATATATATATACACTTAATTTACAAATAACTTAATACTATTATTATATATATACATTTAAATCAGTCTTTGTAATCTTTTCAATTCTTCCTTCTTTACTAAAAGCTTTTCTTTATCTTGTGTTTGAACCCAGTCAGGGAGAGATTCATTAGACAACTTCAATTCTAACTTTTTCACACTTTCCTCTGCCTTTTTTATCTTCGACTGTAATTTAATTTTTGCAATCGAAATTAGCTTTTCCGCGTCGTTTCCTGGTATTTCTATAAAAACTTCAGTTGTCGCGTCTAAAATTGAACTAACATATTTTTTGTCTTCTTTATGAAAATTGATCTTACTACATTTAGTGAGGTTTAATGCAACTAAATTGTTATTTATTATGTCTGTAATTAATTGTTCATCAAGGCTTTTAATTGCTACTACTGGCCTTTCCTTATTTGATATTGCATAAAATCCTTTTATTTCTCGAATTAAGAATATAGTTTTCAATAATTTCTCTACTTGCTGCTCTAACTGTATGTTTTTCCAAAATTTGTAATTCTCTTTTTCAGGAAAAACATAACATTTTTCATCTAGGTCCTTAAAGTTGATGATAATATTTTCATCAAATGTGGGTACTTTTGGAATCAATTCCTCACTTAAGTAAATCATAAATGGCGATAGGCATCTTAATGCCGTGCTTAGAACTGCAGACAGTGTATGAGCATGGGCATAGCCAATTTTTGTATCGTGATCATCAAAACCAGGTTTTGTAGCTTCTAAATAGATGTCACAAAATTCGCCATAGAGAAAACTCCTTATCGCTTTTGTGGCTAGATGGAAATTATTATTCTCTAAGCTTTGATTTACCTTTTCGACCATAGCAAACAATCTGCTCAATATCCACTTGTCGAAATAAGTGAGTTCCTCTCGTTTCAATTCATCTTCTGTTTTTCTTAGTTTTGAAAATGACATTTGTGTATATTTTATGCTCTGCCAAATTTTATTACAGAATAATTTATTAGCGTTACATTGATGCACATCGAAGTTAACGAAATGAGATTTTACATCTTGAGATAGTAATGTAAAACGTAACGCATCGACGCCACATTCAGGTATGCCATTAGTGCTTGCAAAGTTTGATTTGTGATATGCTAAGGATTTATTTAATTCTTCTTTGCTAAGTACTCCATCCTCAAACATTTTGAAAGATTTTTCTTTAAGGCCATCAAGTGATATACCATTTATAACATCAATGGGATCAATTACATTTCCTTTGCTTTTAGACATCTTTGCTCCTTTACTATCACAAATAATTCCATGTAAGAGTACATCATTAAATGGCAATTTATCTGTTAATTCTAAGCCTAACATCACCATTCGATGTACCCAAAATCCCAGAATATCATGCCCTGTCACCATCAGATTTAAAGGGTAGAATGTCTTATAATCTATGTGTTTTGTTTCCGGCCAACCTAAAGATGCAAATGGATAAATAGCTGAAGAAAACCAAGTGTCAAGCACATCAGTATCTCTTTCAACTATTATGTCATCGGGTAAAGCTCGCAGGAATTTAGATGCCTCCACTTTTGCTGTAGTTTCATTTGTTGCAGCAATCCAAACAAAATTTTTATCTTTGCTGCATTTATATGCTGGAACCTGATGTCCCCACCATAATTGCCTAGAAATGCACCAATCCCTGCTGTCACTAGTCCAGTTTTGCCACTGCTTTATAAAGTTTTCTGGTCGTATTTTCAAATCACCTTTCTCAACAACTTTTGCAGCTCTTTCATTTAACGATTGGCATGCCAGAAACCATTGTTCTTTTGGCAAATACTCTATTACATCACCAGTTCGGCTACAAATAGGCAGAGACATTTGGTGCTTACTCACTGACTTAAGAAGTCCAATATCATTAAGATCTTTAACTAGAACTTCCCTGCAGTCATATTTCTTCATGGAATTATATTTTCCAGCGTTTTGCATACATCCATTTTCATCAATTACTTGTAACAATGGTAACTTGTGATGCTTAGCTATAGTATAATCTATTCTACTGTGGGCTGGTGTTATTTTCACTGCACCAGTACCAAAATCCATGTCAACAAAGGTGTCAGATATTATAGGTATTGTCGCATCCTTAAATGGATGAACTACTCTTTTCCCTTGTAGATGTTTGTACCTTGAAAATACAAAATATTACATATAATTATTTGTTGTACATCTAATGCTTCAAGAAATATGGTTTATCTGAAATCTTTTAATTTACCTTTCATCATCAGGATGAACAGCAACAGCTGTATCTCCCAACATAGTCTCTAACATAGTTGTAGATACAACTATTTCTTCATCACTGTTGTATACTTTATATGCAAAATTATAAATTAGACCAAATTTAACTGGTTTTGCATAACCCGGTAACATTCTTTCTGTGACCTCTGTTATAGGAATATTATCTACTTCAATATCAGATACAGTTGATTTTAGAGCATTACACCAATTCACAAGTTCTTTCTTTCTATATATTAAACCTTTGTGAAATAGATTTATAAATGCTGAAGTAACTGCATCGGTATGGTTCTCATTCATTGTAAATACTTCTCGTGACCAGTCTAATGAAGAGCCAAGCACTCTGAGTTGGTTACAAATATTGTTTCCATGTTTATCTTTCCATTTCCAAACCTCATTTATAAATTTGTCTTTGCCTAAAGAGTGTTTACTGGTATTTTGTTTAGTTAGAAGATATTTTTCAACCACACCCTGAAATTTTTTTAAAGAATGACTTATTTTCTGTTGTACAGGGCATAACCAGAAAACAAGAATTCCAACCATATTGTATATTTTACCTGTGTTGCAATACCGGCGTGGTCTGTGCCTGGTAGCCACATTACATTATATCCCATTGACCGTTTCCTACGAGCAATTACATCTTGTATTGTGCATGATAATGCATGCCCTGAAATTATCAATGATATTGCGTTTACATTAATATCGAACCACCTTGCTCAATGGACCAATCATGACCCATTACTAGATTATAATCCTAGTGACACATCAAAATTTTGGTGCGACCAGCAAATGTAAATAAAACTTATCAGTAAAGTAAAAAATGTGTATATACCCCGTGACATGTAACTTTTGTACATAGAAAAATTTCAATGCTAGTATAACTGATGTCATCAGTGACACAATTGCTCCAAAAAAAATGCTTTTACTCATGAAGGATATTAACTAACCTAAATGCAGTTTTCCAGTAACATTTGGGGGTGGTAGAACCATACTGAATACAGGTTTGTTATTCCCCACATCGGCCTCAAAACGTTTGGATCTCTCCCATTTTTCATATTTATCTTTTTCTACAATACTTGGTTTATATGCTGTACAGGATAGTGTTTCTCCTGGAACTATTCTGGAAGTACTTGATAATCTTGTGTTGTAATAGGTAATTAATTGACGATGCTTCCGAATCATCCTCGGCTTAATATTGTTTTGTTTATAAATAATATATTATTGATGATGAATAAATAAATTAGAAATATATTTGAATAATTTAAATCATACAAATACTGTATATATGAAATTTCTTGCGAGACGTTTTCAGCAACGAATAACGATCACTGAGACACTATATCAAAAAGCCTTAAAATTTTTAATTCAGGATTTGTTTATTATGGATATTTTACTAGTAATTATTAGTATTTAAAAATTCAATGTATACAATTTAAAATCCCACATTTTACGATATCTGTGGTTCACATTTGTAAGTTGTGATTGATAGTTTGTCAGTTTTGACTTCACACAATTGACATATGCCTACTATATAATTCGTTTCTATTCTACATATGCTACATACACACAATGTTATTTGTATTTTTTTGTCTCTTAGTCCCATAGAAAGGAGACTAATTCTATTTAATATTCAAGGATATAGGAATGGTATCAAGTTAACTGATGTAAATAATAAAATTCTAGGTCTCTCCTAATATTACCTACTATCAACGGTGAACTCTCCGATAATCGTTATTAATTAATATATTTAAACTTATCGGTAAATCATGGTCATACTCTGCTTATCATCTAATTCGTTGATAAAATAGCATTGAATGTTATCTAGTCGCCAGATTCTCGGTTCCGTTTCCTTGACCGTTTGTATCAAAGTCATTTTCTAATAGGTGCTGATAGAAAAATGTCGCTTTTCTTTTATTTAAACCCGTTCAGGGTATTTCGAGATTTCGTTCGCACTCCCGTTGAGTCTTTTGTAACAGATCAATATAACGGATATAAGAAAAAGACAAATGATAGTATAACTAGTGTTAAGGAGTTATTGTACAGAGCAGGCATTTTGCTATTGTTTTTCTCCGCTATATTGTGGATATCTGTGTTTATGTATATAATATTTTATTACACATATATGCCAAATGTAACTCATGTGAGGCCAGTACATCTTCAATTTAAGTAAGTATGATATATAAATAAATTTGTAATGTCTTCATTTTCAATATTTGTATGATTACATTTTCCATCTACCTCCCTCGATTTCTCCAATAATTTTTAAAGGTGCAGACGTTTTTCAAGTTGTTCATGCATTATGAATTGTATAAAAGATTATTTTATTTCAGATCATGTGAAGATCAAATGGGACTGTGTTCATATCCATATGCGTATGTACAGTTAACGAAGGGTAGTTATGTCTTAATGTCTGGTCAGCCATACAGAATTAAGTTAGTAATGGATGTTCCTGAATCACCAACTAATAAAGAACTGGGTATGCTCTGTTCCATCCAATGTAATGCTTGCATAAGCCTATCACTGTAAATATATATTAAAGGCTATATATCCCTATTTATGACCTCTCTGCTGTTTATATTTTAACTTCGCTTGTTATTTATATTGAGGTAGAGAAAATATCCTCTGTAAAGTGGGAATGGGTATTTAAATCACCTATGTTTCTTTTGGTGTATATATAGAAAATAATAAAAAAATATATTAACACTTTTAGGCATGTTCATGGTGTGTTTGCAAATGCGCGCTAAGGGTGGAACTCTCATATCTTCATCATGCCGTTCAGCTATGCTTAGCTACAGGTGATGATAATAATGACTATCAAATTTGTATAATTTCTTAAGCTTATTTCTATTATAACTGTTCATTATAATTTATTTTTTCTTGTAGATCGAAGTTACACTATTATATCCGCACATCTGTATTCTCTCCACTCTTTCTCCTAGGAATTGGTGATGAGAGGCAAGAAATACAAGTTGAGCTATTTAGTGACTTTCAAGATGACCCAGTGAGTTTTTTTATATATTTTGTGTCAGAATGAATAATATTAATTTTAAATATATAAGCTCTTTATAATACTTGGATTACTTGGATACAATTTGTTTCCAATTTATAAAACTAATTATTATATTTATTATTTAAACTATGTTTGTAATAATAATGTAAAAAACTTTGCAGTAAGATTAATGTATTCAAATATAACACTTTAACTGCAAAGCATCCGAAACATCGGCCATAGTTAACATAATTTTCAAATAAGTTTAACTATACAATTTTCAAATAAGTTTAACTAATATACCTATGTCGCGTTTTATTTATATGTGTATAAGTTTAATGTATACATTTTACAGAACAGTCCCGTAACAGATGCATATGTGGAACTGCAGTCCCGGTTTGTGCAAGTGCACACTTGCTCTATGCTCATAGAGGCCCACTTCTCAGGACTTCGGTATGCCATGTACTACTGGCCACGAGCTTCGGCTTTGTGTGGTGAGAAATAATATTTAAGAACCTCTCCTAAAACACAGACAATAACAATGCTACATAGTAATTCTTATTCTTTATGATAGATTCGAACCCACGATATCTGCCACCAGGCCCTATAGTTTATAGAGTCAATCTGTTTTGTACATTTCTAATCTTTTTTTGGATTCATTGAAGAAATTTGGACGCAAGCGGGATTTGAGCCCCACAATCACAGCGTACTGAGATGTTGCTCGCTAGTGTTACCTTTTTTGTCTAAAATGATGTTGAAGAACTCACTGCGAACCAGCAATCTGAATAATATTTAAATTTTTCTTTATGACGACACTTGGTACTATAGGCATAATACTATGATGGAGCATTTTTGTTTTAAAAATAAAATGTCACAATCATAGTGTACCAGCTGTTGCTCTATAAACGGTGTTAGGGTTTAAAGTCGAGGATTATTTTAATTAATATAATATATCTTGTGCATCACAAACGACCTTTCTATAGCTCCTTGTATTAAACGTATTTGCTTGTAGACTTAATTCAAAAGAGATAAATGTTTAGTTTGAAAATGCTTTATATTTTTCAGGAATATGCACAAATCTCTTCTTTACTTCCCTTATTTTTATATTAAGTTGGTATCACTTGCAAGATGGGTTGCCAGAATTTATAAAGGTAGGTTTCAATGTTTTTTTTATCAGAGACTTATCTTGGATCGAGTCCGGAATCATGAGACATATTGTTTCAGAATAAATTCGGGACAGAGATTAAGAGTGAGTCAGAAGATGAAAAAAAGTTCACTGGGAAAGTTAAACTGGAACGTGAAGGTAAATTGATTTTGCAAACTTAAATATAATTATTATAATATATTATTAATTGAATTATAATTGCTATGTAACCATGACAATCGCAATTGTTTAACATAATTGCGCCTAGGATAGTAGTCAGTTTCAGTTAGATACCAGTGAAATACACAAATCAGGCTGCTAGAGCCAAAGTGGCCTAATCACAAAAAACACAAGACTTCATAAAGAGGAAATAAAAAATGCGCAATTAACTTAGGCGAAAATGAATATGTCCTATTATTTGGGTAAAATTATGTTAACAATTTTCGGTCACTGTGTTCTTATAGATAAACATTTTTAGACTACAAATGGATATGAATAGGTGAAGTCATAAAATTGCAGTTAGGCTCTAGTGGCCTCAAATGTTTTCGACGGATTTTTCAGACTCACTCATATAACTGTTATCATTTGTCCAACAGACTCATTTCCGTTTATAGAAGAAGAGGCGTTACTAGAAGAATATAAAAAAGAGATTGAAAAGAAGAAAACTTAGAGTGTATTCTTGGATGTTTTACTTCGACTTAAAATGTACCTAAAAGGTTTTTAGACTGAAATTAATAATTAGAATGTTTAAGAAGCACAAAAGGCTGATTTATTTTCTGTTGCATAGCTATTTAAATATATATATATATAATGTATAGTTTTAATGTCATCAAGAGCTTACTTGGAAGAGCAGTTTATACAAATAACATTTTTGTGATTTCTTCTTATTAAACACAAATGTATTCACTATAATTAGTAGGTATTCATTCACGGTGCAAAGAATTTTTATGCGCAGAGCGACATTTGAGTTATTGTTATGTTTAGCAAATATTTTTGTATTGGGAATAAACTGTAAAATATTTATCGTTATTTTATTAAAGGTTTATAATCGACTTTAAGAAAAGAGGTTTCTGGGAGAAATAGTTTAAGTTTAAAAATAATTTTCAAATAAGTTTACCTAATATATATCGCGTTTTAAACCGTTAGTGTTTTATTTAAATGTATTCTACTCGCGTAAACTACATTATTATTTGTTGATATGCCCATAATCTACTTTACATTCAACGATCTCACTCCTTAAGACTAAAGGCCAGATGGTAAAAAATCTTTTAAAAAGAATTAATAAATTATAGATTATTTTTGTCTGTTTTTGGCCTAGTGGTTAGTATAATTTTTACGATGTTCTGGGTTCGAAATGTTATTTCAATAATTTTTTTACGTAGCCCGAGTGGTTGGAGAAATTCGACGATGCCGTGTGGCCACGATGGCTTATGGTTTAAGCGGCACTGGACGTGGTGGGTCTACGGGTCTACTCCCACCCTTGTCGCCAAAGTTTTTCAATTAACCAGTTAAAAGCCAGTGTTGTTTTCAAAATTTTGTTTATTTCCGTTTACCGCCCCGCTTTGAACAATAATTATACCACTATGGATGATTGGTTACGGTAGATTACACAAACGTTTAAGCTACGTTTATACGTTGATTTATATTTTATGTACAGATTCGATCTCAATACCTAACCTATGGAGGTAAATAAACACAAGTGTAAAGATATACATTTCAACAATATATATAATATAGGATGATAAATTTGACAATAATAGGTTGTAAAACGAGCATAAGTTTTCGATTTCATCTCGGAAAACCTATAAGCATTTACATAAAACACTTAACGGTTTAAAACGGGAAACGTCAACGGCTAAGTGTTTTATTTAAATGTGTACTACTCGCATGAACTACAGACAATACTTATTCTTTAAGCAAATAGGTTATATAATATACCGCCCCTTTTGTCAAACTTATCAACCTATATTAGGCAAAGTGTAATAAACATTATGAAATGAAAATTTATATGCACTCATTATAAGGATCAAACAAATTTTATTTACCTAAAAAATATAAGAAAAAAGTATTATTCAAAATAAAGTAAACACTGTAGGAATAATAAAAAATAACTATTTACAGCAGAAAAAACTGTCTATCATAGCCTGATGATAATTTTGACGGACTAATCCTTTGACAATTAACAATATATATTTCTAGTTATAAACTTTGCTATCGCCTTCAATGTACGGGAAATTAGTAAGCACCTAATATATATGTATTTGGGAAATCATTTTATGCCCCAAATACATATATATTTAGAATAACCTAATAATTTTTTTAAAGGTTTAAAATTTAAAAAAGCTAATGCAGCCGAAAAAAGTCTTTTTTTTTTTTGGCAATGATTACTTGAGCTTCTTTTCACAGTTAGTACGATTTAAGGGACTCAATTCTGCTATTTACAACGACTCGACACTAGTAGTGGCTTTTGCATTTAATATTCTACTAACTCACTTCACTAGCGTCTCGACAGTTCGTTCGTGAATTAACAGAATTGTATCCCGGGCTTCGTCAATGTCATCTACTCGATATGTGCCTCTTGTCTTAATAATAAGTCTTTTCGGTTACAATGTTGCCAGGACTGTTATTCAACTAGCCGTAGATGCGTATCGTGATAGCTCGGGTAACACCATCCCCACCGCCTGGAAGAATTGTGCGATCTAATGTTAGCGTATTTTAAACACCGTTCAAATATTGCAACATGCAGTTAGTAAATTTAAACAGTTTAATATTATTAACAAGGAAGCTCTACAACATTGAAACTTTAATATTTTTGTCAAGAAAATCAGACTAAACAAATTTATAACGTAAATAAAACACTTTTAAATTGATAAAAACCGCAAACTTTAGTAATTTAATTCTTTCACACAAAGCCCAAACCCACCACCCATAATACTAAAATGAACTACAGTTACAACTAACTTTTAAAATATTAATTAACAGTATTAAATCTTTCCTTAAGAAACCATCAATGGATTAGACGAATCCTTTCATATATGTATTTATAACATATGTGACAGCTGGTAACTTTAAGCTGCTATATAAAAAGCTTGTCATTTTTAAACAAAGAGAACAAACCTCATTGTCTCCTCTTTCTTCATCACTCTGGTACTGGACATCTAGCTCTGAACTATTGACACTGTTCTCCCAATCCTCTGATGACTCTATTGATGATGCATCAATCTCCATTTCTGAACAAATAATAAATTATTCTTCCGAGTGCTTAAAGAAAAATTTTAGGTATACTCGAAAGACAAAAACTTGTCTTTAAAATTTATTTTTTCTAACTTGGCACTTTTGGTAAACCACTATAAATTTACACGAAGTCGTAATTTTCTCACAATGTTTACATAAAAAAGCCTAAAAATGATTTTACGTAAATACATAGATTAAATTTCTTTACTTTGACATTTAAATAAGGATGGACGTAAGTAAGCAAAGTCAACGAGGATAGAAGGTAGATGTCCCACACAGGCATGACAGCTAAAAATGGATTTCTTTAATCCCTGTGTCATCTGTAGCAACAACTTCACTCTATAAAAGGCCAACAGTAGTTCTCTATGGTTTGAAATGGCCATATTTGTGTGGTCTTTTGCCAAGCTAGAAAAAATACATTATAAGTCTACTTGATTTACCTACCAAGGATTAAGTCTGGATGTCTTGGTGCTGGCACAGCTGGTAACCTTAAAGCAGTAGCATTTACAGCTAGTGCTTGTGCAGCAATTGCACCCCCATGTTGTGGCCTGCTACTCGAGGGGGAGATATCCTGTGATACTGATGGTAAATCATCTGTGTAGCGCACTAGAGGATGATCCTAGTAGAAAAAGATTTAAAAAATTAAAGGTAGGTCTTAAAGGGTATAGTAACACTTGGCAAAATACAGAAGCATCTATATATGGGGGCGGATTTGAATGATGTATTCTTCCGAAAATTTCGTTCTACTACATTTTTTTCTGTTAGAGGAGGACAGACAAGCATGGGGTTCAGTGGATGGAGGACCCCCAAATAACATCTACACAAGATGCTTGTTGACCTATAAAATTAAAAAAAAATGACCAACCTTAGCCCTGTCCCGACGGAATTTGATTTTTCCACCTTATTTCCAGATTTCAGATGAAGTCTAACATGTTTCAAATTTTTTGAAACCGTTGGACCTCTTTGGAACCAGTGGGGATTGAATCCCCCAGTTGATTATTAGCCACACATTGTTGGAACCATGACCCTCATATAAACCACATTTATGGCTGCAGGTGCCCCATTTATCCAAAATGTTATTATATGGTTCTATATTGTAATATTAAAGACATGACAGTTTGAGTAAAGAAAATGACAAGCTATAAAAGAAGTAACAGCACGGAATGCTGACAATGCCAGTTCAAGTCCTGCCCGAGTCAAAATTTTTTTTAAAAGATAAAAAAAGTATAAAGAGTTTAGTATTACAAACCGGATGTGAAAGTTCACAAATGGGATTGTCTCGCAGATCAATCATTTCCAGTAGTGTCATGGAGTTGGTGCTGAAATTTTCTGGCAAACTGGATATCTAGAAAGCGTAATAAACAAAAGATTTAATGTTTATTAGATTACAAAATCTAATAAAAAACTTCTTTTATTTTAGTTATTGTTTTAATGTGTAATAGGTGTAACAACAATTATATCTAAGATTTCTGTGTCTTGAGTCTTCTATTTTATATACATACTAGTAATATGTTGGCATGCGGAGATGGGTGGAATAGTCAACAAATGATGTGGACTGATCATCCAGCCTTCTATCAGTGTCCACAAAAGAAAATAATAATAATAATACGCTGGCTATGCCATTGTGAGACTATTGCAAGTTAGGATCTGCAAGACCTCTATTACGCATTTCATAAAATATCTAATTATACTGGTCATGGTCACTACTACAATATGCCCTTGTACTAGAATTAAAACCCTGAACTTTTTTCTATTGGCAAGAACCTCTCACTTGGCACATAAAAGAGTCATTTTTTATTGTAATACAAAATCTTACCTGATTGTTATTTAGTTGTAAAAACATCATATCGACACATTTCAGAAGTGAGACTGGAAACTCTTTTAGCCTATTCCTTCTAAGATTACAATGTACTATTGCTTCCATGTTATGTAAACAGTTTGGCAGTGTTTCTATCTGGTTGTTTTCTAAGGTTAACCATCTGAAATATAATCAAAAAGCTAATTATCCTCTGTAGTTTAAGCGAGGCTTACACATTTAAATAAAAGACTTTTAACTGTATAAAACTAAATATATTAGTATAAAAACAGTTAGTTTAAAGGCTACTACAAAGCTTCAGAAATGTGGTGCCATGGTTTAAATAAATTGTAAATAAGTTAAGTTATGTATTTAATAAAAAAAAGTTAATTATTTAAAGATTGGAAACAAGTTAATTTAATTGGGGGGGCAGAACACTCCACTTTGGAATAAAAGAAATATAAGCACATAACGATAAAATATATATAATAAGCTTTCCATATGAATGGCAGATTCACACAGTATTTAAATGTTCACCAGTTGGTGAGCATTTAAATAAAAATACTTTTTAAAATTAAGCAACATGCATTATGAGCAAATTCAATAAATATTAAAGAGAATTAGAGGGATATATAGAATTGAACATTTCGCAAGAACTCAATCTTGAGACGCGAAAATCACCACGCATAAGAGATGGATAGAACATACCGTAGTTTAGTTAACCAGGTCATCTCCTCTGGTATAGTTTTCAATTCATTGCCTCTTGCACCAAATGTATCCAATTTCGATAACTTGCCGATCTCTTTTGGAATCTCTCGTAAACCAATTTTATTACACCAGAACGCTTCTAAGTTCTCCAACTCACCGATTTCTGGTATTAAAACTTTTAACGGGTTATAACTAATGTTCAAGTTGACGAGGTTTTTTAAATTACCTATTTCTGCTGGCAATGAAGTTATGTTGTTGTAATCTAAAGTTAAAGTAGTTAAGTTTAGTAGCTCCGTTATTTGAACTGGCACTGTTGTTATATTATTTAGGTGTAAATAAAGATGTTCGAGTTCCAAACAGGAATACAGCAGTAAGGGAATTTCTGTAATTTCGAACGAATTTAAGCTCAAACGGGACTTTTTCTTTGCGATCGCTTGTTCTATAATTGCCAATATGTGGTTTTCACGGATGAATTTCAGTATAGCACTCATTTTGAGCTTAAATTTAGTCACATTTCTATTGCGTGTGAAATTTGTTTGCTTTTGTACAGTGGTCTACGTTGTGACTTTGACATAAATGGTTCGTATTCGTAGGTGTCAAAATCACCTGATAAGCACAGCCTTTGTTAAAAAAAAACCGATGACAGTTTGTATACTCTGTGCTTTTTTTGTTAAAGTTTTAGGGATGCCAAGAATTATAATGTTGCTATTTGTTGTTATATTTTCTACCAAACGCTTTCAACTACCTACACGTATTATTAAACAATGTATTTCCAACTAAACGAATGAGAAATGATGTTGATTTTTTCTTATTGTCAATGATATAAAGAAAACTATATTACATATACTATCCTCTGAATACTTGTGGCAGACGTGAAATGGAACCGTCACAAGCAATCGATTTTTCCGAGTTGTGATGTCTATTTTTCGAATATAACACAAACAAAAGATAAATAAATAATCGTGCATTAATAAAGGGTTGGCTAGAAAAAATACTGTGCGTTAACCATTTTCACATTTTTCATTATGCGCAATTGCATTTCAAAATTAACACTTGTTACTCTAACGTTATACTATGCATCTTTAAATAATGCGTTTGGTAAGTACTATTATTATTTATAATACCTAATCCTTGTAGAATCATTGAATATTAACGTCAAATGTTTTTATTAAAAACTTTCCAGCCTACCAGCAGAATAGATCTTTCCACCACACCAGAAGACAAAACTATGATAATTTATATATTCCTCAAAAATTAGGGACATATCGTTCATACCAGCCTGTGATAGAGCACAAACCCACTTACATTAAAGCCGATGACCGTAATGACTACGATTTAAATTCATACGACTCCGAATACGGAGTTGTTCTGTCAAATTTTACATCTTCCATATACGACGATAATCCACCGTTATATCCAAATCCAGATTTGATTACCAACAATAATCAAGGTATGATAAACGGGAGAAATATGCATGAGTCAATAATTTTGAATTTATCTAATCGCTGCTACTTTTTAGGAACTTTAAAACAATTGCCTCAAAAGAAAATACCGGATTCAGATATAGATTTACCTGATGACTCACTGGCGGATGTCGATTTGAAGGAACACAACATAATAGACAGTGTCACTTATGTTTATGGCTTTAACAGTTGCCACGGCATGAGGGATGAGTGGATGGTTTTGGTAAAATTTGCGAAAAACGTGAAATAAGTTTTTTTTAATAATAGAGGAGGACCGGCATGGCATGAAATTCACTTGATAGTAGGTGATAGACCCCAGCCTATTTTCGCTTTGGATATTCGGAAATCGACAGACTGAAATCGAACTGGTTCCTCACTCGGACTGAATTGCTATATTCCTACCACCGAATTAATATCCGAGTTTCCAGACAAGGTCCAGCCTGTTACAGAAAAATTATAAATTCAAAAACTGGTGGGGATCGAACCCGCGACCGGTTGATTATAAGCCATACATTGCTACTATTAGACCAACAAGCCCGTTAAATATGTTTTTCTTATATTTATATCGCAAGTTATAACGAAAATTTTACGTTATTTCAGATTTATGTGACCAGTGGTTTGGCAGTTTTATTTCCGATTGCATCTGTCATGTGGCTGATGTGGAGTGAGTGTGCTGCAGACTTCAGGAAAAACAGCAAATTATACCCGATTAATATCAATCTTTGCTGCTGTTTAGCGGCTTGTACACTAATTTATATCCAGGCTGCTGTGGTCAGTGAAATGCTTGTCTTAATTTATCACTTTTATAATAGGAAAAAGATTTGCACTACGTAACGTGTTACGTCCCATTCGTTTGGCTTTTTTTGCTGCCTGCCTGCTGGCTGCCATTATATAATATAATAGTAGCAAGAAGTATAATAATATATAGTTTAGCAAAGATCCAAGAGACGAAAGATTAACAGTGCACATATTAAATACTTGACTTATTTTTGACTACGACCCGACCGTCCTTCCGACCGATGATTCCCACTTGACAACATCCGGTGCAAAGCATTCGAAACGTCCGCGTCGAATTGTAGTTTAAAATTAGTTACCTAATAATTGTCGCGTGTTTTTAAACTCTAAGTTTTAAACAAAACATGCAAATCTTTTTAGGGAACATCATCTCCGTCGCAATGTGAAAGGATAGCGTTGCTGCTACACTATACACATATTACGTGTGCAGTGTGGATTGTTGCTTTGGGTGCAGCTGTAGCTGAATTCTGTACGTGCGATACGCTGTTGCCATTAAAATACAATTATCTTCTCGCGTATGGTATACCGGCTATCGTCGTTATGGTAAGACTTGGCAAAAATTGATTTCTTTGACAGAGGGATCAGCCACCCCAGCCATTCAGAAATTGATAGACTGAAACCGACGCGCGAAGCGTATAATTTTCGGGGCGTTTCGGGCCGAAAGTCCAAATTTTTCGTTTAACATGTTTTAGCTAATACATTGTAGGTATTTTTGATTTGGAAGGAATATAACCGACACCGATTTGATTTAGCCAGGCTTTTGACAGGCTGTCAAAACTAACGATATTATCAATTTGCAGTTCAACTATGCACTTTCGATGGAACAGTATGAAATAAAACATTACTGTTGGATGTCCATAGAAAAAGGCATGGTCATGGGATTTATGATCCCAGCGATGATTCTTATATTAATCAACACGGCTATCATAATAGTCGGATTGCAAAGTGTCAATAGAAAACAAAACGAAATTATAACGGCAAAGATACAAGATCTCGTCGACCAGCATCTGACCAATTGGTCGAAGAGCGACAATGCGGGTAGTTCGGAAACTTTGAACAACGCCTGTACGCCACTCCCGAGTAGAAAAAATACAGACAGTTCAGATACTATCGATCGGGATTCTAATAGTAATGACGAAGATAATCCGTATATTACAGTAACAATGGGCGATGGTAACAGCGAAGAAGGACGAGAGGTAGTTGAATTTTTTACAATTAGCTTAATTTTAAGTGAAATTTTCATTAAGCTAATTGCACGGTGCTCTTGTAGACATTTTTAGACTATCAAAATAAAAATAACTCAAGTCATAAAATTGCAGTTAGGCTACTCTGCCTCTAGCGGCCTCAATTTAAGTACCTACGCAAGTCTTATTTTCAAAAATTTCAGAGTAAGAGAATCTCCGACAAGCACCTAATTAACTTATGGAAATCAATGGAAAAGTTGTCATGGAAGAACGGTTGGAATATAGAAGGGAATGATTTGAAAACTTACCTTAACCTCTGTTTGATCCTGGAACCGTTTTTCGCTATTAACTGGGTAATGGGTGTGGTTGCTATAGAAAATGCTACGCATTGGTCTACGCCGACTATTTATCTAATTTTGGTCCTATCAATGGTAAGTATTATATTAAAAAAAAATACGCCTACTTAAGCGCAATTACGCACTGTCTACTGGTCGCCGGCGACTTAGTCGTCAGTCGCCCAGGGAGCTCGGCGACTCACGGTCGCTAGCGACCAATAGAAGCTCGGTTTTAAATGGGAGCGTTCACACCGCGAGCAACTCTCGCGGTAAACGGACGTCACGCACAAAATGGCTTAGGACTTCGATGCAAAAAATGATATTGAAAATAAAAACCCAGAAAAGCAATTTAAGACGTACTGGCTTAAGAATGTTCTGATCGAGATTAAAAAAGATTTTCTCACGTCTACATAAAATACTTTCCATTTGATTTCCGTTCTTGTAACATAAGATGTACCCAACACTCTTTTGGTTTTATTTTTCTTTATTATTCGTAGCGTTAGTGATCTACGTCCATTCTGCACGAATGTACTTAGAATACTATCGCTCGACTGTCTCCTGGTTCGATTTTCTCTGTTTTGGTCGCCGGGCGACTGGTCGACAGTGCGCAATGGTTCTTAACACTTGTTTAATTTGATAATTTATTTTCAGCACATTTATCTAATGGCTACGATATGCACAACATTGCCAATTGTACAAAAGATATCACCAGCATCATGCACGGAAGTTTCTACTGAGCCTACCATTGTCAGATCTAGGTAATAAATATTTACTAATATGTAAAGCTGAAGAGTTTGTTTGAACGCGCTAACTTCTTTTGTGTTAGTTAGAGCATTTATTGAGGAAGACTATAAAACATAGCGCTGTGACGAATAACAGCGGGAAATGTCGAAAAACGGAGAAAATTTTTAATTCTATTCTATTACGAATTTAGATGCTCAAAATAACGATTCTCGCGGACCAAGTCGCTCACACAGCTAGTCCCAGATGAAATTTTCAAATGTACTTTCGATAACGAAATTAAAAATAGAACATTTTTAGTGAAGTTTTAGTTGTAATACATAAGTAATAATTAATTTATAAAGAAAATCGTGTTTTTAGGACAACGGATAGTATTCCACTTCTAGATCCAACCGTACAACAAGCCAATGTGACGCCGGCGCCTATCGATACCATTAGTACCATAAGTATCTAAAATTTCAACTCCTACGCATAAACTGGTACATGTTCTATAATCAATGAATTGAAATTCATTGTGATGGATAGTCAGAAAGTTGGGTATTTTGATCGATTTCAAAAATGGTCGAGTTAAACTTAATTAAATTGCGAAATAAATGCACAAATTTATGTGATGTTAAAAAATACGATAAGCCCCCTAAACTAGTTCTAATTGTCTATATACATTCCAGGATACAAGGTTAAAAATTTTCAGTGTATTAAACTTGTCTTTTAAAATATAGAGTGGCCTATATTTGAAATTATCAGTAACTTTTAATCAAATGTTGAAATAAGTCTTTGGGATTTTACTTCCTACACTGCCGTTTTAAAATGTTATTTTCTTACAGCGCTTTCTAATTCTGGTTCTGGATAGAAATAATTATCACCATGTACCTACAACACATAGTTGTATGTTTGTTTCACAAATCTACGTTACAGGCAAGTAGATGATTATTTTCTATGCTCTGGCAGGCGAAACTATTCTGCCCCAAGAAATCAAAATATGAGATTTTGCTTTAATGAAATTTACACTTCAACGCAGTCAATAGTCAGAGTAGACACACTTAAATGGCCGTTTAACGTATGCTTATACTAAAAACTACTTAACAAAATATAAATCTACTTCTTATCTTTGCATCCGCGTAGCGAGTTTTTCAAATCAGATTAAATCGTTATAGTAGATATTAGATAATATTGACTACTAATATTTTATCATTTCTATTGTAGGCTAACGTTAAAAATATTAATATCGGGAACGCGGTTGTATAATTCAGCTCGGCTGTATGGTGTGAGTTCTATTACTTATTTAAATAAAGTAGTGCTGACGGGCCAATTTTTATTTTTATTTTTAGAAATACCGTAAATGATTTGTTTGTTTCAATATGTACCAAATCTTTGCACACCTTATGTTTAACATAAGGATGACGGTTACATCATATCATTGTTTGGTCGTAGGGTCACAGATTTTCGAAGATAAAAGCGCATTAAAGCTACCAAATAACTGCAATTTAGACCAATTTGAGAAAAACAACTGGTTCCCGTTATGAATTAAAAATTATGTCTCATTAAAGCTTATTAAAATGTTTCGTTGACGTCAATGACTAAGTTAGCAACTAGAAAGATCTATGTTCTGAATATAATTCTACAATATTGTAATAAGAATCGAAATATCATAATTTATAACTGTTTTTTAAGAATCGTTTTAATTTATAAGCAATTTTAAATTCTATAATGCGTTATATAAGTTAATCGGTATTTTTATAAACTGTTCCTAATCTTAAATAAAATTTTGATCTCATTGTTACTAATTTTTCAATAAAGATATTGTTGGTTTCATTTGTGTTATATTATACAATTTATTTCAAACAAATCAATCACCCATGACTCATTATGCTAGTTAGACAGGATGTTAAGTTTTTATTCTAATGGTAGCAATATATAGCTAAAAAATTAGCAGTGATTTTATATCCACCGTTAGTCATAAATTTATAATTTTTCTGAAACATATTGGACTGGAATTCTGGATATTGAATAGGTGGTAGGAATATGGAAAATTCCGCACGGGTCTCGAACCACCGTCGACAGATAAAATAAAGCTGAAATTGGTGGACTACACATCATGTTAAGCTGTTATAGGATTAGGGTATTTCACCATAGCATAAAAAGCCTGTCTACCCGCACTTAACACTCATACAATTTCTTAAATCCTGAACGAAAGAGAGACGGAGAGACAAATACTTTGGGGTCCAAAAATTAAACGAGCAATGTTCACTTATATCGAGTGTATTTCTGAATAAATTGGTTACAAAATACTTATCCAACGCCCGCTGGGTCCGAGCCGTAAGCGATCAGTTATCTCAAAATCAAATCTAGGCAATTGTATAAAAATCGTACCTTTTTACAATCTAATAGTATAAAAAGCCGACCGGCGCCTAACTCGTATTCAATAAAAAAAACAAAACACTGCATTAATTTAGTTTGAGCTTAACTTACTCTTTAGTTTATAGGAAAAATATAATTAGTATAATTTAAATTACTACTTAGACGATGCCTTATAGCTAGTTCACAGTCGGCCCGTCCTCAATGTAGCAAATCACTATACATCGCCGACTAGTTGACCGTTGTTGAAGAAGCGTAAGGACGAACGTAAATGAAGGAGAACCCATGCGTATCACTGTGCAAACGAGCCATAATGTCTACATCATCTGACGAACGGTTCCAGGTCATCCAGCAGTTATCTCCAATATGTGTTTGAGATATCACAACATTACCAGTTACAGATTATAGAATACTACAGATGATGTATTCGATAGCGTCGTTTCACGTCGGTCGTAGCGTAGAGGTTAAATAAATGCTGATTAATATTAATTAATTTATTGACGGTCCGTGGCGCGGAGCTTCTCCTCCACGGCTTCCTGGGAGGCCTCCGAGAGGTCAGTCGCTTGGATGTACTTTTGTACGCCCACGAGCGACTTCTTCAGCGCGTCGAAGGAGCTGGGGACAAGATAAACCTCAGTTAAAGTTACATTAAATAAACGCCAACAATAATCTATGCATTCCGTTAGATAAATTTTGTGAAAGTATTTCTTAACATTTGCTCTTATTGGTACTTAATACTTACTTTTCAAATATAATCTCAATAATGACTCCTGTGTCTAATTCTCTAGCTGATAATGTCATTAAATATGGCCACAAATTATCATTATCCTCTCTAATATAAATTAATTAAGCCGGAGCCTGTCTCAGTTATTATCTATCATCTCTCAACTAACTACAGGACACAATTCGTCTTTTTGCAAACTACATTTGTCGGGTCAGCTAGGAAAGGACTATGTATGACTTTCTTACACTTAACTATAGCATTTTACCAACTCACCTAGAGTACAACATCTTCTTCTTGACCTTAGCGGTGTCTGGGCACCATGACATGAGGAACAACTTCTGTTTCTTGCTTGCCTCTGATGTGCCTTGACACTGGTGGGTGTATTCAAAGTCGAACAGGCCATATCTGGAAATAACAGATGGAATTTTACACACTGCTGCGTGAAAGTATGGTTCCTTTGGAATCATTGATATATTTTTTTAATAAAACACTAACGCCCGTTTAAAACGCGCAATATATTAACTAAATTTATTTAAAAATTATTTTAACTACGGCCCGACGTTTCGGATGCTTTTCAGCAGCAGTGGGAGAGTAAAGATGGAGAGTCTCTAATGTCAAAGTAAAAATTGCTACGCTTGTCACGATTTATGGATATATGTACCTTTATTGTTTGTGTTGAAATAATTGATATATTAATTAGTCCAATTCAGGCCACAAGCGGACAATTCACGTAGAAAAAAGAATAACGATCCATGTACCTAGTTACTTTTATTTACAAGCAGAAGGTCAAGGTATCACAACTTATAATAAAGCATTACTCAACAAAGTAACAAATGACACTTTACTATGTGTAGCTTACGCGTACAATACACGATGAAATATAACACTTTTAAACGGTTTTAAACTGGAAATATATAAGTTAACTTATTTTTAACTACGGCCCGACGCTTCCCCCTGTAGTAAAGCAAAGCGTCAAAAGAATTAAAAGTAAGTTAACTAAATAATCCTTTAAAACCTCTAATGTTTAAATGACACTTGTGTCTTTAACATAACCAAACGTTCTAGACATACCTGCATTCGCCGGTGCCGCCCTTCTGCAGATCCTCTAAGAACTGGTCGTACTCAGCGTTCCTTCCACCGACAGTCTCCACATCGATCTGCTTCTCATCGCGGATGTAGAACACGACGTACCGATGTTTCTTGTCCTTTTTGATTTCTTCGTATGTCGTCTTGCAAGCATCCGAAACTGTTACACCAGACGCCTGCAAAATATTGTGGAATTTAGTCATTGTAGCACTTTTTAAATTAAAACACTAGGACCCTCGGTTTAAAACCGTGTGTCTTGGGGACAGTTTTTAAGACAGATTTATGATTGTTTGAGAGTCAAAAAAAAAACATTTTGGACTTCGTTCAGGAAATCTGGATCTTACATGTTGGTCTGGTGGGAAAATGCGATAATGATCCAACGGGGTGTAAGTTCGGTAACCACCAGGTCCACATTGGATATCTGGATATTAAAAGCCGTAATAAAGAATCGCGTTTCGGTTCTACCACCAAACACGTCCGTGGATTTCCGAACTATCCAAAGCCAAAGTAGGTCGACAACGCTTCGTCGTGTTAGATGCTATAGGCTGGGTTATTACACCTACCATCAAGTAAACTCTACGCCATGTCCTCCTCTATCATTAAAAAAATCTATTTTTTCACAGAACCATGGCCACGGCAAAGCGTTTACAACTGACGCCGTGCAAATGATTCGATCTATTACAATACACGGGTGATTAAGAGCAATTAACAATAATAATCTCAATCTTCACGCATGTTTTAACACATATAATGTAACCGGTAAATTATAACTCAACGTGACATATAGCACGGCTGTCGGCCTATTTCACGTTTAATTTTAGCCGCGAAGTGGGGCTAACTTTTGAACTACAAATTTTCGATACATTTAGATATCATGAAGGCGTTTGTCAGTTAATATGAGTAAAAAGGACCCTCTTAGTATTTTTTCAAATCTACTATTTCACCATCGATTTTATACTGTAGGACATAGTTATTCATTTGAAAGAAATTTATTTTTATCTTTTAAACTAATCGTGAATCAGGGAAGAAAAGAAAGTCAATAGGTACGCAAACATTAGTATTCTATCCACTGAAAATAAATAAATTGAATTGGATTCAAGTTCTATCACTATCATTTATCAAAAAATGACCTTTAAGGCACAACCGGGAAGGTCAAAAGCGTCATCACTTGGGCAATGCGCCTGAACTTTCACGAAACAGAACTTTCGTGCTGGCTAGGATAAATGTCAGTGTGACTTACTGCAATTGAGTGAGCTCACTAGATACACGACCATTTAGTGTATGATCATGTGAGACAATAAAAAATAATTTAGTAATAAAACCACAAAAATATAAAATAGCAAAGAGATGTAGTTTCTTGTTTGAATAGTTATTACATAGTTAGGTTTAAAACGCGAAATGTATTATAACTCGCTGACAAATAACTTTTACCTAAGGCCCGACGTTTTGGATGCTTTGCAGCAGCTGTGTCACGGTGAGACCCCTCGTGTCACCGTGACTAATATATGTTTCGCGTTTTAAACCGTCAAAGTGTTTTATTTAAATGTGTACTACTTGCGTTAACTACAGACAGTAAGAAAACATTAATATTTTTCACATGTTATTGCACACGAAGGCACTATATAATTTAAAAATCGAAAATAAATTGAAAAAATTTTCGACTCGGGCAGGACTTGAACCGGCATCGTCAGCTTTCCGTGCTGTTGCTCTATCAATTGAGCTACTAGAAGAAACTAATTTAATTTTAGGCCAATTAGGTCCACTTACTATGTAGTTAGATTTAATATATTAAATGTGTTAAACAGAAAATCAGTATTTGGCATCGTTTCAGGAAATCTTAATCTCACATTCACAAAGTTTTCTCAACAACATTGAGTCTGTGGCGTCAATATTAGTTTGTTATAAAATATTTTAGCTATATACATTTATATGCGTTTTTTTTAATAAAACAGTTTACGGGTTAAAATGCGATATATTAGTTAAACTTATTTGAAAATTTAACTTCGGCTCGACGTTTCGGATGCTTTGCAGCAAGCAGCCGGGAGAAAGTTAAAAATCATTTTCAAGTATGTTTAACTAATATATCGAGTTTTAAACCGTTAAAGTGTATTATTAAAATGTGTACTACTCGCGTAAACTATAGACAGTATTTACATAATCCAGCATGTGATCTAACTTTGGTGCTAGCACATGGCAGTCATCATAACAATTTCGTCTTCACCTGTGATGCACGTGTCAAATGCACACAATATGTTGGGGAAGAACTCCGGACCATATAGACCAAAATGGCTCTCACGGTTTGACGTCACGTACCGTCAGTTGTTAAAAGTGTAGGGGAGTTCGAGTGAATCAAATTTTTTTAAGGATACTGTGTAATTAAAATACTTATAGTAATGATTTAGTCCTGATTAGGCAAAACCAAATGTTTTGCTCAAGGAAATAATTGATGACAGTTTTTGGTCTAAAAAATTAAAATTATTTCGGAACTTGGATATAGGAAACACTGTCTGAAAGGGAATTCAGGGCCGAAATTTTAACCACCATATAAATACTCTTAAGGGATTTTTTTTAGTAATTTAATTTTAATGTATAATTAATTGTTGACAACAATTAGTTTAACTTATTATATAGCGGTGGGCGCTTTCCCCTTTTTTTTTTTCAAAAACCTCCGGGGGGCCCCCAAAAAAAAAAATTTTTTTTTTTTTTTTTTTTTTTTTTTTTTTTTTTTTTTTTTTTTTTTTTTTTCCTTTTTTTTTTTTTTTTTTTTTTTTTTTTTTTTTTTTTAACCATTTGCAGGTGAGCCATACAAAAACTAAATTTGTAAGTAGGTTTTTAAGCTAATAATTTGATTTGATTAGAATACTTAAAAAAAAAAAAAAAAAAAAAAAAAAACGGTTTTTAAACGGTTAAGTGTTTTATTTTAATATTATTCATTTCTAATTGTCAGCTTAAACAAATTTTATCAAAACCGGACAAGCGGTGGACGTAAGGCAGTTTATCTCCTCTGGAATCCGTCATCATGAAAATCAACAAAAGACGGATACAGGCGCTGTGTGCTAACTAGTAACAGTAATTTACAAAATTACTAAAGCCAATCTTCCTTCGATAGTCAAGACCCCACAAATAGCTCTCATTCACGTACAAATCTACAATGAGAATATCTAAAATTGAGAGATGTACGGCATACCACTGCGTCGCATCGGAAAATAGATTCGAGACATTGGCCGTTCGTTTAAATATAGGATTTTACGTGCGCACGTGTTAAAAACTGAGCCTTTCTATACTATAACATAGCAATAGGAATCGCAAGTCTTTACGTATTGTACCCCGCTTACCCGAAAGTACTACACAGACCTATTCGAAGATTTTCGTAAATCGATTAAGTTTAGCTTGGCTGTAGTTTCGTTTAACTGTGATCGAAAGGTATTTTAAATAGCAAAATACAGAAACGAGTGAACACTTCTATACGAGAAAGCTAAAGAGTTAGATTAAAAGAGCTTATTTCGTAAACTATTGGATAGAATTAAATACTGTCTATAGTTTACGCGAGTAGTAAACATTTAAATAAAACACTTTGAACGCTGTTGTGTCATGCTGCGACCAATGGAGAAATGTAAAATATAAAATATGTATGAAAGAATGGTTCCTCTTGAAATGCCAGAACGCGATATCGTGGGAGCAGCTATAGATAAAGATACAAAGGTTTGCAAGAACTAATATTGTATGCCAAAATAACTTTAATACGCGGACAAAGAAAAGGGAGTGTACAGTTAGAATTTAAATGATTATTTCAAAAAGCAAGACTGTTTAATATCAATTGATTGTATTGCGATATCTTTGTTGCGATAACATAAATCCTTTGCTGATTGACATTTTTTTACATTTCTTTGATAAACAATTTTTTTGTCGAAGCCACGTTACAGATATTACGCGGGGCTAATTCGCAAATCTACTTGGATAAGAGGTATTCGCCCGTTGTAATTGTAAAATTGGTATGGACTTTTCGACATCACCAGAGGTTGTCATCATCACTCGAGGGTTCCTTAAAATATCAAATCGAGAACCACTAATGACGATGGGCGGACATCTCAAATATATTATTTGTAGAATTTTATACACATATAATATATGACCAACTATCGTAATTTTTAAATAAAATACCATTGACGGTTCGAAACGCGAAATGTATTCTATTATTTTTTAACTTCAGCCCTACGTTTCGGATACTGCAGCGGTGTTTTATTTGAATACACTACAGAAAACATCATAATTGATAAATCAAAACTATTTTAAACTACATATTATATTAATTTAGATGAATTAATGTTAGGAAAATGTGCCTTACAAATTAAGTCAATTATTTCAACATACAAAATACATTTCATCACTCATGCAACATTATTGATCTTTACGCACATACTGCACTAAAATAAGGTATGCTTTACACCATAGAAAACCTTGATACGACAGTTTTTATCTATATTACCCAAGTAAGGTTTCACTCGATCGCTAACGTCACGACATCAATAATTATAATTTGTGAGTCATTTAATTTCCAGTCACGCCTTACTGAATCACAAATGATCGCCTCACATGTCTAGGAGGTCCCAAGTTCGAATACGAGATCGGATGTATTTGGAATGTCAGAAATATGTTCATACCAATATTAGTACTGAAAACAGGTGTTATGATCTCCGTGTCTCAACGTACTAGTATTGTCTTTAGTCGTGGTAGTCTTTTAATCCTTTACAGCCTGATGGGTCTTAAATCCACTGTCTTAGACCCGTCGCGAGAAGTGGGACAAGCACGCTACCAAATGATATTTGGTGCTGTTGATTATAAACATTTACTAGTTGAAAATTGATACGAAACTTACAAGTTTTTATTAACAATTACTGTTTATCTCTAAATAATATCAGTAAATCAATAATCCAGAAGTAATTTAATGTATGCAATATGCTAATCAAAGTAAAAACAGCTTCTTTTAATGCAAGGGTCGCCAAAATCAATATGAATGAGTTCGTGTCGAGAATTTAGTACGTCGCACTGCGTCTAGTTCTAATTGTGCCGCTAAAAAGCTAAGTTGAAGAAAAATATTAGTTAACTTATTTGAATCAAAATGATATATATTTTTCACATTCATATTCATTATTTGTTCTAAATATTTGAGCTACTTGTTAAATAAAAGCGAAAAAAGAATATATTGAAGGATAGATCACTTTTTGCTGTGATCAGATTTTTGTTGACAAGACTGAGTTTTTTTATGTAAAAGACATCTGAGGTTATTTTAAAATTTACATACCTAAATAAAATTTATTTTAATTTACCTTATTTAACAAAATGATTTAAAAAAATTGTCCTTTAATGATAGTGTTAAAACAGAAATAAATTGAACATACAAATATAAAATAATGACTATTCAAAATCAGGCATATAATTTACTTCAACATTAATCACCAGGTTATTTCAAAGATTGGAAGGAAGCAGAGTTCATTGACCTCCAATAGTCAATAGCAAGTTCAATGACCTACGTTCAAAGTTAAGTTTTAGTAATTTTCTAGCTAAACTTAAAATCTATTAAAATCATCTGATTGATTCTTTGTTAGTTACCAGCATCAGTTATCAGCTTTTTGTGTCCCTTAATCCGAAACTGAATTCCTTCAGCTATAACCCGCATCAAAAATGTCAGCAGAGCTTGTATATTTGCAATTCTCCCTATATCTGGATGATAGTGTTCTCACAGTAGCTTACTAAGGAAGCAATTGAGGTACTGACCATAGATTGGACTAGTGTCGCTACCAATCTACATGTTTGGATTTAGCAGATTTTGGATAATTAATGTATATTTTTCCAGCAGAAAAACCCGAATACTACATGTTAATTTAAATAAATATGTATCTCTTTAAAGATTTGACAGAAAGAGAAGTATTAAGTTTAGAGGAAATAGCAGTTATAATGGTGGTAGCAGTAATTTTACATATAACAAATGTTAACTATAAGCTTTCACATTATTATGCTCTAATAACTTTAAGCACATTTTCATTTTATATGCAATACATATGTAAAATTATGTTATATAGTCTGTGAAATATCTCCAATTGGAGTGTAACCTATATACTAATATGCAAAAGAGAAAATTAGGTTAGTTTAATTATATTAATACCCTTAAAATCCTCTTAGTTGTAGCATTACTAAAAGTGTTAATTACTTGTTTTATCAATAAACAACTAATTATTGTGAAGGAAAACGATATCATTAAATTGTGTTCAACATAATATTAACTATAATTGGTATCAATATATGTACATAATGTGGCTTGTCTGATGAGAGAAAGCTAACAAAAAACATTTGTGATTCATCTGCATGATTCATGGTACAAGGAAATCGAGTTGTATAGGATTTATTGATAACGCCTGCAACCTTGGTCCTTGACACTGTTAGACCGTTACCCCCAGATGCTAAGACCTTTACGCCCCACAGTGTGACAGATCGAATCCGACCATATATGGTTAACCGTTCTACGTCTGCGCGGCATCGCAGTGTCCGAGTTCGATGCCCTTACCCAAAACTTTATGATAACTACGCCAATCGGCTGTCACAGCACCCGTTAAGGCGTTAATGGTAACCTTTCGTGAAACTCTACACCGACCTCTGACGTGTAATCTATGCACGGGAAATATAATCGATTAAGTACATCGGCCGAAACCGATGTAAATTCCGACACGTGGCATAAAATCACTGAACGGTGACAACTATTTCTCCGAAAAGGCGTGCGAACTCCGCAGAGGGGTTGTGCAAAATATGGCCGATAGCGGCACCGGTTTACGAACCGTCCATTTACTTTGTAATTTCACCATTTTAAACTTTTACACTGTGTCCAATGGAACATAACGCGCCGAAACTATGTACCACCGAAATTTAATATCGGCACTTACCATTTTTTGATGTTACACACGTAAAAATTGCACCAATAACTTCACCGACTTCACGACAACGGCGACCGGAACGACACTAAACTGGAATGTTGGCTATACCTTGTTACTTGACAACCAATGAGCGCATGTGTCAAAATTGTACAAGTTAGTCAAGTCACTTGCTTTATTTATATTTTCAGTGGAAATATAAAGCGATATTACAGGAATGTACAATTTAAAAACATCCAAGAATTTTTGGTGAACTAAAACAGTGTATAATATTTTTTACACGAATTAAATCGCCACTGGCCGTTTTATAAATGTCAATCAAGGCGACAACTTTTCAAAATACTACTGTCTCCGTTGCACTCTGAGGATGTCACTGTGAATTTTTGCTCTCAATGGCAATATTTATGGAGAGGCTGTGACGATAAGATAATTTTGCAAAAAGCACGGATGATAATGATGCTAAGATACTACTATTATCGCGAGTATTTACAGTTCAAGTCTACTTCAAATGTGAGTCACCGCTGACGACAGGACGTGAGCCAATCACGAGCGAGTATTGAATAAAATTCCATATAAGGACAGACGGAAACTACATCGCTGCGCGAGGTTTCTTTTGAATTTTACCGCCGATACATAGTACAATAACTTATTAACTTTCACTTTTGTACCCACATAAGTCTTTTAGAGTAATGTTGAAAGATTATTAATGAGTGGCCTGTTTATTCTCATAAATAAAACAATGCACCACATTTGTACCTAAATGGTTTAAGTTGTTGCCCGACATTGCGTTAAACTCGAGATGTCTTTAGTTCGAATCTCGGGGAAACAATAGATAAAATACTGTCTATAGTTTACGCGAGTAGTACACATTTAAATAAAACACTTTAACGGTTTAAAACGCGATATATTAGTTAAACTTATTTGAAAATGATTTTTAACTTCGGCCCGACGTTTCGGATGCTTTGAGCAGCCGTGGTCACGTTAAGTTTAACTAATATATCGCGTTTTAAACCGTTAGTGTTTTATATAAACAACAAACTCTTTGCCTCTTAAAATAAAACCGATCAGTGAAACGGACTCAGAAATGTGTTAAACCCAAAAGAGGAAAGAGGATTTTATTATATAATAAAAGGCCAGTGTGATGTGCATTCTCTTAAATAAAACAATAGAGTGTATAAAATATTTATTTTAAGCATTACCAACATATTTATGATATCTCTTGTACATGGTGTACATGTTTGTCAATGTAGTTTGACCTATAGACCCCGCTAAACAACGCCTTAAGAACGCCATAGCATGATTAGAATCAGACGCCTGTATAAGCAAGACTATGGAGTTTTCTATGTGTTGTCTGATGGCTTTTGGTGGGGGGGATTTTTCCAGCCAGAAGCAAAAGTCTGCGACGGCATAGGCTGCAATGCGCGAAACGTGATTTTTCTTTTTTGATATAGATTGCGTTAATCTGTAAAAAATAAAATTTGACAGTTTTAAAAGTGTATTATTAGACTTTAAAAAGTAAGATTTTGAACTTACTCTCGTAAATAAACGACTCTAAAGATGCTCTCAACTCTTACAGGATCATAAGACGGCCGAGAATAAATATGTGAATACAACACAATATTTAGCTATTGGGATAATTATATATTTTATATAAGTGTATATAATTCTGGTGGTGGTGTATAATTTTATACATTTTATTTTGACATTAATGAAAAAAATATCGAATAATAATTGAATAATCGATAACGATTCGTAAAAGGGTAAAATAAGCAATACTTACTTTTCAATAGAATGAGCGATTTCAGCTAATTTATATTCAATAGCTATTTCCACGTCTTCATTGTGGTATACCGATCTCTCACACAAGCAAAGGACTAATGTTTTGTAACACTGCATTAGACATGGCCACCTGTGAAATAAAAAAAATATAGAATTTTCGTTTTGAATTGGTATAAAGAACGTATAAAGTTTATATCGTCACTAACCTATCTTCTAAAAGCTCTTCCCTGGCCAAAATTAAGCTGTTCAATATAGCAACACTGCCCTCAAATAGAATAAAGAAAGATTGCCAGGTAGTCTCACATCGTGCGTGTACAGTGTTTCGGCCGAGTAAATAGTGTATCAGCTGTTGTAGTTCGAAGACGGCATCCATGAATTTATAGTCAAGGGAAATCTGAAATAAAGAAAATAATTTTTAACACATTTTTTTTTGCTGATTGTATATTTTGTTGTATGGAGGAACACAAGGTGGAGGGATATATGAGGCTGCTAGAGACAGAGTAGCCTAACCGCAATTTTATGAGTTGAGTTGTTTTTAAAGTCTACAAATTTTTTTATCTACAAATGCACAGTAATAGAAAAAAAGTGTTAACAAATAATATTTACACAAATAATACTGCAAATTCCTCCTTATTGAAAATCATGTTTTTGTAATTAGGCCACTCTTTCTAGCAGCCTCATATCATAATATAAGGGTTATTATCAAAGTTGATTGAGGGTTAAAAAAATCTTAAAATGTGTCTTAGGCAAATCTAAATTAAACCTAATTTTTACTAAGGCTAATCTTAATAACAAGAACTGAAAATTAAAAGTCTTACACCTGACTTAACCTGAAAGGAAAAGGATTTCTTACTTTTTAGAAAGTTATTTAACCCAGATAGAATAGAGAATAGAAATGTAACTCTTTCTTAATGAAAAAAAAAACTCATATAATTATGAAAAGATACCCACTTTTTTGGCCTCCAAAATTAGTTCAGCCAATATTTCTAAGTCTATTTTTATCAATGTACATATGGGGTCCTCAATTTTTACCACACATGAGCCATGATCACCATTTTTAATTCCTTCCCCACTGCAGTAATGTTGCTGTATCCAGGATCGCAAACTTGTAATAACCCTAAATACGAATTTTTTGAAATTGCTACATTTAGCTTCAGGTACATATGAACTCAAAATATTTTGACACAAACATTTCAAGACATTGTGTTTCGTTACTTGTGCGGAAATTGTTTCTTCAGTTTTGAGCAGAACTGATGGCGCCTGCAAGAGGATGATTGAGTTTTATTAACTAACTAGAGTAGGGTACTATATAACTCAAAAATCGAAAATAAATTGAAAAAATTCTCAACTCGGGCAGGACTTGAACCGGCATCGTCAGCGTTCCGTGCTGTTGCTCTCGGTCGTCACAGCACCGAACGCTGACGATGCCGGTTCTAAGCCTGCCCGAGACGAGAATTAAATTATATAGTGCCTTCATGTGCAATAACATGTAAAAATTATTTGTTTTCAAGGCTAGTTAATTGTTTATGGTCGAAAATAATTTTTTTTAAGCTTTACGAGAGCAAATGTTCGACATATAATGAAAGTACATAGAAATCTAACAACGGTGTGAGCAGCGATCCTTTAAGGTTCGCAGATAATGAGGACTGATCAGGAATAGATAATTCTAGCTGTGTCAGCGACTTCGCCGCGTAGAATAGTTTCTCAGCGTACGCATCAGAAACCCACAGAGATAAAAATATTCCCCCGTTTTGTTCACATTTTCCACTGTATCGTCGCTTTTATTATTCACAGAGCGATGTTTTTTAGCCTATAGCCTTCCTGGATTAATGTTCTTACAAACACGAAAATAATTTTTCAATTCGAACCCGCAGTTCCTGAGATTAGCGCGTTCAAACAAACAAACAAACCAACTCTTCAGCTTTATATATTAGTATAGATTATTAAAATTATTATTGTTGTAATAAAACCCACCTTAAGAATACTCAAACTGTTCAAGTCAGCAACAAAATTGTTAACAAAGATTTCCATGGATGCCAGTTGCGATAAGAATTTTATTGTAACACCAATGTTTTCTAAGCAGCTGATACTTTTCTTCTTTTGGTTCTGGTCAAATATAATAAATAAACGCTTTTCGACGGTTTTCCATATTTTTAAAAGTACTTCATCCTTATTTTTAAATAGATCATGACTTTCAAGTTTTTTAAAGTGTCTTAAAACCACATTAATAAGGTGGATTGATGTGTCGACGTGAAGAGCTTTTGTTTCAGAATTTTCTATAAAATGTATCTGAAATATTAAGGTTTTAAATGTTAGACAAATGGTTAAACGTATTGCCTAGCATTGCGTATAGCGCGAGGGGTCCTGGGTTCGAATCCCAGGGAAACAAAAAAAAATTGTTTCGGTAGGGCAGGGCGCAGATGTCTGATCAACTGCTTGCCTTTTAAAAGAACGGATCAATAAAACGGGCACAGAAATGTGTTCGCCCCGTACCCCACGAAGGGGAAACGGGCTCTCACTTGTCAACATTGAAATATAAATATTTATCAAGAAATAGAATTTTCTAACTAAATAAATTTTAGTACTCACAGCATTATGTATGAAGAATTCTAGACCAGACCATAAGCTTTTTATACCTGCTTCGTCATTACTTTCACAACATTTAGATAATACTAAAGCATAAGTCCCCATAGCGTTTAGTATTGACATACTATTATCTGTTATTATGCTTTCATCCGCATTCATAGAGTTAGCAGAACTGGGAAGGATGCTGCCAAAATCAATACTCTTAAATGATTCCAACAAGGCTGCATTTAAACTTTCATAAATGTCGGCTAAATTTGATTTATATAGAGCTGGTGAGATACTTTTCTTCTCTTTAGCTATGAGAGGCACAATTATACAGATAATCTGGAATACATCACTACAAAAGTGATCCATACTGCCTAGTTCGATCTTTTTGTAGTTATCTAGAAGCAAGTCAACGATTGCTCTTATAAAACTGGGATCATTTCTCACTTTTCTTGTTGCCGATTCAAGTATTTCCCTTATTATCAATGTGTGGTTTGTTGATCTTGCTGTCATTTTCAATAGTTTTAAAATCCCATTCTCGAAGTTGAACAGAAAAGGGACGGATAATAATTTTAACACATCAGGCCTCTTAGGACTCACTTCAAATATACTCTGTAAGATAAAATCTATGCTTCGTTTAATTTTTTTTACACTGCTGCATTTTTTTAATAGAAGCAAAACAAAAATAGCCTTCAATTGACTACTTTCATTTAAATAGTAAATCTTTAAAACTCTCATCACATCCAAGTATTTTATGATATCGTCATCATTTTCTGAGTTCACTGCTATTGTATCAAAATACTGCATTAGATCAATGTCTTTTACAAACTGTTCAATTTCAAACTCGCCCTTTCCAACATATTTTGTTAAGGGTCCAACATTATCAAGATTCTTTGTTATATTTTTCAGTACTTCAGTAAGAAGTGCACTGAGTAATTCACTGTTGCTGGCCACACAGGCGTTTTGAAGTAGGTCCGGATCACTTTCGTGCATCTTTAATAGGTTTTTAGCAATAAGTTTCAGTTGTTTTTTATCAGCTTTTGAAAATAACGTTCCTGCATAATAACTACTGATCATAGCTTTAGCGTTAATTAAATGTTTAATTAAGTGGTCTTTCGTATTATATATGGTTTGTGTTATTTCATCTGTTTGGGATGTCATCGATAGATCCATAACTATAATTTTGGCTAAGATTAAATTATTCTGAAATGAAATGGTTATAGTTAAATTGTAATGCAGAGCAGTAAACTGTAGATTAATTCATTAATCAATTATATTAATACTTACAAGTATTAAAACACCATTCTCATCAGAAATTTTACTTGTTATTTCCCGCCACTGTTTTGCATTTAAACATGGCAACACCGAACTTAAGTCAGTCACCTCTTCAGTGTGTAAATTCTCATTACATTGTAATTTGATGTTGCTATATTTAAGGTTCAATATTTTCATTTGTAAGAACCTTAAGCAGAGGTTTAGGAATGCTTGAATTAAAGTGGGTCTCTGAAAATATAAGCATGAAATAATGTATATAAATCATACTAAGAAGCCGCCTCTGTAGCCAAATGGTTAAACGTATTGCCTAGCATTGCGTTAAGCGTGAGCAGTCCTGGGTTTGAATCCCAGAGAAACATAAAATTGTTTCAGGCAGGTAGGGCACAGGAGCCTGATCAACTAGTTGCCTGTTTAAAGAACGAATCAGTGAAACGGACACAGAAATGTGTTCGCCTCATGCCACACGAGGGGGAGACGGGTTTTCCAGTACTAAGAAGAAGACCTGATACTAGAAATATTACTTTTTTTATTAAGGTTAACTAGTATTAGTGTAAATTATAAAATTTGCCTTTATACATACATCATCTAAGTTCAAGAGAATTTCTCCAAATTTCTTCAGTGTATTCTCAAAGTTTTGGTAAGCAGGCCAAAAGTCTTCACTAATCGGCAATGGGACAGAGTGGTCTGCCATTTTGTTGTGAGAAAGAAAACTTGATATAACATTTGCAAGTAATTCAGCAAGTGTAACTAGAGACACATCTGAAATATTACAAAATTATATATATAGCACACAAAATTGTGCTGTCTGTATTTACTGGAGAGATTAATATTGTTATATTTTACACTTTATAAAAATTTACAGAAATTACATAAATCGAAAATAAATCGACTCGGGCAGGACTTGAACCGGCGTCATCAGCGTTCAGTGCTGTTGCTCTACCAATTGAATAATAAAGTGCCTTCATGTGCAATAACATGTACAAAATAATAAAGTTTTCAGAATAAATCCTTAATAGTTCCTTGTGTTGGCATTACTTTCAAGCCGAGCCCAAAAATGTATGTTGTCAGATGTTGTTATATTTTAAAGCTTATAATATAACCGGCCAGGGAGTAAAGTTTCAACTAATTACTAACCAAACGGTCTAGTCTATTGGTAACAATTGAAAGGCCATGGGTTCTATCTTCACTGGGTCCCATGTTTCCCAGTTTACATTATTATATTTTCTGAAACATGTTAGACTTTGTCTAATAACTAACCACCATCCACAGTACCTTCCTTCTAAGGACTTTACGTTTGCCTGTATCAGACCAGTTTGTCTCTTGCATGATAATTGATAAGTATAAACTTACTGTCATGTTCTTCTTGAAGGGATGTCAAGCATTCATCTAAATCATTTTGCAGTAGAACTAATAATTCTTTGTTTTGTCTGAACATTAACTCTGAAGTCAGCATTCCATACAACTCCAGACATGTGTCAGGGAAAATATTCTTAACATCTACTTTATTAAGATCAGCACTTTCTAAACTGCTTTTCAGTGCTGGTATGAGAATATGAATTAAATTTATTCCCTTACTCAGTTTGAATAATGTATGAAGAAGTATGTTTAGCATTTCTATATATATTTCTAACGTAGATGTACTTTTTCTAGATATCATGATTGAGGGTAAAATTTCTTTCATTATTGGTTCAACTAAACTTGGATCTAACTTTAATGCCGACTTTATTATGTGAAATGAAGTTTTATCCAGCTTTCCTTCGACTTTGACAGTTCCCGTTAAGAGATCCTGCAGGAATAGAATGAAGGTTTTCTTGGTTTCCTTTGACTTCTCATTTAATGTATCACGTAAGTGGACACTTATATCCGCTTCATTTTCCAACAAAATGTCCAGCATGTTCAGAAATATATTCCTCTTAATTTTTGTGCTATTCCCTTCAAATGCTATTGGTGTAAGTTTAGTTACGGTTTTGATATAGTCTTGGCTCAAATCAATGAAATTAACAGCAATGATGTACAATGCAAAAATTAACTGGCTGTCACTTTTAAAGCAGCATACAAACACTTTTATAAAATCTGATAAAAACTGTTGGTCCCTTTTTGGATTTAAAAATGCATTAATTACTTTTATAACTGAATTCATGTTGTCATTTTTTTCCACTTGCAAACTGTCAAGTTCATCTTTTCTTATCATATTATTCAGGTACCGAGCATAGAAAGGTCTTTTATTTATGGGAAATAGAATGCTACTACAAAGATTTATAACACTTGCCCTGCTATCTGTGTTTAAGAAAAGGAACACTGTTTCTAAATTGTCTTCTTCAATAAGTTTGTTGAGGAAGTCAATTTTTTTCTTACAATCTCTGTATTGTTTAGTAATATTATCTAGTAATTTATTCACTAATTGCACACTATTTGCTTCATTTGATAAATTATGTAGCAACGTCATAGATATGGAGAGAAAGTCTTCTATTTGAATGGATAGCTGGGCAGATATTTTACTATTCTCAATGAAAGCTGCAATATCTTGAATGTCTTCATGTTTTAAAATATTATTGTGAAGGTACTGAGAAACAACCTGAAAATTACAGGAATAAGGGTTAGTGAATTATTCTTAGGGTTCATTTGCTAGTTTAGTTTGATTAGAGAAGTTCCTTTTGTAGTTTTAGTATAATAGTTCTTTACTAGACCTGAACCGTTACCAGCACTTACTTTAACATAATGTATGTATTTTTATGTTTATGAAAAACTACTTACTCCAATAAGTTTGTACTTTAATTCCACAGTGAAATCATCTACATTGTTGATCCATTTCAATATTTCTTTTAAGTTATAATTTGATATCTTATTGATACTTGTCAGTTCGCCTAACCATTCTCCAATAATCCTTTCTTTAGGTGTTGTTGGAAAGTGATGGGAGTGTATGACATTCTTGGCGAGACAAAATCTTTTGGATAGAGGCAAGGATTCATCTTCTAGGCGCCGCTTAAGTTCTGTCAAAGTACAAGTTTACAAACTATAATATGAGTACTTGCAGTATAAATTCTAGGTACAGAATAATATAAACAAAGTTTAATGATTATTTTATTTGATGTAGCCACCATTGCTTGTAATAATTATGACTGGTTAGTGGAAGCACTTTGATATAACCATGATAATAACTGTTCAGAAAAGAGATAAGGCAGTGAATAATAAATAATAAGGTAAAACAGTGCAAGTTGAGAGGTTATAAGTTTAAATTATATTTACCATTTAATGGATGAGTCATTTCAACACACTAAAATATTTTGAGTCCTGTTTAAGGACAGCAACATTTATTTTATATAACACTTTATTTCATCAAAGATGCACTAGGCAGGTTTTTCGGTAAATGTGTTTTAAAAATATGGATTACTTTCACATGCGCATGGCACTTGTCAGGGTTTTGTTATGGTTTGTATGCTGTCAATTGTCAATTGTCAAGTTGATGTAAAATTCATTGTTTTGTGCCAAAGTTTAAATTTTAATAAAGTATGCGGTAAGGATTTATAGTATTTTTCTTTCATTATATGAGTAAAAGCTCCTATAGCGATTTAGTTTTTTTTAGTAATAAGTAAAAAATAATAATCTTGCGTCAGGACACTGCTGCGTGGCTAGCAAAATTATTCCCTTGCCATAATAAAAAATGTACAATGTTAATATTCAAGATTTCCCTTCTGTCTGCATTACCCGGTATCTTGTAATTTAACCTTTAGATGCTTGATGATTTATGCTTCATTGAAAGTTAAACACCAGAAATTATATAACTAGCCTTTATCACAGTAGGAGATATGGATATGACGATTAACTACCTTTGATGGCTTCTCTAAATAAGATGCCCTATCCATACTGTCCTAGGAATCTGATTAGATAGAAATCTAATTCCTACCGTTTCTGTTGATTCCTTACTATTCCTTTTGTGAACGATATAATACATACTATAAATATATTATGGTCGACTCGCGTCGATCCGCAAAAGTGCAAACTACCCTTTGTTAAACGCAATGTTTTCGAAATAGCACGATACCCACACTAAACTAGCAAACTTCGTTAATTATAATAAGTAGTAATTATTAAAGAACAATCTTATAACATCTGCATAGCATCTCCAAAAGGCATTAGTATTCATCAATCATTGGCGTAATTAAAAATAAATTTACAGCATTTTATAAACAAAATCTATTTACATTGAAACTAAATCGAAACATGGGCAGGACGTGAACCGGAACCCCCAGAGATTCGTGGTGTTGCTCTATTGAATTGAATTACGGTGCTGTTTTGGAGGCGAGTTCCAGTCCCGCTCGCGTCTTCGAATTTTTTCAAGAAAAGAATTTTAAATTTTTATTACACACCAACATTGCAGTATCGAAAGCTTTAACTGCGTTTGTATGAAATGTTTTTAAGAGCGCTGATATCTCATTTATGCAAGTTGACCCTGATTCTATATAGGTCATTGAAAATCGCTAGGTATACGTGTAGCCACAGGTCAGGGTCATCGGAAACAAGGAAATTACGGACTAGAGGGTCTATGAAAATTTGTGTCCTTTTTCCAATTATGCTTTAAGAACTTTTTAGATAAAATTATGTAATATTGAATAATTATATCTCATTAGACAGATGGAGCCAAATAAAAATTCGTACATGATTTATTCTAATTTCTATATACATTTTATACTAACAAGAATCCAGTAATTAATATTTCGTCCATATTCTAAACCCTTGGTCATCATAAAGAGTCTCTATTGTGAAAACAAACTTAAAAAAAAAATTATAATGTAGAACTGTATTAAAATGGTTCAATTTGGAAGTACGTAATTGTGACTATAAATATTATTTATTATTAATGAATATTATATTTTTGTTTAACCATGCGCTGAATTTCAGAGTTACAATTGTATAGAGTTTATATTTGAATTGTAATCTAAAAATAAACAATTGAATGAACGCAGGTGTTCATTCATGAAAAATGTCCGCCATTTCGTGATGGTTGGAATTAAAGATGTCCGTAACAGGATATAGGCCAAGGCGACGAGGGCGCATGCGCCCGGCCATCGATTTTCCCCTGACGTCACAAAATGTCTGCTCTACCCCCGCTATCGTTTGTAGACAGCCTTTAAATACAAGATTCTCTGTCACATTTTCACCCAAATGGGTAGCACATGTAACATAGTTTGTTAGCGATAGCATAATTTTAGTTTTATATAACAACGTTGATAATATTCTGTGGTTGGCATGATTCGTACGCCGTTCAGTTTGTCCGCAAATGAATTCACGATGTGTTTCCTAAAGAAGTTTGTGTGCTTTCGTGAGTATATCTTTTATTAACGACTTATTTCTTTTCGTCATACTAATCTCCAATACGTCTTTTGCTTATGATAATAAAAGTAACTAATTGATAGATATTTCTTTGCTTTCGCTTCATCCCTTTTCATAGTGTCATATGAAAACATTAAGAAATGCAATCAACAAAAATTAATAAAAAGAATCCAAACAAAACGACACTTGTATTAGAATTTATTTTCTTTAAAGAAGTAGGATTTTTAAAAATAGGAACTTAACAATTTTTATCACTTCTTTACCGTCTAAAAAGGTCGTATGTCGACCGTATCTAGCATATACGGTCGACATACGACCTCCTTTTTAGATTAGCTTCATTCTGTTTGTTCGCGGATACGTTCGTCTTGTATGAAGCGATTTAGATGATTCTTTTGTTATTAGAACTTACAAAAATCGTAAAGGTTGCTGGTGTGTTTTTAATTGTTTCGTTCAGTATTTTCCATCAGTACTATTTAATTAAGCTCTGCAGTCGATCTGGTAATAGAGAGGTAGTCGAAGGAACTCCTCAAGGGTTAACAGCATTGTAGTTAAGAACTTTATACTTAGGTACATGTGTTGTGACGGGATGGGATGTGCGTGGGATGACCAGATTTTAGGGAACTTTTCAACTCTTTAGAGTAGCTACCTTGTGTTTGAATTGATTTATATTGATGTAAAATTATAAAGAAATATATATTTTTTAAATAACCGACTTCGAACAGTAATGTAAAAAGATATAAATAAATTAACGTACTAAGTAATAAGTGTTTGGTTCTGTTAAATAGAAATGATTTTGAATTCGGTGTCAATTAAAAAAATACTGGATACAGTGAACAAGTGTAATTATCACACATAAAAAATGTTGTTCATAACTCGGTAGTTTAGTATATACAATTAGTAAATATATTTCCTCTTGACATATTATGTCACTCATAAGCTCTTCGAGATATTGCACATTTTTCTTTACTCAACACAACCACATCCTTTATAATGTAAGTAATAACAAAAAGTATATATTATTTGCAAATAAAAATATCTTAATTTATCTGTAAAATCCATGGTTTTTATAGCCGTTGTAAGAATTGCTTAAAAGCATCTACTAAAAATAACATGCTTACAAATTATTAGTTATGTGCAGAAATTTCACATTTAGCACAAATTTATTTTTTTATTAAAATAGCACAGTGGGGTTACGTCACTATCATTCATAATCACTAATTTTACGCTTCTATTTTCGTCAGCACGCCCACGCTAAATCTATCAATAACTTACGTAAGCCAAAAGATTTAGCTATTAGCCCAATATTGATTCTATCTGTCAAAACTTGACGCAGTAAGTAAAGACAATAGGGGAGAATGCTTATCCCTGTTACAAAGAGATGCTTAGATCCACTTTCTACGGGTCACAAGCACCATCCATAGATGGAACGGCCGTGAAGTTTTATCGCGTTTCTGTTTCAATCTGTGGATTTCCAAATATCCAATACCAAAACAGGTCGACAATGCTTCTTGTTGGAATGTTATCAAGTGAACTATGCTTGTCTGTCATCCTCTATTATAAAAAAAAATACGTCGTGATTCGTAGATCCGCGATTCTTCATCTGTCTTTGGATTCACAATTATCTATAGCCAAGAATAGGTGGACAGTGAATCTTGTTTAGATATTATATAACTGGGGTAGCGCATCTTGTACCAAGTGACACCATGTTGGTCTGTTTTTAATGATAGTGAAGGACAGACAAACATGGGGTTCCCTTGATGGTAAGCGAAATATCTCAAAGATCCATCTAATCTAGATGCGCTGTCGTCCTTTTTACGCTTTGGGCATTCGGAAATCCACACCAAAACCGAAACGCGATAACTTCACGACTATTTCATCTGTGGACGGTGGTTCGTGACCCAGAGGGAAATTTTATATTCCTACCACCCATTCAATATGCAGATGTCCAGGTGAAGTAAAACATATTTCAGAAAAATTATAAATAGATTAGACACATCGTGGTCCCGGGTGGGGATCGACCATGATGTGTCTAATTGATTATTAGCCATAACTAAGCCAACGAGTCTGTCAAATCTGTCTTTGTCCTTCATAAAATTCTACTTAAATTAGCTACAAATTCGTGTTAAGCACGTAACTATATACTTAGCAATTCTCACTTGCTGTTCCTTTGGTTAGATCAATTAGAAAAGTTGGGAACGTGACTGAAAGTCTAAACGAAACGAGGGATGTACGGAATAACGAATTTAGTATTCTAGAGAGCTCTAGTACTTAATTACGTTGTCTTAATGTATAGTAATATGTTTTAATAGATATATAAAATAAAAGTAACTAAGTGAATATTATATAATTTATTCTTTTTTTATAAAAGGGTCTTTTATTTGCATCTGAAATATCTTTTGATTAAACTTAATAACTTGGTACAGTAAACAATAATATTATACTGAAACAAACCGACTAATAATGCATATGTGTTTTAATTCGTACAAGTCCAATATACAATAATGATATAATACTTTAAAGTCAAATAAAAAACATGAAGGTTTTTTTTATTGTTGTCGCCCTATTATGGCTCTGAATATTCAAAGATTTAGTACCTAATTCTTTTTCAGTACTAGTTAACAAGTGGCATTAGCCCATGCTAGTCACGTGCTTCCTATGTTAAACCTTATAAACAAAGTTGTATTCTCTCTTTTTTCATATGATAGAGAGAGAAAGACATGTTTTTTTTTGTCTTTGGATATTCGGAAATTCACAGACTGAATGCGAAACGCAATTAAACTCACTGCTTTTTCATCTCTGGACGTGACGAGATTTCGATATTGGCACCACTTATTCCCGATAATATCGAGATTTCCAACATTCAACACGTTTTAAAAAATTGATTAGAAAGAATAAGAAACAATATGCCGGTGTCAGTGTTTTGTAGCTGAGTTTAGCTCGTCTGCGGTAACCCTAACTGTTCAAATAATGCTATCATTATGCGTCGTTTCCATTATATTTTGTGACATTTGTTTAAGCCCCTTCATTTGTCTTGTCACACCTAAAAAAGTGAGGTTATATTATACAATGTAAGATATACTCAAAGGTACTAACGTCGATAGTTGACAGTTGCCTCTTCATAAAGTGAGCCTTTCTGTTCTATCATAAAAAAACCCAAAATGACACTAAAGAAAAGAATATGCCGGATAAAGTGATCAGTGAAACAGCCACAGAAATGTGTCTGCTCCATTCAGCAGATATCTGGTGGACCCACTAGCCAGTGCCGTTGACGTGAAGTCCGATTACGAAACAAAATTGGCAATCTAAAACTTTATGAATGAACGATTTTAATAGTTCGCCTGACTGGTTTGTGCGGATCGCGTTTTGTGTATTTTTAACTGACTTTAAAAAGGAGGTTTTCAATTCGGCTTATATATGTTTTATTCAAGCCAGTTATTCGCTTGGTCCTACACTCATTGCTATATGGTTAAGTACTAATTTGATTACAGCTCAGTTCCGTATCTGAAGATTTTAATCTACACTCCTGGATTGACTCGAAGGTGGCTAGTTACGATAGCGTTGAGTAAATAATATAAGAAACCTTTTTTTTAATAAAACACTTAACGATTTAAAACATAAGTTTAAAATAATAAGATACGTCGCGTTGCTTTCACAGGTCAAGGGGAGGGTTAATTAAATTACGGAACCGTTAGTGTCTTGTTGAAGTTATAAGATTTAACTAAATTTGGTAACACAAGAGAATGACACTTTAATCTTATCTGCTTTAGTCATAGCAAAACATCGTACTTATATTACCGAAAAGCCAATAATGCTATCGTAAAAATGGAATCTATAAAAATGTATATTAATGTGGTATTTTTTTGGCAGTAATGGTGGCAGTCTGTTCAGTACACAGTCTGCAGTTGGACAGCCAGGCTTCAACACGACGCCCTAGAATCACCAAGTACAGTAAAACTACTCTTACACCAGGATCTACGGTAAACTTAAATAACATTATAAATCTTTAATATTTTTTTTGTTTAAATTTCTTATATTCAATTATTTTCACAATTCTTTTTATAATTAGGGGGACCGGAAAAAAATGGGTTTTTTTTTCTTTAAAAAAAAAACCCATCTTTTTTTTCGGGGTTTTTTTTTTTTTTTTTTTTTTTTTTCCCCCCCTTTTTTTTTTTTTTTTTTTTTTTCTAGATCGTTGAATTTTCTTTTTTTGTTTTTTTGAGATGGATTTTGGATATCATCCAAATTTGCAAATTTAAAGGGTTGGGGGCGCGGGAGTAGTTCTCCCCCCCCCCGCCCCCCCCCCCCGGTTTTTGGTGTGTGTCCCCCCCCCCCCCCCCCCCCCCCCTTTTTTTTTTTTTTTTTTCCCTTCGGGGGGGGGGTTTTTGCTTTTTCTTGTGGGGGGCCGCCCCCTTTCCGCTTGCCCCCCCCCGCCCCCTTTTCCCTTCCCCTTTTTTTCCCCCCCCGGTTTTTTTCCGCTGGGGGGGGCGGCGCCCCCCTTTCCCCCCCTTTCCCTCCTTCCCCCTCCACCACCCCCCCCCCTCCCCCCCCCCCCCCCCACCCTTTTTTTTGTGGGGGGCCCCCCCCCCCTCCCCCCCGGCGGGGCTTTCCCGCGGGGGCCCCCCCCCCCCTTTCGCGCTCCCCCCCCCCCCCCCCCCCCCCTCCCCCCTCCCCCCCCCCCCCCCCCCCCCCCCCCTTTTTTCTGTGCGCCCCCCGCCCCCTCTCCTCCGTCTGTTCCCTCTCTTCCCTTCCCCCCCCCCCCCCCCCCCCCCCCCCCCCCCCCCCCCTCCTCTCCCCCCCCCCCCCCCCTCCTCCTGGCCCCCCGCCCCCGGCCCCCCGGGCCCCCCCCGCCCCTTCCCCCCCCCCCCCCCCCCCCCCCCCCCCCCCCCCCCCCCCCCCCCCCCCCCCCCGCCCCCCCCCCCCCCCCCCCCCCCCGCTTTTTTTTTTTTTTTTTTTTTTTTTTTTTTTTTTTTCCATCTTTTTCGGGTTTTTTTTTTTTGTTTTTCTTTGTTTTTCACAATATCTGTTATTATAACATTTTCATCCGTGTTGTCTGTTGTTTACGCGAGTAGTACACATTTAAATAAAACACTTTAACGGTTTAAAACGCGATATATTTAGTTACCTTGCCTCCCCTTGACAACGGCTGCTGCAAAGCATCCGAAACGTCGGGCCGTAGTTAAAAATCATTATGTTCAAACAAGTGAATTAAAGATTTATAAAATGTATCGCGTTTTTATCCGTTAAAGTGTTTAATTGAAATTTTCATCAGTGTGGTATTTTTTTTTTGTTAAGAAACAGACAGAAAAACAGTACAGCAATTTTTTTAGACCGATTCTAATTGTATCGAAATAGGTTTTATATGAAAAGTTAATTTAAGTCGGTTAATAGAGTTTGGTTTTTCCCATGATTTTTCAGGAGGCTCCAACTGAACGAAGCCTACTGACAGCAACCTATCGTCTGCAAGGTAGTGGAGGGGAAACTTGCATTCTCTTGGTCGTGGACGCTCTGCTGGACATCTCTTACATGACTAAACTGAACGAACGTGCTGTAAGTAGTCATACAACGTAACATAATTTTGGTCAGGCTGAGCACAGACGGCCGATCGACTATTCCCCCCATTTCTCAGTGATGACAAATGTGGTTTTGCTCATTCACTTTTTTTGTCTTTATTTCAGTAGGTTTCCCATTAAAAAAAAAATGTTTTATTTAAAAACATCAAGTTTAAAATGTAATAACGGTAGTTTTATCCTTATGGAAATTAACACAACTAAGGTGAAAATATTTTGTTGTTTATGTGAGTGTTATAAATTAAATACAATTATTTGAACAGTTTAACACGTGATATAATTATGAACGCAAGTCTTCTCGACGTTTTCAAGTTTTTTCACTCCCTATGACCACGGCCTAAACTATGATATCAATGTCACCGTGACACAGTCAGTTTTGTAAGGACCTAGATAATTTCTTCAACTATACTATGACTTTAAAACTACGACGAAACAGATGGCGCTATCGTACCAGTTTTGACTTTGACATTTAGTACTACTATACTATGTTATATGAGTTGCCTAAACTACAGACTTAATTACTTAAAAACATTATGTTTTCTTAGGACGCCAATACTTTTGTCCCCAACAACGCCTTAGTAAGCGGCTCCTGTAAAGATAGCGATGTTGAAACTCTGGTTCTATCTTTTAAGGAATTCGCCTTGGAATGGACATTTGCAAAAGTGAGTACTATACAATATTAATAACTGGAATCATTCATAATTAATCTGCACTAATCTCTAAGATTAACTTGCAACAATAACCATCGTCGTCGGTAACCGGGCAAATGTATAAAGTTGACGAGGAGGTTTGCAAAAAATTAATGCCCGAAATAACTATTCTACGCGGACGAAGTCGCTGACACCTTTATAAAATATTGCAAAAGGTTTAAGTTATAAATATAAGTGAAGTTAAATGCTTTTTTTATAAACATTCTCATTAATACACAATATACATTGTAGACTCCAGGTGGTGAACGCTGGTACGTGGACAGCATCAGATTAACCTACAACTCCAGCGCGAGGATCTTGGAGCACGCGGCCAAACAGGGGCGAAGAGTTAGTCTCACTACTGGGCCTAGGGCGTTGTTGTTTCCCACGCCTGTTGGAAAATCTTTTGACTGTCCCGATGAGTCTATTGTGGAGTTATTGGAGGAGGACGCTAGGTGAGTTGACCTTAATTATATTCGTAATATGTATTCATCATGTTTAATCTCAACAATTAATTAAAATTTACGAAGTGCAAAGCTGCTTAGAACGAGATGTTAATTGTGGTTTTATCATTAAAAGGCACTGCAAAACAAACTTTGGTAAATGATAAACATAAGTTTGAAAACATTAATATTTTTCACATGTTATTGCACATGAAGGCAGTATATAATTTTAAAATCGAAAATAAATTAACAAAAATTTTCGACTCGGGCAGGACTTGAAGCGGCATCGTCAGCGTCAGAGCAACAGCACGGACGCAATTTATTTTCGATTTTTAAATTAAACATACGGTTTCTAAACATATAATGGTTTAACATTTACTTGACGCCCACGTCGAAATTGGGTGAATGATGGAGAAATTCCCTTTACCCCTGATTGTTTTTAGTCAATCTCCATTAATACTTTACTTTTATCTGAATAGCAATTTAAAAAAATGTGTCCACAGCATTGTCCCTCTACAACAAAACCCTCCCTTCCCCTCCATTTTCCCCCCGTATTTTAGACTATCTATATATATAATGCCTCCTGTGCAATAATGTATGGGAAAAAGCAAAAAAGGGCCCCCCACGGGGAAAAAAAAAAAAAACCCCCCCCCAAAAAAAGGTGGGGGTTTTTTTTTTTTGGGGGGGGGCCCCCCCCCCCCCCCCCCCCCCCGGCAAAAAAAAACGTTCCCCCCCCCCCAAAAAAAAAGGTTTTTCCGGGGGGGGGGGGGGGGGGTTTAAAAAATAGAGAGGTTGAAAAAACAAAAAAAAAAAAACCGATCGAAACAAACTATTGTTTTGTCGGGATTAGAACCTAGGTCTTCTTGCGCTTAACGGAATGCTAGGTAACACGCTTATACACTAAATCAAAACACATATTACTTTGTGTGAAGTATTTTTTTTAGTTTACCGTTCGAAGTCCGTTTTTTGCTATTTCTCATACATTATTGCAAATGATGGCATTATATATATTAAAAATTTGATTAGATAAAAAAAAAATACGACACGGGCTGAAATTGTCAGTACAGTACAGTATTGTTGTACAGTGTCAATGCTGTGGTCACATTTTTTTTTAAATTGTGAATCTCCAGATAATACTTACGGCATTGAAAGTAACTATGCCGTCCTGTAGATCCCTAAAGGCTAAGGTAACACGTAATTTATTTTCAGCAACCCGAACACAGCGCACCGCGCTAAGCTCTACCTTCGACAAATGCGTCTTCAACCGTTCATGTTCAAACGAGATGGTGAGTTTGGACCTCCCTGGAAGTGTTCGGATGCGAACAGAACTCGGTCTGAAACAGCCCCCGTCGCTGTCGGGTCAGCTCTAGCCATCGCTACAGCTGGAACTCTAATAGGCTATGCGATTTGGCGATATTTGAAAGTCAAGAAAGTACAATACGACACGATGGAATGAAGGGACTGAAGTCGTCCTGAAATTCTGATATTTTTTATACGAATATTTATTTTTAGTTACCTACCCTCATATTTTCATCAAAATTGATTTTATTATTATTATATTCGTTTGTTATTTTTCGTTTTAAGCCTTTTTTTTATGAATTACGATTTATTTTACTTTTTTTGTTTTTTTTACAGGAATTCACCATTTATAATCAGGACGCATTTGTATATTCGTCTTACCAATTAGATTAGATTCGTGTAAGCGCTTAACAGCACGTCATTATAATATCGTGTACGATTATGTACGATTAGTTTTGAAGATCTCCCATAGGCTTGGGACAACACAGTAAGAATCCCGAGAGATCGCAATAGTGCATCTATTTATGACATGTTAAACGACTATGATATTGTTATAACGTTGATAATGTTATCCGTGAGAGATAAGGCTGCGGTCTCCTATAAACGGCATACGTGGCGTATAGCATAAATATCATTACCCACTGTCTCTAGGAGACACCGATAGCCCGGTGATCAGACCACGTAATTAGCTGATACTTTTACCCAATTCCCGATTATTACACTCGTTACGCCGCTTGCTTAAAAAGTAAGTGCTGTTGTTGTCTCTATCGCACGTTAACGCTAGCGTGTTGTAGAAATAAGCGGCAAGTACTTTTCATCACGACACTAGATTACACACTACACTAGTCGTTGGTCGATCTTAAACAGATTTAGCCGTTCTGAAAACTGTAGAGTTCTGAAAACAGACAAGTAGGACCTAAATAAATCATCTTGACGTGTTGCTATATCTTTGTCTTACGCGATTATAGGAGACCGCAGCCTAAGAGTGACGAAAAATTGAAGCGGAAGTTCATATTCAAATCGTTTTAGCGGCTATTTCGTCAGAGTTATATACATTAAGTACTTAGTGTTTAAAAACGTTGTTGATGGTTGATAATAATGTAAAAATATTTAATCCTCATATTATGTACTCCTGAATTAAAATTAGGATAGTTCTTATGTTGTATTAAAATACTCTTACATTCATTAAACTTGGTTATGGAGATGGTACATACTCATTGTTCTAACACTTCGATATTCTAATACAAAAATACATATACTATATACTAACTAGTATAACATATGTACAATTAAGTATTAGTTTCACATGTCCTACATACTTATATTAGCGAAAAAACTAATGGTGGTTATAAAATCGTACATCAATGCTAAAATTGCAACAAACATTTCATAATTACTTATTGTATTAATGATATAGATGTAGGTAGTTTGTGAACTACCCCCACTTGCGAGTCACCACCGCTACATCTCCCGAAGTACCGACTCAACAATGTCTTGCCCAAATTAATATGTATTTTGTGAATATACTTCTTAATGAAGTATAAAAGATATTTCGTGTGTAAAATGTAGAGAATGAATCTCTACTTGATTAATATATTTCCGTCGTAGATAACTCCAAAACACTGACGTGTATTTTCTCGTTATATACATATCACACGATAATAAATATAATTTAATCGAGGATCGTTTATAGTTAAATATTATTGAAAGTAAGTATGATAAATATAATTTATTTTATAGATTGTTTGCGGTGTAGTTAACACTGAAGATATTACGTGTACAAGCAATAAATACTTTTTTATTCGACGCCGTCGCTGAGACAAAATGGCCGAAATCGATGTTGTATTGTGCGCAAAACTTGGTATCACTAGTGTCTGTAATAAATACTTCAAAACCGCGCTAACTCTTTAATAGTGGCTTATATATTTTTATAGAGGTAGATGTAAGAATATTTTTTACGGTATATTAATAAATATAGATTAAGCACAGATATGGAATAACCTTTTCCGTTTACTATACGTGTAAAATGTGAATCTACCCACTGTAGGTTTATATTTTACAGAATTATAAAACATTTCGTTATGTCCAAATTTGTAACATTCTTTTTGATAAATACCATAATTATTGATACGATATGGTCGCTGTTATTTTATTTGACGAAGAAGCAGGCCTCCTTGATGATTTAGGGTCGGGTCTCTGAAAGGACAATTCAAGAGTACTCGGTAAACTATTTTTGTTCAAAGTAACGAGTACAAAATACAAATGACTTATAATTCCACAAACAAGAGGAAATTGTTAAATCGATAAAGTACTTTTTTTTCTTAGTCGTGTGTATTTTCATTACCAGCCAGTTGTATTTTTGTAACCGGCCAGTTAAATTGGTTGTATTCGCGCCAATATATACATAGCCTTGTTTTAATATAATGTTATATGTATAACGCCTAATTTATCTACCTCTATTAACTTCCAATTTTGTATCATACTGATTTGTGTACATGTTTTGGGTCTGTATTTAGATATCGTGTTAAATAGGTTTCGATTGATAAGATATATTTTACATATTATTATAGATTATGCGACAGAGGGTGATATCTGTATTTCTTCTGTGAACGCAATTAAGGTAAAAACAATGGGTTGTCGTTATTACGAAAGTATGATCTGTAGCTTTTATACTTTTGTTTAATGACACTAGTTGTACACTAGTCACCAAGTTTTGCTAGTTAAGGTTTGCTGTGTGTAACGCTTGAAGTGAAGGCTATTTCTTTAACTTATACTCATCAATTACTATAACATATCGTTTATAATTAAATAAGTTGTATGTTAATATTTACGAATCTCGATAGCTTCTCCATCTCAATCTTGAAGTTCGAAGAGATCGGATTAGTGAGTTAGTTGGTATGTACTTCTTTCTACGCTTAGTGCTGTAAAAACGCTTTCATTTTTGCTAAATCTCTTGCTTTTGTATTTTTGAATTTTATACAATATGCTCGTCGATTTTATTCGGTGTATCTATCTCTAAACACGTGCCATGTTTTTGTAAACTCTTGCACTATAGTTTCCGATGATATTTAATTCGTTGGTTAAGTAAGTATTTTAATAATACATTCGTATTATAATTATCCCTATTAATATTAGTAATTCAATCAGCTAATGTGAATAGTTGTTGTGTTCAGGTGTATATGTTTTTTTAAACCTTGTACAAGTATGAAAACATACATTGGCCGAGGGATATAAATTAACAGATGAAAAGAATACTTATAAACCCAGTATTTGTATCTGGAGCAACTGAACATATTCTAGAAAGAGATCAATCATTGAATTCAGTCTAAGCTGAGCGTTTCTGAAAAGTTTTCAAGTAGTTAAGATGATGTCTATTTTCCTAATATTTTGTATTGGATTCCAGTAGCTGTCTCCTCGTTAGTTTCTTAGCGTTATACTTACATATCGGTGCATTTATATTAAAAATAAATATTATACTAAAATATTATATGCCATACGATTTGTCTTCCAATAACATTGATCTTAAACAATAGTGTTAAAGTATTGTAGCTTATTATATCGGTGTTGACAGTAAATTGTATAATATAATAATTTCGTTGAATGCCACAGATAATACAAAATATTTACCAATCACGCAAAAAACTAAAGCACACAGTGTCATTTTAATTAAAGTATTTATTAATTTGAAGTAAATAATATGGTCTTGTAACGTGTTATTCAATTTACTGTCATAGTGCAAAAGTGGTGATGTTATGGTTAGAATTATGTTTTTTTTTTATTTACTTTATTACCGTTATTGATTATAAGTTACTTATGAAATCAATGCTGCCAACCTTCAAAAACCAAACTCAACAGATAAACTTGCAATACAATAAAATGTTGCAAACTCTACCAACCTAATGCCAAAAACTATAAGACGATTTTTTCAAACGATTTTTTTTTTTATTATATTCGTTACAGAAAACTGTCACGAATATAATAAAATAAAATATACGTTACTTCATCAACGGTCATTCAAATATTCTATGCAATTATCACTTCTTCAACCAAAAATTAATTTATGTGTTTGTATTATTGGTTTATTCGCAAGTTAAGTCAAACATATTTTGTTATTTGGAATCAATAGAAGTGGTCAAATATAACATGTTATAATCTATAAATTAAGATATCATTTCTTCAAATTAAAATTCTATTCTAAATTATAAAATTCTTGACGTAGCGGGGCTTGATTCGGTATCCACAGCGATCCGTGCTGATCTAACCTCTAACATTTAAGTAAATTTTAAATAATATGAAAATAACTTTACTTGTTATATTTTTTATTAGTATTAAACATAACATACACCACCGATTAATATATAAGTGACATATCTCAAAAAATTGTAATTTAGCGCGTTCATTTATGAAATTACCTTTAATAAATGACGTCGAAATTAATACAGCTTTTATTTTATTTAGTATCGTTTATTTAGGAATTGATACTCATTGTGGTAGTATTTATTTTCAAAATTGCCATCTAGGAGATAAATATTATACAACGATGTCGTATGGTGTGTTCACTGAAGATGGATCTAATGAAAAATATTTTCTACTCAAATAGAATTATGACGATGACAAAACTAAAAGGAATCGTAATTTTCCATTTTATCAAGCAGGTGAGATACAAAACAAGCAGAAGGTACCAACGAAGTTATTAGGTCCCCTGAGGGCTAATTAAAAGATTGGAGAGGGTTGCAAACCCTTATAAGCGGTGTCTGGTGTAATTTTACCACTTAGTTTGTTAGACAAATTTGTTATTGTTGGGTCGGTACCCAACTTATTAACGAATAACTTAAATATAGTAAACTAGCTCGTACCCATTGCTTCGTTCGCATTGAAACACACACCTTTCAAACTGAGACGCAGCAAATTAGTATTGGGACTTCGGTCCTAATGTCCTTTTCAAAGGCGTTGATATCTTGATTTTCATATTATACTTGTATTTATTTCTTTTTATATTATATGTTTTTAGAATAATTAAAAATCGAAAACACGAATCAAAATCGACACGGGCAGGACTTGATACGACACGACACGACAGCGTTCCGTGCTGTGAATCGTCGTATTTTTTTTTCAACTTATAATGAATTTATAATTAATGTAGTGACATCATGTACAATCATCATCATCAGTGGCTGTACAGTCCCTTGTGGGCCCTAGCCTCCTATAGTTGTTTCCGCCATTCCCATCTGTCTCGTGCTTCCTGCTTCCAGTTTTGGACGCCCAAGATTTCCAGGTTCTCAGCTACTCCATTTACCACCTGGTTGCGAGTTCAGCAAGGGCCTTGGTACTCTTTCAGCCGCCATTCTGTGTACATGTCCCAGCAACTTAAGTCTGTTGCTTTTAACATCATGTACAATAATACGTGAAAAATATGTGTTATTTTTGTCACGTGTTATTTTTACGCAACACGTACAATACACGTAAAAATATGAAATTTCTCTTAAATTTATTCTTCAAAATTTTTATCGCCTGTGTATAAATTTAGTACAGTATAGTAGTTATATATAGGTAGCTCTACATATAAAAATAAATAAAAACCTAAAAAAAATAATTTGTATCTTGAAAAATTTGCTTACTTATTGGTATAGAAAAATACGTACTATAAGTGTAGTATCTTTCTACCAACAAAAATCGTATGTCTGAAACATATATGCTCAGTTACCCTTCAACTCGAAGCCCACCCCAACAATTAAATCAATTAGGTAGAAACTAACAAGCATGATATTTTGCACCCCCTTTGCTTCGTTTGATGGCAAATTACGCGGAAAATAACTGTAAATTGTGTGTCACGGACGGCCAATTTAGTATCTGCAAAATAAAAAACAGTATCTTCGTGTGCTAGCCTGTGAATTTTGTCTTATTAAGTTATTTAAATAAAACTCTTCTGAAGGTACTACTCCCCAAACTACATAAAATACTAAGATAAGTTATAAGTATTTGTTATTCACTGATTTATGATGAAGTTTCTTTTCGTAAAACTTTCTTTCTTAATTTTTGATCACATTGTCATCACTAAACATATTGGTTAGTTTATATACATAGTTAAAAATGCGTACTAATTAACCTGAGAATAAAAACACATTTTTCACGGTGTGAGCGTATTACTGATTTATTGCCACAAAAAATAACCCCACGTTGTTAGGTGCAGAAGTGTGGATCTTAGTGTAGACCTTCCAGAAATAGAATATGATAATAATTTTACAGCTAAAATTATAAAGTAGAAAAAGAGTCGTTTTGCAGACTCATTTATATTTTTATGTAAAATTTTTATGTAAAATGTACGGATCAAATTTCAGCCTAAATCAAATCTATCAAGTCAATCAATTGTCAAAAGAAAGGATACAATATTCCGACTTCTGTCATAACGGTTTGTGCTTTGACAGGCACGTTGGTTGGTATATCGGTAGCGCATCTTGTTTAGATACTATAGGCTGGGATGTATCGCCTACCATCAAGTGACCTCCATGCTAATCCTGTCCTCCTTTATCATTAAAAAAAGCGTAAATATTGCGAACTACCCACCGAAATGGTGAGTGAAAATATAACCCTACTAAACCTTATTAATATGACTTAACTAGAAAAATATACAAATTAAACTAGTTATTGTCTAAGTTTTATCTTAAAATATATATCATATCATATCATCATGTAAGAAATATATGCGATACGGAGTCTATGGGATATCCACAATCTTCAACCGTTGCAGTTTTTAGAGGCAGTTACGGTAATGAGGTATCAGGTGACCAAAAAATATCACTTCTTTAAAAATACACCACCGACATTCTTATTACTGTTAAGAATGTGTTAAGGTTGTAGTTTGACATTTTTTTTGGCGGCAATTTGTCATTTTTCTGTCAAATTTTTCGAGTTTTTCTCTTAGTCTCCAAGATGTGACTATGTTAGTTGAGACATGAATTTCTCGAACTGCGAGGATAAGTGAAGATTATATTTTTAGCTGTAGCCAACATAATATTTAGAAGTTGTTATTTATATATTTAAAATTTTAAGAATTAACGCTTCAAATGTTATTGGCGGGCCGTGAAATACAACTGTCAAAGTGACATCTTATCATGTTCCAAAAATATTGGACGTAGATATTGTATGTCACTATGTGTTAGTCACTTAGCTACAACATGACGATATTTTTAGTCTGTGAAGGTTTTGAGACTTTCAAATGCAAAACAATAATCTTTTTTTTCGGTTGCACGGGTCTCAGAATTCTAACCTAGAAATAAACAAAATCAAGAAATATACACTGTAGATCAATTGGTTAGTCGTTAGAGCAGCAGCACAAAAGCTGTGAATGCTGGTTCAAGTCCGGATTGTGTCGTATTTTTTAAAATTAAATTTGTTATTTATATAAAGCCTTCGTGTGCAAAATAATAAAGTTTTCAAACAGACACAGAAAAAAGTTTGCACCATGCCCCATGAAGGGAAAACAGGATTTTAGTTTCATAAATTGTATGAATAACTAACTTGGAACTAAATTAAAAATATATATGTTGTTATTATTATTGTTTAGATATATAGTATACATAAAACACCAAATAAATAATATACACAGACTTGTTTTAGCTAGATATCCTTATAGATTAGACATTATAATTCTTAGGTATCAACTATCGTTCTTGTAAAGAGTGTCCCAGTGTAAAGATTATAAAAATTCTTTAGACAAGTACTCTAAAGTTACAAGATCATTGCCGGTTCTCGTGTAATATGACATGAACGAACATCGAAATTTGTAGTATAAGTACGCAAATACACCTGAATGTAAGGTTTTATTACGTGTGTTCAATAATTTCACTTACACTCGAAGAGCGACCCTTGGTTTTTGGACTATAATTTTTTTTTTTATTAGAAAATACAAATAAAGTTTAAATAAAAACGTTTTTGTAACTCTGTTGCACCGTCGGGCCGTAGTTTTTTATTCATAATAAGCTAAGTAATATTTCGCGTTGTAAGTTAAAAGTGTTTTTGTCAACGTATGCTCCTCGCGTAAATTACAGACAATGCCTACTGATGGCATACAATTTGTTTTTTTTTTTAAATTTTTATTATTTGTAACTTTTAGTAAAATTACCTTCTACTTTTGGCGCATCAAAGTCTGTATCAGAAAACTTCAGTTTCCAATATTTGGATAGTTTTTTATTTTAATTGAAGATATGCCCTGTCTGACAAGGAAATGATTGACTAGCGCCAAAACCGAAAGACTCACATTCAAATACTGTAACATTTTAGACCTGTAATTTTATAAAATATTACATTAAATGTGGTTTGTTTCAGAAACTGAGAAAATTTTAATAAAAAAAACATACATCGTATTATACAAGCGCTAATAACTGTGATAAATTCATTTCTTTATGTGTAATGCTAGGGTTGAACATAAACGAATTGTAGAAATTCTTTAGTTAAACCGTTTCATGTGATATTTGAAGATGTATAAAAATGGATGATTTTTTATTATTAAATATATATAAAATAACAATATTTTTAAAGGAAACAACACAAACATAAGATTTACTTGATGGAACGCGAATTAAAGAAGTAGGTATAGCATTTTACAATCCTGATTTTCATCCTGTGTTGTCGACCTACTTCGAATTGGGAAGTTCAGAATATCTCGTAATTAAACCTGTGAGTACGTAATTAGTAACTTACTTAATATTTATTATATACATCCTATTTTAAATCTAGGGTTATCTATTATACCTTAAGGTTAAAAATATTTTTAAAATATGAAATGTGGGTATTTTTTACATTAATAAACAAGAATTTAAAAGTGGAACTTTTTACATTTACAGACAATATGGCAGCCCTACTATTGACACTGATTCGAATTTCGAATGTTATTTTTTTAATAGACCGGGGCAAAGGCGTGACACTGTTAATCCGCAGTTACGAGTATTTGAACAAAGAACACAATAGTTGGGGAGCGAAGTGAACAGCCCTATTGTTGTTTGACACTATGGCCAATGCGCAATGTCGCATTTTGTGCACACTTGGCGAGATGAGAGGAACACAATTGCAACTCGCACATTACAAAAAAGGTATGCTTTATCTATACTTTACGAATAGTCGTTTTTAAATATGACGTACCTCTTTTTAGTGTTAAATTAAATAGTACTAAATCTAAATAAAACACATTTGACGGTTTAAAACTCGACATTTTATAATTTAAATTATTTCCAATATATTTTAACTACGACTCGACTTTTCGGATATTTTGCTTTGAACTTTATACAAACAGTTAACTTATATAACCTAATTTGAAAATACCTAAATTAACGAATATATTTCGCGTTTTAAACCGTTAAAAGTTCTTTATTTAAGTGCTTATTATAAAATTGTTAAAATTAAAATCATTCACAGTTATATCGGCTCTATTAAAATAATAATATTTAATGAACCAAACGTAGCAAAAACTACCCACCCTTAGCTAAAAAACTTAAAAAAATTGCTCCGAAAATAAGTTCCTTTATCAAAACTAAACACGGCGTACCTAACTTAACTTTAGCAAAAAAAGTAATGTCTTAGTAAAAACGACTGTGCTATTATTGTACGACAACCGTCCTAATTTGGAGTTGCAATATTTTTCACTGCTGCGATAGAATTTGTCGCTCAATCTGTTGTAGGATTGCACATTTAATCCCCGCTGGGACCCATACTGATAATGCGCCGTACTTGACGTTAATAGACGACGATTCTATTTGTTACTGCAAGCATGTAATATTGTTAGATTTAAACAAACATAATCCTAGCTAATTTTGATCTTTTTCCAATGTACCTATCAGAATTTTTTAGTTGTTATAGTGAATTTGTGTGTCCGTTTCGCTGGTAATTACGTGCAAGTGGTCAATCAGATTTGTGTACCCAGCCCGGTCGAAACGATGTATTGTTTTCCCGAGATTCGAGTCCGGGACTTCTCGCGCTTAATGAAATGCTCTTAACCTAAATGACTTTTGTATCTAGTAGAGTGTTGTAAGAAAAGTTACTGCCACTATACAATTGGGCAAAATATATATAAAATTAAGAAAATACCTTATCTTTAAATAAAACACTTTTAACGGTTTAAAATGCGAAATATATTACTTATTTTATAATTTTATTTAACTGTACAAAAACTATGTCATAGAATAGTTTTTATCTTTATGTTTAAGGAATACAACATACTACATTTTATTACTAATTTTTTATATAATATTAGTAATATGTAGGTACTAATTATTGTTATTGGTTTTTGTATTGTAATCAAGAAGTAAATAAGTTGTAATAATACTAAAAGCAAAAATTTAACAAACATTGTACATCAGATGACCGGTGTTAGCTACTTAGGATAGTTTATTTCCATGTCTTCCCTCATAGAAAAACATAAACCAATCAAAGATAAACAAACATACCAGCGTGTGACAATATTTATCTGATGCAAAACGAAGATCGGATTAAGATAAATCGATCCTTTCAAGAGGAATTTCTGGGATTTATAAGGCATTAATGTTTTTTGGGACCACAAATATTCTTGATAAAGAGTAGGTACTTTTATCAAATGCAGTTTGTCTTAGGAGACATCTGTACATCAAAGTAAGTCTAGCAAGTGTTTGTATCATTTCTGTAAGGCTCTCCATCGATACTTTTAATCTTAGAGGTTGCTCTTATAAGACCACTACCAGCCTTGAAAACCACAAAGCGAAAATTGGAACGCTGAAGAGTTTGTTTGTTTGCACGCGCTAATCTCAGGAACTGCTGGTTCAAATTGCAAAAATTCTTCTTGTGTTAGAGAAAGGCTTTAAGATATATGTATTACACTACGTTGCCATAATAGGAGCGAATAAATAATGGAAAATGTGGTTAAACGGGGAGAATTCATCGTTTTGAGATTTTGAATCGTCTGATTGATCATCTAATACCTATAATGTCTGTCTATAAGTATATGTCTATCTTTTAAAATTAACTCACATGAATTTATTGGTATTACGGTAATCAAATTGGGTCAGAACAACTCAATTATTTGTGAAAGTGGTATCAAGATAATGATATTAATGTTGCAAAGAATAAAACATCGTATACCTGATCAGCTAGTATAACTTCAGACCTATAGGAAGATAATGGACGTACAACGTTTTAAAAAATAGAATTGAGGTTACTAAAGTACGATATAACCGACTACAAAACGAGGAAGATGTCTCAATTCGCCGTAAATTCGCTGCTTATTTTTGTTTATATATAAGTATTATTATTTGAGGGTAGATTTATCTTAATTGAATAACTACGAAAGGAATCTTCTAATCCTCTAAACGGTAGCATCGAAATACTAAATCACGCAATTTAACGAGCGAAACTTGATATCAAATACACCCCCTGCCGTCTGGCCAATCAGATTGTAGCTAGCTCACCCTCGACATATTATTAACCAATCAGAATGCAGCAATTGTCAGGTGTGCGGAACATTTGAGCGGGTGGTAAAAAGGAGATTTTTTTAATCAAATGAACCTTTTAATTCAAATACAGTAAAATGAAATGTCTCGTATATTTCGATCTGTAACAGGTAAACAAAGTATAGGGTAGGTATCACACATAAAAAAAAACTCAATCGTCCTTCTCGACGATGCAAAGTAGAGTGAACTTCTGTAATATTAATAAACTTCTCAGCCCTCTATAAAATCGATCTAATTGTTCATATTCTTATTTATAACTAATCTTAATATAAAAATATATTAATAAGTAATAATAGTTAAACTCTGTATTGCACAAACTAGACACTGGTACAAGAATTATTCAATAAAACATGTTTGTGCATATTAGTTAAACTTATAAGCCATATTTTAAACCGTCAAAAGTTTTTCACTTTTAAATGTTGATAGAACTCTAACAAATAATTGATGATAAATGTTTTGAGTTTCACCAATTTTGCTCACCACAAAAATATTTTTTGATAATTTATGGAGCAATCGTTCTTTCATACATAATTTTTTTATTTCTTGAACCGTTTTCCCACTGCGAGGCAAACTCTCAAGAATTAAAAAAAACCCTGTTTTCCTTCCACATTTTCCACTATTTTTTCGCTTGTTATGGTCACAGAACCAGGAATTTCTGAGATCAGCGCAACACACAAACATACTCTTCAGCTTCAATATATTAGTAGAGATTATCGAATTGCACAAGTTACGTCAGATTGGCGCCCTAAACTATTTCAGCCCGCCCATCGTGTTGTACAGAAAGACCGACACACAGAATATGTAAACAATATCTTTATATGGTTAGCCGCTTTGTAAACATAAAAATTGATATGCAAGTTCAACGGACGGTATTTGATCCAGGTTAATATTTCGCTTACTGCTTATGACTATTAAACGCGTATTTGTGATGTGAAATTGAAATAATATTGCAATAGAAAGTAGAATTAAATGTGATTTTATTCTCGATTCCTAGAAATGACACGGTCGGGACTTGAACTGTAGGTAGAGCACCAGCTAATGAAGCTACGATTTGGTGAATCTTGAATGAACGTCATACTGGATTCCTCACAATGTTTTCTTCACGACGGGGATCGAACTCCCGACTTTCTGTCTCAAGCACTTTTTTATGGGTTAGACAAAGATGGGGTTCATTTGAGGGAAGATGAAGTTCATGTAACACCCAAGAAGATGGGTTGTCGGTCTATTTCCTTATTTATTTAGTGTATAGACTTAGTAATAGAAACCAAACGTTCATACTATTTCTTTATCATAATTATTTCCAAGTTTCCCTCTTTTAAATAAAACACTTTGACGGTTTAAATGCGAAAAATCATAGTCACGGCTACTGTAAGCAAGTTAAAAGCATTTTCAAATAAGTTTAACTAATATATTTCGCGTATTAAACAGTTAAAGTGTTTTATTTAAACGTGTACTACTCGCGTAAATTTCAGACAGTTTCCTTCTTGTACAAAAAGGTACAAGCGAAGCATAATATTATTTCTGATAAAACATACGTTCACATGCATCAAATATCAAAGGAATTACGCAAAAGAATTGTAAAAACTCACTGCTAAGCTACAAACCAAACGTGATATTAAGTGTTAAATTACAAAATATATTTTTATGCTAGATGCAAAACAAAGCCGTACAATAACTTCTGAAATTACTTATTTATTATTTGTTAAACGAATCGCAAAGATTCTAATCCCGTTTCGACATATTTTCGGTCGGACAAGGCACTGATGTCTAAATAATTAACTTACAGAAACAGATGCACATGCGTGTCTGTCTATTCCCCTTATACCTTACTAGTAGGAGACTCCGTATTCATATTTTTATCTACAAAATCCTAGTTTTCATATCATTCTAGCTTACATCACAAGTACGCGATATAAACTTTGATGTTTCTTTATCACGGCGTAAGATCAGCGTGGGTTTTACTTAATGCACCAATTTTGAATTTGGAACATTAGGAAATCCATAGACTAAAACCGAAGCGGATTTACAACCACGATTTTTTATTTGTTGTTTGACATTCTAAGATTTTTCAATTCCTATTTTTAATGTCCAGATTTTTGTGATATACTACTAGCTGTGTCAGCGATTTCGTTCGCATAGAGTAGTTATTTTGGGCGTCCAAATCTGTTTTTGCAAACCCCCTTCATCTTTATAAACTTAAGCTGTTACCCACGACGTCGGTCTTGGCCCTTCCCGTCTTTCTTGCAAGTTAATCTTAAAAGATAGATATTAGCGTCGCGGACTTTTTTTAGATCATTTGGAGAGAAATCATTCATTCAATATATATATTGGATATCTTGAACCGTCTCGGAAACACTTAATGATAATAATTTTCCCTAATTTCTTCACATTTCTCGCTGTATCTTCGCTTGTATTAGTCACAATGCGATTTTTATAGCCTTATAGCCTTCCTCGATAAATGATTTAACCAACACAAAAGAATTGTTCAATTAGAACCCGTAGTTCCTGAGATTAGCGCGTACAAACGAACAAACTCTTCAGCTTTATATATTATTATAGATGTTGTAGTAACGTATACAATAATTTAAAAAAAATGTTAGACCGGGTTAGAAATCGAACCTGCGTCCTGTTAATAAATAGATCCGAAGTGAATTATGCAATAGTGCAATAACAACACTTACGACAGATATTTAGAAAAATATCGCCAAAACGATTGATTCGACAGATTTTGTGCTACGTTGAGTAAAACGCTTCGGTTCATTCACACGAAGATAATTTTCTGTTAATATTGCATATTACATCCATTCATATTATTATGTCGATATTTAAGAATGTTCACACGAATCGGGCAGTAGATAAGAATAATTTTGCTGCCTTATGATCCATTTTATCTACAACTAGCTGTGGCCGCGACTTCGTCCATGTTGAATAGTTATTTTGCGGATTCAAATTTGTTTTTGTATACCTCTTCATATGTATTAGTATATTAATTTGAGCTCTTTACCCATTACGTCGGTCGGGTCCCGTCGTTCAAACAACTAATAACAAATAATTTTAGATAGGTCTATAGTTTACGCGAGTAGTACACATTTAAATAAAACACTTTAACGGTTTAAAACGCGATATATTAGTTAAACTTATTTGAAAATGATTTATAACTTCGGCCCGACGTTTCGGATGCTTTGCAGCAGCCGTGGTCACGGGGAGACTAAAGATGGAGGATGTCTCCGACGTCAAAGTAAAAAATTGCTACCCTAGCGCCGTCTGTTCCGTCGAAGTTGGTATTTGGCGAAACTGGCCGGGTCCTTACAGAATTGACTAACGGTGTCTTCGCGTTTGCCGGTATGCTGTTTATTGGGGTCTAGAGTTTTTAATATGGGATTCCAGGTGTTTGATAATGTGGATGAAATACTGTCTATAGTTTACGCGAGTAGTACACATTTAAATAAAAACTAACTTTAACGGTTTAAAACGCGATATATCAATTTCCCCGTGACCACGGCTGCTGCAAAGCATCCGAAACGTCGGGCCGAAGTTAAAAATCATTTCCAAATAAGTTTAACTAATATATCGCGTTTTAAACCGTTAAAGTGTATTATATAAATGTGGATGATATGGATTAACAGTTTTATGTTTTTTTTACGGTTACCGCGACCGTAACGTTAACATTCGGATTTCCAAAAAATTACAAATTCGTTTTTAAACATGGACCCCATAGCAGATCGAATCTACGACCTGTCAATTCTTAGCGATACCTGACAAAGTTACTTAACAGTACTGTTGTAGTATATTATAGATAGAAAAGACTCCGTTTACTGTCTGTATAATATTCTTCCATAAAAATACCAAGCGATGCCTCTGAGGGTAGTGTCAAATGGCAGTTACGTGGAAAGCAAACGTGAGAAACAAACAACCATGTACCAGGAATTAGCTGTTTGTATGGAAAATTGTGGATTGTATGAAACGTCGAGTCCTTTAAAATCGATAAAAAGTACGGTATTTGATTTTTAATACCATTGTATACTACACATATACTGTATTTATATTTATAAACATACTAGCTGTACCCGCGACTTCGTCCGCGTGGAGGATAGTGACTTTCGGTAGAATGTTTAATTATTTAGGCTGTTTATTTATTTATTATATTATAATTAATTAAAAATTTAATAAGGTACATGTGCTACTAATACAGTGTTTTTAGATTTTTTTTTGCGTTTATACCTATTATTAGTAAATTCGATAAAAATAATTCTATAAATGCATGTCATCGAAAAGGGCGCATTCAAGGCAGCCAATCTGTGTTGTAAGTGCTACTTTGGCGCAACACTCCCACTCTCACTCCAATTCCCAAAAGTCAAAGAAGAAAGTTTTAAATTTTTAATTTCACTACAAACTTTCATCCCCGTTTTCAACCCCTAAAAACCCTTTTTTTTGGCATTATCTGAGTAGCCTATGACCTTTCTCAGGCTCGAATATCTGTGTACCAAATTTAATTTAAATTGGTTCAGTAGTTTCGGCGTGAAAGCCGGACAGACAGACAGACAAGTACTTTCGCATTTATAATGTTAGTATAGAGTATAGATAATAAATGTGAAATCCTGTTTCCCGCCATGGGGCATGGGGGCGAAGACATTTCTGTGCCCATTGCACTGATTAGTTTATTTTACATGCAAGTACTAGATCAGACTCCTGTGCCCTGCCCGACCGAAAACAATATTTTGCTTTCTCGGGAGCCAAGTACATGGCTGGGGTATTAAGCTTCCATCAGGTGAACCTCGTGTTTGTCTGTCCACCCCTATTATAAAAAAAAAACATATATAAGTAGTCGTAATGTCATGACTATAATATGTTGTATGTGTGGTAAGCTGAGCTATGGGGGATAAGACGTTTAGGAGTATTTTAATAATAAGTACAAGTGATATAAAAAATATATACTTTAGAAGAAACTACAATTTTACATCGGGTTATTTTTATTCTTTTAAACGAATTTTGTGTTCGTGTTCGTGAAACTTTTTGAAGCTGGTGCAGAGAACCATTTTGTTTAACTATGATCAGCAACAATGGTCACTGGGGATCAAGAAACGTCTCCCTTAGTCTGATAGAAGTTAAGCTAATATATTTGAGTTTTAAACAGCTATAACTTTATTTGTGTATTATTCGTGCATAAACTAGAGATTCAATTTTAAATTGTGTAGTGTTTGGTGTTCTCTAGGTCTTCTAATCAAATTTTTAAACAAAGCATGGGGATCTCCTGATGGGAGGTAAATACCCCAGCCATATAATAACTAAACAAGATGTGCTGTCGACCCATTTTGGCTTTGGGTATTCGGTACAGTCAACGGTATAATAACAAGTACGAACAGTATTGAGTTAAAAAATCCATAATTTTTTAATGCTTATCCGCCGACCTCACCTGGCGAAGGCGTTGCCAAAAAGGAAAATTAAAAAAGCCTTACAAGCCCCGCCCATCTTCCATCCTTATCACTCACTCTATCTCCACCATAACCCTCCTTGAAACGAGACGCTTTGTCATTTGACCCGACGACTTCAATGGGTGAGGGTGTCTAGATAATTTATTTTTGTGAATGTTTGAAATTGAAAACCAGTGCTAGTGCAATAAATGTCGGTTGATTAGGTAAAAATTGGTAAGTTTAATTATAACTTGTTTATATTGAATAAATTAAAGTTCAAAATGCCGGCGGCACGTTTTCCCAGCGAAAGATTTAGGTATTCAATACCGAATATTTATAAAGTTTTAAATCTTAACATACGTACAGATTACTGTAATATTTTTCGGATTTCATTTTTTTTTAATATCACATAAACTAGGTACTGGTCATATATGTAAAAAAAATTGAATTACCGAGAAATAAATTTAATAATTGCTACTTACTACTTTGACTTTTTGCTTTTCTGATTTTGATGCTAATTCTAAAACTATAAACTACTATAAACACTTATATCGTTTATCTATGATAGAGTTCCACTTTTACACTAACTGTCACTATTTCTTAAAACTAATAACGAGTTAAAATGCGTTTTTTTTTTTTATTGGCACAACGTTGATTTTCAGTAGCCGTCGGTTGTAGTAGCTTCTGAAAAGGATATACACATGTAATGATTACCTGATCTGCCTAACGTTGCTTTGTTGTTTGAAAGATTAAAAAAGATAAAAACTCTTGTTGAGAGTTAATCTTAAAAGATAGATATAAAGTGTCGATGACATTGTTTTAGAGAACTTCATACATATTTTTTGGTTTTTTAAACCGTTTTCGCAGCGCACGCAACGGAAGCCCCAAAGAACAAAAAATTTTCAATTTGAAACAGCGATACCCGAGATTAGCGCGTTTAATCAAACAAGAGGACTCTTCCGCTTTATAATATTACATAATATGTAGTTTATAGTTTTATTTGTTAGTTTTATTCAATATGTTGACTCCTAAAATTATGACCTATATTTTTTTCCACCCGTAATGTGATGTTTTTAAATAGTATCCGGTGAAGTGTCAGAGAATGTTTTATAAACAATGCCGTTATTTTTACGCAATCGAACGAAATAATTGTTATTTTAGGGGATAGTTGAAGTTTGACAGTTTATTTTCTTAGTGAATTTAAAGTTTCAATTGAGACTGCTAGAGGCAGAGTGGCCTAATAACAAAAACATGACTTTTAATGAGGAGAAATATAGAAATGCGCAATTAACTTGGGCGAAAATAAATTTGTACTATTATTTCTGTAAGAATTGTTTTAACAATTTTCGGCCACTGTGCTCTTGTAGATTAACATTTTTAGACTATAAAAATATAAATAAGTTTAATCATAAAATTGCAGTTAGGCCACTCTGCCACTAGCCTCAATTAGTTACAATGGTTTTAAACTGTTACATCGAAGTGTAACAACTTCGAAGACTTATTAGTAGTTCACAGAATTAAATAGGCTTTAATTTTTCACAGATAGAAGCATATTCGGGTATGAAATCTACAAACATGGAATGTGCTGACCGCGTCAGTCCGTCGAGCGATATGACGAGCGAATCCGAAACCTCTCTGCCTCCGTTCTCCTACGAAAATCAAAACGAAAATTTTTACCAGCCAGAGGTGGAAAAACAATATTTTTCCTGCAAACAGAAGTCCCCACAGAACGAAAGGCACACCAAAGAGGTTTATTTGCAGGAGAGCAATAAAAACTTCGAGTACGCCTCGCCGCCGAGGAGTAAAAAATATTTGAATTTCGAATTGAAATTGCCGCCAATAAACGATAACTTTTTTCAAATGGAGACGGAGGAAAGAATGCGTTCCTATTTTAGCGATAGTCAAAAATGTATTCCGAATGAAAATCATTTAGTTGAAATCGATATTGATATAAATAATCAGAATTTTGAGAACGTTCCCGTTGGTAATACTGAGAGATTGCAGTCTTATTTCGAAGGTGGACCGACGAATATGAGGCGTGTTAATTTCAATACAGAACAAGTTCAATGCATGTGCGAGGCTCTGCAACAAAAAGGTGATATAGAGAAATTAGCGGCCTTCTTGTGGAGTCTGCCGGAAAGTCAGCTGGTCTGTGGAAATGAAACGGTTTTACGGTAAGTTATAGATTATATACATTTATTTAAACAATCGAGCAGTTAGTATTCCCTGAAGTTTAACTAAAAAATCGAAATTAAAACAATTTTAACGGCCGCAAATGCGAAATATATTCGCCGCCGCCGCTGATAAGGCCGCCTTTGCACAAACATGTTTTATTTTGTATATATGTATAATTCTAAGTATCTATGTCTATGTTTGTGCAATAAAGAGTTTTTATTATTATTATTATTGGAACTTACATGAATATAAATGTGTTTTTCGTTTTTAACCGTTAAAAGGGTTTTGTTTTATAACTTTTCGGAATGTTTATTTCTAGAGCCCGTGCATTGGTCGCGTACCATAGAGGCGTGTACCAAGAATTGTACGCCATATTGGAAACACACACTTTCCCGCCAAAACACCACACAATGCTACAGAACTTGTGGTTCAACGCTCACTACAAAGAGGCAGAAAAAGTCCGCGGACGGGATTTGGGTACGACCTTTTTGTTTTATCGGTGGCTATTCTTTGTGTTCTGTATCGTTATTTCTTTGCATCGTTAAATTGTTTGACGAATACTCATTTTGAATGTTTATAATTATAAGTAGAAGTATAAGTATATAGTAAAGTATAAGCAAAATTATCTTTTATTTTTATGGTTGGGGATAGACAAGCGTAGGGTTCACGATAGAAGGTGTAATACCCCGACCATGTCGACCTATTTTGGGTTAAGATATTCGGAAATCTACGGATTGCTAATAAATTTGACGGCTTTTTCATTCGATTGCGGTTCATAACTCGCAAAAAATGTCGATATTCTTTCCGCCAATTTAATATCCAGATAATGAGAGACATGTTGAACCCGATCGATAATAATTAGCCATGCTACCATTAGACCAACGACCTCGGAGATGTGTAAACTTCTATTGTCTCTCAATTTAATAAATAACTCTAACTAAACAGGTTGAACTGATTTAGTACTTTTCAGGTGCCGTCGATAAATACAGATTACGAAAGAAATATCCTTTGCCAAAGACAATTTGGGACGGCGAAGAAACAGTCTACTGTTTTAAAGAGAAGAGTAGGAACGCCCTCAAGGAATGTTACTATAGAAATAGGTAAGGATTATTCAAATAAAATACTTTAACAGTTTAAACGCGAAGTTTATTGGTTGAACTTGTTCACAACAGATTTTTAAATACGGTCCTACGTTTTGGATGCTTTGCAGCAGCCGTTTTGCTATAAATGTCGCTTTTGAAACCATTAAAGTGTTTACCATAATTTGAATGGATTTCTTAAACAACTGCAACGTTGATACCTAGATAATTGCTAGAAAATAGAGTAATAATATCAACCTGTAATTAAAATTTTCTCAGTTTCTAATTCAATCAGTGGATATAAAACCTTATTTAAATAAATTTTAAATGATATATTGATTAGCTTATTAATAATTTATTTTAATTACGGCCCGACGTTTCGGATGCTTTGCAGTCACGCGGAGACATTTCGCGTTTACGGCGCATTAAATGTGTACTGCTCGCATTAACTTTAGACAATACTTCAAAGTTCTTAGTAAAGACGACAATACTTTCTAGCTTACTAACCCCGATTACTATGCAAATATTATAATAAAATAGACTTCTTCTAAAGTTATTTCTATCTTTTACTGTACCACTTTTTTCCTTAGGTACCCAACGCCAGATGAAAAACGCGCTTTAGCACAAAAGACTGGTCTGACGTTAACGCAAGTGTCAAATTGGTTCAAAAACCGACGTCAAAGAGACAGAACTCCACAACAACCTAACAGACCGTAAGTATAATTTATATATATAGAGGTTATAACAATTGAAGTGTATTTATTTTTTATTTATTATAACTTTATTATTTATAAGACATGCCACAAAATACATAAAAAAATCTAACGTACTAACTTATAAATAAAAGGCGGCCTTATCGCTAAGCAGCTGTCTCTTCCAGGCAACCTAAAGTACAGGAGAAAAGAAATAGAAACAGACTTTTTAAGTGTAAAAAGGCATACTGTAAAAGTACACACAGCAAGTAGGATCATATAGCTAATAAACATCAGGTCGGATTCCCACCCAGTCATTTCTTTTATTATAGAGGATAGACTAGTATGAGATTCACTTGAAATTCTCCATCTATATACTTAGTTCTCCTACTTAACTCTCCATCGACACCACAGACTGTAACCAGAACGCGAAACTTGATGACTTTTTTATCTCTGGACGGTGGTTCGCGATCCGGACGAAATTTCGATATTCCTACCACCTATTTTATTTCAAGACGGAGTCCATCTAAAAAATTAAAAATTGATTAGAAACATGTTAGACCTAGGAATCAAACCTACGGCTCGATTATTAGCCATACATCGCTTTCTTAGGATATATGCTTCTAAATCTTCGTATTAGTAATAACTAATAACCATTTATCGTTCAACAAGTAACAATTACACTTATGGTATACATATTAGTTCCCTCTTGTTATAGACTTAAATATAATATATTTAAGTCGAAAAAATGGATATAAAACCCGTGATGTGAAGTAATGTATATGTAAAAGAAAGTGAACAGTTTGTCTGTCCCCCACAATATATTATATGTTTCATTTATATTCTCAGAAACGACCTTATCTAAGATTCTAACTCTGACCGTCCAAATATTGAACCGTCATTACTTTTAGGGATCATTAGAGTCTAACAATGAACGTCACATGTGCGCGAAACATTTGTTTAAGCAAAAAATTCTGTACATTATTGATTAATGTCGAACGGACGGACGGAGAAAAAACCATAGGCGTGAAAGTCCGCCAATAAAAGATGGTATTATTTCATTTCTCTTCGTCATCTCCGTATGTCTATACTCTATAGTCAAATAAGGTTCATAGCGCATCTCGTTTAGATGCTATATGCCTCAAGATTTTACATTTAATAAGTGAACCATATGCTTATCTGTTCTCAAATGTCATTAACAATAATCTGAAAGACTTAAATTTACAAACTCAGCGACTTCTGTAGTTAAAATGCTCTAACTTGTACTCCAAAAGTAGGTATGTATCCTTAATACCTACATTACCTATATTAAATCCTAAATATCAACTGTTTTTTTCTAGCGATCTCATAATTTCATGTCGCCACTTTTAATAAATATTACCTTGCATTGTTGATTCTTTTGCGTTTAACTTTCGTTACTTTTACTCGTATAATACTTTCTTTTAACCGATAATAGGTATATGAGGCCGCTAGAAGCAGAGTAGCCTATCTGCAATTTTTCTGACTTGAGTTATTTTTACTTTTATAGTCTACAAGAGCACAATGAAAATTGTTAACATAATTCTGACCACAGATAATACTTAAATTCATTTTCGCCTCAGTTTACGCAATCTCCTTATTGAAAATCATGTTTATTAGGCCACTATGCCTCATATTATGATACCGTAGTAGGTACCGCGTACTCGAATGTTCAACACCCAAAATCACCAACCTCTTGACTCCTAACCTTGAACGAATCTAAAACAAAGACCTTTTGACGAAGCTCGTAAAAAGTTAATGATATTTGGGTTACCTATGGCGGCGTGTTTGTTTATTGTATTGTATATTTTACACGTACTTGTTTATGTTATATATAATCATTTAGATACGTAGGGTTTGTACTTATGTAAACAGGTACAAACTCTTTGAAACGTATCTAACTTTATTTAATTAAATTAATTGTTGCCCAATTCTCAAATTAATTCTTAATTAGTTAATTAAGAATTATGATTCTTAATTAAATAAATAAGAATTAATATTTTATTAGTTAATATTTTAATAATTAATATTATTATTTTATTAAGTAAACTTAATTAGAAAGTCCTGTTGGTTTTTTTTTATTTGATGAATGCGGGAAAATTAATCAGTAAAAGTTTCAAGGCCCAAACCTTTACAACGATTGTAAAAATCATTTAATTTATTACAACCGCAAAAGTTATAATTTTAAACTTTTTCAATAATAAATTGAATAGTTCGAGTAAGTAGGTACATGACATTTGAAAATCTTTGGGTTATAGATCGGCCTCCTATTTATTTTATACGTTTTAATATAAGATGATTTGGTATTTTGTCTCTTTCTTGTTTATATTAAGTGACTTTTTTTTTCAGAGAAATTTTGGTCCCTGCTCAACATGCCCAAGGCGGATGGGCTCAATCATTTCTACCCAACGCCTACTACCATAAACTCCAAGATACTACTCATTTCTTACACGGCAATACACCATAAGTACAAGTAATGATTGTGATCCATCAGTATTACTAACTATTTTTATTATAGACTTTGAATATTTCGGTTTATATGCCTTAGCACAATGGTAAAACGCGCTGCCTAGCGTGACATTCAGCGTTTGAGATCCTAGGTTTGAATCTAGGGAAAACACATTAAAAATCAACGGCTAAGTATGTATATTGTTATTATCTTTAATATAGTAATTCTTATCTATAATATGTATTCCGTACTAAATAGACCTAGTCTTCAGTATTATTTGTACTAGATACCTTTACTTAGATTACCCACCTCAACTCTTTGTTAGATACATCGTGTTAAAGTATGAGAATTTATTGTGTAAGTACCCTAAATAGATACTTTTGTTATTTGTTTTGTTTTTAAAGGAATTATTTTATAAGAAATGCCTATATTATTATAATTTACGTAGTAGTTAAGAGTTTAATTTCTTGTCCTATTATGAGTTTGCCAGGGCATTTCGCACGCTTAGTATTAGAGTGACCTAACTCAAAATTTAAGTAAAATTAGATAAATGCACTGACATTACTATAATAACGCCATCATAACGTTTTATACGATTTGCCAAAAAAGTGTTTTTTTTTAATTCGGTTACTGTAATACTAAGCGTGCGATTTGTAAATTGAACTTGTATGTATGTATGATATTTACTAAATACACCACTCCCAACGTTTTTGTCTTCTTTAAACCTAATACTAAGGTCAAAGATTATTTACTAGGAGTTTAAAATCTCACGAATTCGCGCCAATTTCAATTTAAAATAAATGTAAATAAACGGTGCTCTATAGTTTCATGGTATTCTAGTCTTTGTAGATGATTATTTAAAGTACTTAATATCACAAATTAGTTTTATTTATGATACCTATTACCCTATATAAATATACATAGCTAAGTAAGTAATATTTAATGTTTTACGGCGAATCAACTAGGATCCTGGCCATGTAAAAGTGAGTATGTTGTTTATAGTACATACCAATAATAATACTGTAGAAATTAATACTTACTGGATCGAGAAACTATTTTGTTTTAAGAAGCGAAATTATAAATTAATTATTTTTTTCATACGCATTCGAAGGAAACAAATAATTTTAATTAATTCAAATTTAGTTCTATATATTATTGGCGAATTACCTATTCTTAAATTTAGTAAAATACAATTCAATAGAAAAAAGTGTTGAGAAGATTATTTCGTTCAGAAGTTATAGTCTATGCTAAACAGCAAACAACATCAAGCAGTCACAACATTTCATTACTCTGTAATTTTAGTGCTACTGTTCTTTGTCTGGAGTCTGTCAAGTATGACAGCTGTCATAATACGTAAATACTAAACTTCTTTGTTTTTGTTTTGCTAAATTACAAGAGAAATTCAGAAATATTGTAGAAAGACGCAGTTTGTTAATTTTTATATACTGTGTTTATTTAAATTTATTACATTAATTAACGTTTACCTTTTATCTTATCACGTTCGTGGGGAACAAAATTATATGAAGAAATCATGAACGATTCCAAAGCCTACGTTACATTCTCGTGCCAACGATGCTTGCAGCCACTTAAACTGGACGAATCTTTAAACAATCTTGGAGAACACACTATTGCTGATTTAACTCTTCAAATACGAAGGAACAACGAGGCAGACCTTGATTTACAATCATCGAGCTTAGAACATTATGTTCCACCTTTTCGTATGTTGGATTCTGGCAACGGAGCTAATGGGTTTATGGTGATTTCTGATGGCTGGGAAACTACATCATTAGGCCATCAGTTGCATGTAAAAGGAACATTGTTTGATTTGTTATCTAACAATTCTGACGTTGACCATCCATTATGTGATGAATGCACTGATACACTTCTAGAATTGATGGATAATCAGCTAAAGATCACAGAAGCTGAGTGGAAGGACTATAATGACTATTTGAAAAAGTTGGAGGATGATAAAGAAGATTTAAATTTAGAAGGCCTTGAAAAAGAATTGTGTGATTGGAAAGAAGAAGAAAATAGATTGTTACAAGAGTTGTCAGCATTACAAAAGGAGGAAAAAGCTATGAAAGATGAAATAGAGGTTCAGGAGAAAGAAAAAGAAAGATTAGAATTAGAACAAGATATATATTGGAAAGAATACACCAGATATCGCAAAGATTTGATGACAACAGAAGATCAAATGAAATTCTATGAGTGTCAACTGGCATATACTCAAGCACAACTGGAAAAGCTGAAGAAAACAAATATATTTAAAGCAACATTTCATATTTCAGATTCAGGTCAATTTGGTATAATAAATAATTTTAGACTCGGTCGTTTGCCTACAGCACCAGTTGATTGGTCTGAAATTAATGCAGCGTGGGGTCAGACCGTTTTGCTTCTCTCTTCATTGGCAAGGAAGATAAACTTCTGCTTTCAGCGATATCGGCTAGTTCCATATGGAAATCATTCTTACATTGAAGTTTTAGAAGATCAGAAAGTTTTACCCCTTTATGGTTCTGGAGGTTTTCGCTTTCTATGGGATACAAAGTTTGATGCAGCTATGGTTGCTTTTTTGGATTGTCTTCAGCAATTTAAAGAACAAGTGGAAAAGGGGAATACAGGGTTTTGTTTGCCCTACAGAATAGATAAAGGAAAAATTGAAGATACCGCTTCACCACCACATGCCTATTCCATAAAAATACAATTTAACTCGGAGGAACATTGGACTAAAGCCCTTAAGTACATGCTGACCAATTTAAAATGGGCGCTCACTTGGATTTCTTCTCAGTTCAGTGAGGATAAGGTGGATGGATAGAACGACTCTGTGATGTGATTTTTAATATTAGTATAGTAGTAGTTTTTTTAATATATATATAATGTTGTATGAAAGTAGTCAATACAATATAAAGTTATTTTATTTTATTAGGAACTTACCCAAAAAATGTATTATTCAAATAACATTGTAGAGAGTATTCAATATAACAGTTGATTTATTTTCTTATTAGATTAGCTAACTTCTCTTAGAATTATTTGACTAGGTTTTTCATGTTTTTCATTATTGCCAATGAAAAACATTAATACCTTTTCAAAAACCTGAAAGTTATAAACAATTTTTAAAATATTTTTTTTAGATATTGTATCTTAAAAATCAATGCGGCCAATGAGGCCAAAGAAACTTCTGAAAGTCTTCTGCTTAAAGATTAGTAAATGACATTTGCGTATACAATAAAGCTCAATTAATCACATTTTTTTATTAAAAATATATGTATATTCGAATAGCTGTATTTATAAAGATGCAGTTTATATTATTATTTAATTAATTAAAAACCATTGTAGATAAAAATTAAGTATTTTTATTTAGAAATGATTGTTTTAAAATTAATTTCCCGCATCTTTGCCTTAGCCTAGGAGGAAGCCATAAGTGATTCCAACCTAGAAGTAGAAGCCCTAAAATTGGGATCACTGATGTATGTGTGGCATATTAAAATTTTGTATTGACATAATATAATTTTATAAGTAAAAATGAATAATTTCATTCTATAGATTTCAAAGGAATCTTACATAATTATCCTTAGGTCTAAATATATTGATTGATATTAATGTAAAGCAGATGTACATTTACGCCATCTAGTTTATATTTAATTTATAGCGCTTCGTACCATTAGCTTTTAAACACTCAGGTCAAGAGGTACCTCACGTCAAGAGGTACTTTTTCTCTACACTAGGTGGCACTGTTTCTGAATACTTATTTGTTCATATCAATTTAATTTCTTTCGTTAGAAGTGATCTTTTCTCCAGAGTAAAAATATCTTTACAATACAATCAAAGAATGCGTAAAATGTAAGCTAACTTTCTACTAAAACTAACTAACATTTTCTTGTGATGTACGACATATTTTGCTTAGACTTTAAATAACAAATTTATATCAGTTGTAATAAAAAAAAAGACATCTCAAGTTCCAATCCAGGCAAGACGAACAAGCTACGGGGTCCTATTAACATATGGTGAATAATCAACGGGTGTTGGATTTGATTTTTATCCGGTTTAACAAGATTTAAATTTAATAAAGTTTTTTCATGTATAACATTTCTAAAATATGTTAGATTTCGTCTAAAAAATTGTATAGTAAAATATGGTAAGCGGTATGATTTTCAAAAGGTACAAATGAAAAAGCCGTTACTTCTAATCACGTTTCGGTTTGAGTCTGTGGATAAACGAAGTGAAAAAAATAGATCAAAAAGCATCTTGTTAGGTTAGGTTATATGGCTGGGGTAATTCCCATTCCAACACAGCAACGCCATACTTGTCTATCCTCTTCTGACAAAAATCTTGATGTTTTAACGTAATAACATTGCGTTAATGTTTTTAATACCATACTCGCTGTGTCAACGTCCGCCTAGGAAAGTTAATTTTGTAAACCCCTTCATCTTTTTAAACTTAAGACGTCGGTCGCTTCCGTTCCCGTCTTTTTTTGCAAGTTAATGTTAAAAGACAGACATATAGTGTCGTAGACTTTTTTTAGATCATTGAAAGAGGAATCCTCATATGCATATGTACATATTTTTTGGGTATTTTAAACCGTTTTTGCTGTGTACGCCTCGCCTCGTAACCCAGGCAACCCTCGGTAATAAGTTTCCCAAATTTTGTCACATTTCTCGCGGTATCGTCGCTTGTATTAGTCACAGGGCGATGTTTAATAGCTTTACTTGATAAATTCTCTATCGAACACAAAAAAAAATTCAATTCGAACCCGAATTAGCGTGTTCAAACAAACAAACTCTTCAGCTTTATATATAAGTATATAGATTTGACTTATATTGAACTATTTACAAGAGTAATTATTCATTATCAGTTGGTCTATATAAATATATCAAGATATGGCATGATCCTGAAACCTCAAATTCTTTTGAAAGTCTTGCTAAACTCGTGCAAAATTCTGCAACATCCACCTCCCACCGGCGCCGCAAGGTTTAATTATACGCTTGATTGATGGCAGCTACGACAAAGCCCAACGCTTTGACTGTTTTCACGATATAGATACTGTTCATATAGTTTACACAAAGTAACGTTTAGGATTACGCGTTCCGTTTAAAATAATAATATTCGAGGGTAGTGGGGTTTTTGTAATACTACGGCAGAATTAAATCAGCGCGCACACAACCGCTTTTGGGTGCCATTCGTGCGTGCTGGTTGGTAGTTTTGTTAGTTTTATCTGTGATTGTCAATTGTCAAATATTATTAAATTATAACTGCCGCGTGTCAGAGACTACTAATAGTAGTTATAGTGTTAATGTTAAATACTGTCTATAGTTTACGCGAGTAGTACACATTTAAATAAAACACTTTAACGGTTTAAAAGCGATATATTAGTTAAACTTATTTGAAAATCATTTTCAAATAAGTTTAACTAATATATCGCTTTAAACCGTTAAAGTGTTTTATTTAAAGTGTTAATGTTTTCCGCGAGTGTAGTGCGTTTTTAAGACGGTTTTTTTAGGACACATTACTTTTCGCAAAATTAGTGTACTAAGTGATGTCAGTGTATTTCGTCTTTTAGGGCGCCCTTTATTCCCAATAAAATTGTAAATTGTACAGAAGGCAGGAGTTAACTGAACCGGTGTTTGGAGCTGCTGGGCTGAACTGCTACTTCACGTCTCGTCCGTGATTTATAATTTACTAGCTACCCGCCCGGCTTCGCTTGGGTGCAATCAATACCATGATGTGCACTAACATGTGAATAATAATGAAGTTCTCAAAAGCGATATATAGTAGCTTTAGATCGTACGTCTAAGTAAACGGCGGACACATCTATCGAGTTTTAATTACAAGTAATTATTGTTGCGTTCTATCCGACTAAAAATATAATGTTACTAGACTTTTCTTCAATACTGTCTGTAGTTAACGCGAATAGTACACATCTAAATACAACGCTTAAATATATAAAGTGAAACACCGTTAAAGTGTTTTATATAAATAATTAAATAGACTTTTCCTACCCTAGGACGCGTCAGAGACCATCCACATTATTCCTATCACGTGAAAATATAATTATGTATTCATTTGACATATTTGTCTGCCTTCATCTTGCCAACATGATTTATTTTAGCGCCACTTTTAACATAAAAGAGAGAGCGTTGAGCGACAGCCACTGTAATTTTTCATACTTACGTCCACAATAATATGAGGTTCCCGAAAAGAAGTAGAATTTCTTACTAACAATTACAGAGTATTAAATATAATCTTGGGGCGCTTTTATCATTCAGTCATTACGGACGAAAGCAATTTAGCATTAAGGATATGTTTTACTTGGAAAATACATAGAGCACGCGTTTCTTGTACTATTCCGGTTTGATAGTTAAGTATAAGTTATTCTAGTTCGTTTTTGTATGAAGTTGGAAGGACAACGACCTCTGAGACATTTGTAGATTGATTATTGTCGATTGTCCAAGTAAAATATATTTTTCGTATGTTAGTAACATTTTTGTATACATAAAACAAGATAAATAATCTTATAGTTATATATAAAAGACAATTTAGTGACGGCCCTTATATCCCGGCTGTGCCTAAGAGAATTTTAGTAAAGAAGGATTATTTTAGGTCAGATAAATTTGGCTGATAAAATATCAAAAGATAATAAAGGAAATCACAATAAAGACATGCGACAAAAATAAACACATTTTATACGCATTACGATAACAGCTGAAATTAGATGAAAATTATTGTTAAAAAAAAATCTTTGCTTTGAATTTTTTTGCAAAGTTGTCTTTATTTGTAAAAACAAAACACTATCAATCCTTGAAATGTCATTAGGCTGTATGTCTTGAGTTTGACTCTCGTGCGTGTCATTAATACATTTCAATCAAAACTTTAAAAAAAAACAGAGTGACTCCACACTAAATTTTAATAATAATCGTAATTTTTATTATTTCCTCTAATATTATTGTTGTCGTATTCTGGATAATGTTCCGTCCAAATGCCTCCACCTCGCTTGAAGTGACCATTTGTTATATATTTACAGGAGAAACTTCGACACTGAAAATAATACAATTTAATATCTGTGTCCCTTTTGTTAATGCCAACAATACCAGTAACAACATTATTTTTAAAGTGTTTACAGAGAAGATATTATACATATACCTATTTATTTGTTAAACTAAACCTATTAGGTAATTGGTCCTGCAAAAGGCGTCTGTTAGCGGAAACTAAAGACGAATTTTGCTGCACTTCAATGTCATTATAAAAAATATAAATATTTATATGATCGAGTAGGACAAAAATATCTAAAATAAAATTATAAAAAAAATGTTGGATGCGGTGGGGATCGAACCCGCGACCCCTTGTTAGCCACACCTACATTGCTACCATTACACTAACCCGTCAAACGTAATATACTAAATCACAAAGAAGCTTTTATCTAAATTAACAATTATAGTTTATAATAAGCAAATAAGTCATGTTTGACATTTACTTAGGCAAAGTCCCACTGCTTCTTAACAAGTTGCAAAACTATAATTCGTTGAGTCCTTTTGTTCCGAACATATTTTATCTGTAAACGTACTTACACCAGCCTGGCAGTCGACACCTCGACACTGAAATTGCATTAGCACAGTTAGTAATTAAAACTGTAAAGTAATTACAATGAATTAACCAGCAAAACAAACTTCTCGAGGAACTAATGAAGCTTGTTTTAAAACACAGCTATTTAAATACCGTAATGAGATTAGACTTTAAGAATACGACAGTACAGTCAGGCTTTGTCAAAATGTATAGAAAGATTTAGTAAGGTTACATCTACTTGAGAATTGTCTGTTAATATGGAAATAATACACTTTTAATGATTTAAAACGTGAAATATAGTTGTTAACTAATTTTTAATTACGGAACGTAAAGTTTTTGATGCTTTGCAGCAGACGTGGTCACAGGGGGACTCAAGATGAAACGTATAATTGTTTTGTCGTACTTGGTATTTAAGAAACTAGATGGGAACCTGATCTCATTTTAAAAATCCCAGAATAGTACCCGGTAAACGAGAGAACACGTTAAGTCGCTTCTGTGAGGCCTAGCCAATTTCTACAAAAATCAATGTTTGGCGAAACAACGGAAAGGATGTCGCTAGCATAGCCGTGTTGAGTCGAAAATTCTTACAATTTAATTTTGATTCTTTAATTATATAGTGCTAACATACAGTAAAAAATAATAATGTTTTCAAACGTTAAAATAAGTTTTCTAATATATTTCGCGTTTTAAACCGTTAAAGTTTTCTTTAAATGTGTTTTATCAACCCTTAAGCAATTCCAACAGCAGTCATCGCGCATTACGTGCAGATTAAGATAAGCTAATTTTTCACAAGTTGTAACTTGTAGCCGTTTCCACGAGCGGTGAAAAATTGAAAGTGCGCTACTCCTAAAGATATATTGGCACAAACATTTTAAGGTTTAAATGTCTTACGTAAAATGGGTCGACTGCGCATAAGGGCAGTGATGGTGAATTTCACATTTTGACAAGTAAACCTTGAACTGCGTCTGCCCTATGTCTTTACACATTATTTACTTTACATAATATTGTACAGAGCAAATCACTAGTTATACATTTATATGTTATACTTACTCGTGCTTCACACGCCATTCCTTCACACTGGAATAAAAATATACTAAGTAGCTCACGAACACTTGGATAGCTAGGGTTGGTGACTGTTGGATTTTATTTAAAACAACATTTATGAAGAACACAAGAACTTATTTAAAGGAAGTACGTTCCTTATTTATTCATTATTATATCATGTAGCCAAGATTAAAATTCCTTTTTCGTCCTATTAAATTTAACACTTCAACAGATTAAACCGCGTTTTAAACCGTTTCTAAATCAATCTTCAATGATTAAATTGCATTTTAATACGTTAAAGATGTGACTTATCTACGACACAACGTCGGCTGAACGGATTTCGATGAGAATATCGTAATAGAGGGACTGTACGGGGTTAGAATCGATGGTTTAAAACGTGTTTTAATCGGATGAAGAATGATGTGAGTTAACTACAACGCAACGTCGGCTGAACGGATTTAAATGAGAATATCGATATTAAAGGATCGACGCACGTGTTATTTCTAGACTCTTCAGGGAGTATATGGCGGGGGGTTAGGTTGTATGTCATATGGCATTGTTTTGCCATGCTCCTCTCTAAAATTAGTTTATATCAATATTATTTTATTTTAAAATGTCTTGACAATCTGGAGACAGCCCTACAGGATAAAATGAAAAATGAAAAGCTACGTGCAAACGTCACGAGTCTGCAACTTCTTGCGTCAATAAATTAGAACGCGTAACATGAAAGTATTATATTTCACTAGCTGTGCCAGCGACTTCGTCCGCGAGAATCGTTATTATGGGCATCCAAATTTGTTTTTGGAAGTTCCCCTTCTTCTTTATAAACTTAAGCTGTTACCCACGACGTCGGTCTCCTCTATTCCTGCCGTTCTTGCAATTTGATCTTAAAAGATAAACGATATAGATTTTTTCAGATCAATTAAAAAGGAATCAATCCTTAATACATTTTTTTTGGGTGATCATGAACCGTTTTTGTAGCGTACGCCTGGGAAAGCCATAACGATGAATAATTTTCTCACATTTTTTTCACATTTTTCGCTCGTCGCGATATTTTATAGTATAGACTATAAAACATTACCTTCCTCGATAACTGCATAAAACGAATACCAACACAAAAATATTTTTTTCAGCTAGAACTCGTAGTTCCTGAGATTAGCGCGTTCAAACAAAGAAACAGATTCTTCAGCTTTATATATATAGATGGCTGAAAATGTTGTACCTTCCATCAAGTGTCTTGTCTACCCTACTGTCTGTAGTTTACGCGAGTTGTACACATTAAAACGCGATGTATATTAGTTTAAGTTATTTGGAAATTACTTAGTAGGATGTTTCGGGTGCTTTGCAGAAGCCGTGGTCACGGGAAGTCGTGGGTTTTATTCAATTATCCTTCTCTATTGTAAAAAAAAAACACATAGTAAACTGGCATATAGTATGGGCGGTAGAAATATTGAAATTCGCAGATGGAAAAGTCGTGTCATTTTTCTCAGTCAGTTTTTTTTCAGTCCGTAGATTTCTGAATGTGCACAAATGCAGACCTAGACATGGTATTTTAATTTTACGTTTTACGGTATGGGTATTAAATATGGGGAAATCTGTTTGTCTTTCTCTGTCAAAAGACAGAATTTGGGCTTGCAATTTTTCACTAACACTACCACTAAAGAAAGTTTTCCTTACCCTGGCACTGCAGTCTTCTCCGATACACTAAAAACATATCTAGACATAATAAACTCATAGAAACTACAAAACTGAAAAGATGTCAGTTGAAGTCATTGAAAGACAGACATAATAGATAATAAATACTGTCTATAGTTAACGCGAGTTGTACACATTTAAATAAAACACTTTAACGGTTTAAAACGCGATATATTAGTTGAAATTATTTGAATATGATTCTTAACTTCGGCCCGACGTTTCGGATGCTTTGCAGCAGCCGTGGTTACGGGGAGACTTCCCGTGACAACTAAATAAGTTTAACTAATATATCGCGTTTTAAATCGTTCAAGTGTTTTATTTAAATTGATACAATAGATAATAGATAAAATTTTTATTTAGTTACCATGGCGTAACATCCAGGGCCTTTACACTGTAACAGACAATATTATACACGATGTTTCAGATTGCAAAAACTTACTATATTAAAAAAAAAAAATCTAAATTACACTTAAACGCATATTTTAAAAAATATATATAAGATAATAATGTCCTTAGCAATTAAACAACTGATATATTATAAATGCTTCATTTTCACTTGTGAACACTTCCAAGACTTTCAAGAACTGATTTGTAGTTTGGGATGTTGGCTTTTTTAAGAGCCTACACGCGTCCTCATTGCTTATGAGTATAGTAATTAAGTAATTTAGAAGTTGAGTTAACAAAGACAAATTTATTTTTAAGGGTAAAATTTAGTTAGTAGTTGAGACTTATATAAAATTCTCGTGTCACAGTTTTGTTCGCCATACTCCTCCGATGATTTTTTTTGTGCTTATCACCGGATAAGCACAAAAGAGATGTTGGCCGATTCTCATTGATAATCAACCCTTATTTTTTAATAGCCATTTTGGTAAAATTATTTATATGGCAAAACAACGTTTGCCGGGACATCTAGTAAAATTATAATTTTCATGAAGTCCTCACGATAGCTTTGTATATAACGGCGGGTTTGAGTCGAGCTCGTGGCGTTAATTTTTCACAATAGACTTTCTCTGTTGTCACTCTTTCAACCGATTTATTAGTAATTGGAAGTGTAAACACATACTCAAATGTATGAACAGAACGTAAATGTTTGCTTAATTATTTATAAATAACTTTAGTTTCACTTACAAAAGTACTGCATGATGTACCAACGCACTGAAAAAAGTGAATGTTGAAATAGCACAAGATCTAATAATTATGAATAAACAGTTTGCATTTGCCCTTTACTAAACTTACACCTGATGAGCACGTGTCTCCGCGGCACTGAAAACAACTTATTGATTTATCATCTTCTCATAGAACGTTATGTATCTTATACTCATCACTTGATGGTAAGTAATTTCCCTAGCTTCATGCTTTGGTTATTCGACTAAAAGGTTATTAGGTGTTAGGTACTCGCGTAGATACCGTAGGTCGAGCTATTTTACGCCAGGCGGTGCAATACACCAAGACATTGAAGCTTAGGGAAGCTCGACTCTTTTTAAAAATAGGCGCAAAAAAAGGGAATAATTTTTTTTTACGTTTTAAAATGAATTGATCTTGTTTCTGTCTATAATTTTGGGAGGCTTACATCAGTTTTACTGACCACCTCTGAAGCTAAATGGTTAGACGTGCGTTAAGCGCGAGAGGTCCTGAGCTCGAATCACACACACAACACACGAATCAGCAAAGAAGTCAACTATTTGCCTGTATACAAAACCGATCAGGGAACGGGACTCAAGACATGTGTTCACTCCGTAACTCACAGGATATAGCTTTAATATAAGTTCAAGCTACGAGAAAAGAGGGGATGAACCCTTGTCGACATAGTAGGTAACTAGTGAAGTCTTAGAATCCATAGTCATTAAAAAGGTTACTTACTCTTGATTCACAGCCAAGACGAGTACACTGAAAGATGTCGGATATGTAAAAAATTATGCATATTTACGTGACAGAATAACAAGTCCTTTAAGTTAAGATATATAATATTGATAGATTATTTACGTAAAGGTAAAGCGAGACTTATGTATAGCAATTTATAATGAAGCGGGTAACAAAAAAGTAGTAGTTATATTATAGTAATTTAAAATTTTTCTTACTCTTGCTGGACAACTCTCTTGATCACACTGAAACAAATTACATCGTGAACACTTTTAAATGAATCACTTTTAGTGGTTTAAAACGCAAAATATTTGAGTTAGTTTATTTTAACGATATCCCGACGTTTCGCTTTGAATCGCCCATCCGTCCTCCAGAAACCATGGAAGCCGCAAAGCATTCGAAACGTTGAAGTTAAAACATTTTACGTTTTAAACCGTTAAAAATGTTTGATTTAAACACATAAACTACACACAATATTATGAATTCTTTGTTAAGTAGCTACTTGGTTTTATACAATACGGAAGAAATTTTTAGTTATATATAAAATAAAAGCATATACATATATATTAAAAAACTTAACATCTGTTTCCGCGTTCCTCTGACCCAGTGCCGCGGCTTCATAAGCTAACCAGTTACCAGAATCCATGTTTTTCACGTCAACATTTTTGGCTATCACTTTCAACGCGGATTCCTCAGTGCGCAACGCCTTTTTTACAGCCTTTGGGCGAAACGTTGTTGACTGAAACAAGAGTTAAAAGAGTGACTATTACGTTCTACACTTTGTGAAACCCTAACTCTAATAGTCGTTTGATACTCTTTCAGCAGGGTTGTGTACCGTGGTGTTTTATTAGTAGTTAAACGTTTTAAAACATATTAAAATGAATTAACAGAACATAAATGTTTGCTTACGAGTAAAGAAGCAAGTGGGACTCGTGTTCGTGACCATTTGGGTCAAAATCGGCGTTTAAGAAAACAAAGGCCACTTTTGTAAACTCTTAAGTTTAAGTATTTATGAAATTAATTATTTTTCTGACTTTACAGCTTAACTTACAGTTAATCCCAGGCGTTGCAGGTCGTGATCTATGACTGGTACAAGAATGGTTCCCTAAAATTATTGTAATTCATTAAAAATACAGCAATTAAAACTTACAGCAGCATCGTACTGATTCAAATATTTACTATTCCTTAACTCAGTATTGTCTGTAGTATACGCGAGTTATGCTCATTTAAATAAAAAAAATTAACGTTTAAAACGCGAATTATAGAAGTTGACTTATTTTAATAATGGCCCGTCGTCTCACTTAACAGTCGTGTTACGTGGGGACTGAAGATTTATTTATTTAAACACATTCATATCCTGCCATTACAGTTACAATCCAATTCAACGGTAACACATTGACGTAAGTTATAGAGTGTCCCTAACATCAAATTCAAAACTACTCTAGCCAATTGTGTCGTGTAGTCTTAGTCCAAATACCAACTTAACGTGAGGCTGTGGTTAAAAGAAATTGTAAATACTTTAACGAATATATCGCGTTTCAAACTGTTAAATTTATTGTCATTGTTTTCTGTAAATCCCATAACTATTTACAACGATTACAACAAAAATTAAGATGTCTTAGCTAGGCTGACAATAAATCCCCTAATTACTTACATTAACTGAATACTGTTGATTTCTTCCTGTATTTGGATTCTGTAACATTTAGAAATACTTGACTTATAATTGAAGAAGAATCTTTATGTCCTAAAGCGTTGGGAAGGAAGTATCAAACCGAAGACTATATTGGTTAAAATGTTCATAAACGGAATCTTGGCGATAAGAGGAGTGGCGGTGAGTTTCTTGCCAATTCTTGTCGTTTATTATATAAGGTTTTATGAGCATTTAATGTATATTTAGAGTCTTGTTGTTATTTTTTTAAATCTAATGTGAATTTTTTTTTTAAATCTAACGAGTATGTTAGTTTGGTAAGCAATAATTTGACTTATGTCAATAATTCGTTATTAGGATTAAAGAAAATGATATACGAATGACATTAAGGACTAACATGAACGACAAGCCTTCGTTTTTTATATATCCTATTCGTACTATATAACTTTTTATTTGGTTTGATTTCGCGACCTGTAATACCTAAGCAGTCTCTTCACATACCGTTACTTTTGCTAATCCATCGCTGGTATCTTTCTAGAAAAAAAGAGAATATACATGTTTAGAAATTATCACAATATTTAGAATTGTTTTACCGGCATTTGATCGCAAGACAACTTGCCACGGAGGTTAACTACGCTTTAAGGGTTTAAACAATTTAAGAATTTCATTTAATATAAATTAAAAATCGATTATAGATGGAAAAAGTACGACACACGGCATCCACAGCGTTCAGCGCTGTTGTTCTAAACAATTGAACTATCGTCTTCGTCGACCTTTTCAACGTATTGATAATTGCACCTCTTGCGCTTTGAAATTTCATAATTTCTTCTAAACTTTCATATTAAAGTTGAATGTCTTATGCTTTGCAGCTTCAGAAGATAATTGAAAATTAAATTACAGCCTCGAGAGAAGTTTGAAAACTTCATATGTTACACATATGTGTATTATTGCACATGATTGATTTAATAATATATTTACCGAGTTTATTGACACCCATCGAATTGGTGAACCGAAGTCATCCTGAAAACGTAAAAATATTGTCAACCAACTAGCAGAACATCCGGTAGAAGTTAAAATTTAATTAACTTACGTATTTTGATTTTTGAACGGTTAAACTGCCGCGCTATTTGGTGTAATAATAGTATGGCTAATATACAACGGGCCGTGGATACGATCCCCACCCGGTACAACACCTTTCTTATAAATTTATAAGTTTTCTGAAATATGTTGGAGTTTGTTTGGAAAGAAGGATGGGTGGTAGGATATAGGTAATATTGAAATTCCGTTCGGGTCGCGAACCACCGTCCACAGATGAAAAAGCCGTGAAGTTTAGTCGCATTTCAGTTTCAAGCGGTGGATTTACGAATTTCCAAAGTTAAGAAAAAGACAACAGCGCTTCTTGTAAGATATATGGCTGTGGTATTGCATACCATTACCATGAAATGAACCTCGTGCTGGTCTACGGTCCTCTATCATAATTTATAATAATTTGTGTTGTAACAAAGATGACAATGAATATGATCTTACTTTAGTTGGATAACCATTAGTTATCTTCACTGGTTTCTGTACTACTGGAGACTGCAATAAATACAATATAACGAGAAACTAAATAAAGAGACATTATTTAATTACATAAAACAGTAAATTCAGGATTCAGATGCAGCTGACTGTTAAACAGCGCTGTACGAAACGAATTCGTACAGCGCTCTTTTCAGTCTGTTACCCCCAGCCGCTTAAAATTAGTAAATGTTTAATACATTTTTATTATATTAATGCTCTGTAGCTAGTGTACAGATAAAAATAACACTTTAAACGGTTTAAAACGCAAAATGTATTCGTTAAACGTATTTAACTACTGCTCGACGTTTTGATTGATTTGCAGCAGCCGTGCTAACGGGAAGACTAAAGATCAAGGATGTTCCTGATGTCAAAGAAAAATTTCCTCGCTAGCGGCATCTGTTTCGTCGCCTTGCAGAAAGAACCGTCTGACGGTGTCCTCGCGTTTATGGGGCCGTAGTTTAAATTTTTGAATAAGTTTATCTAATTTATTTCGCGTTATTGACCGTTAAAAGTATTTTTTTTAAGTTGATTTTTTTTTCTTACCGGCCGCATCTCCTGTGGTGAAGGAATCTGTAAAAATAGAATTAAATGTAAAAATCGTAATTAAATCTTAAATTTCTATAATATAAATACCAATATCATTATTCTTTAAGGAACGATTAAATAAAGATTTCGTACCTCTAAGGGAATTTTTGATAAAGCAGAAGATATTTCCTTCACAGAGCTAGCTTCGATTCTATCTACATTCTGAAAAGAGACATACGCTTTGTAGTTGCAAAGTATAAGACACGACACTACACACCTATAATTTCTCACATCCCAAACAGATCAAATCTCGATAAAAGAGTATGCAAGGGCTAATTAGTAGTAGCTAGTTTGTTGACAATAGTCGTCTATTAACTTAACATAAAAACATTTTTAACCGTTCAATACGCGAAATTTATTATTTAACTAAAAGGACACCGTGGGTCAAATTAGAACCTACATTTTATTTCCTAACTCCGACGAACAGATGGCGCTAGTATAGCAGATTTTATCATTAGGCATCTTCCGTCCCACAATGACCACGGCTGCAAAGCATCCGAAACGAACTTCAATTATCGGACCGAAGTTAAATTAAATAAGTTTACAATTATATTTCTCGTTTTAAATCGCATTATTTAAATGTGTACTACTCGCGTAAACTACAGACAATACTTACTAGCAGTCTATCAAACTTTATCACTTAATTTAAAGCTAATACTAACTTTGACAATTTTTAATTCTGATTACGAAGTCGACAATCGGCTCACAAAATCGTACAATCTGTACATAGTTTTGAAATTAGAAATTAAGCAATTTTGTAATATGTACACTAATGCTACAAATTATTTTATGGAAAATGTTATCTTATTTCCACTTACCTGTAATCTGCTAATAGCTATTTCCATTATCTGTTCTCGTGTCAGCTGAATCAACATTTTAAATTAAAAATCGATAACAGATTACAAAAAATTAAGACATGGACAGCACTTGAACTGGCATCCACAGCATTTTGTGCTGTTGCTCTAAGCAATTGAGCTACCGTTTCCTACTCTAATTTTTCAACTCTCGTGTATATAATCATTTGTATTAATATTGTATTTATATTATAAAGGCGATCGCATCTATAGCCAAATAGTTATCGTCCTCGGTCCTCGGTTCGGATCCCAGGGTTTGTTTTAGGCGTCAGAGTAGAGTAGTTTGATACAAATATTTCTACGTAATTAAAACCGATTCGTAAAAATTCCGTTCCGCCGCCAGGCAAAGGGGATTTTACAAAAAAAGGGCACTATGATTTAAGGGTTTAGTAAAACTTACACTTTGTCTAGCTGGTTCTGCTTGAGGTGTCTATAAAGAGATTGGTTATTACAAGTTCACAATAACTTAATAATTGTCAATAATGTTTTAATTTCGTTCTTGTCTTAAGACAATTTGTAGATCTTTTGAAGAAGAACACTTTTTTCATACATATTATTCGGTTGCTTCTACAAATTTCGCAGCCCACGCCGTTGCGTGCAAATCAAATCAAAGATGGATAATTTTCCCCATTATTTCCACACTTTGCTCCGTTTCTTCGTTACTTACTATAGTATCATAAATAGTCAATCCAACAAAAACAATTTTTCAATTAGAACCAGTAGTTCCCGAGATTAGCTCAATCCTGAAGCTTAGTCTATAAAAAAATATTATATATTTTCTACTCATTACTTACAGTATCCTCAGTATTTTCCCAATACATTCCCATCTGTAAACAAAGTTGACAAAGAATAAGTGAATAATTGCAGCATAATTCTAGCACTAGTAATAAATCATAAAGTTAATTTTTATATTTTCAAACACAAATGATTTTTTTTTTAATATTTTCTTTAGTTAATTATTCTGTTTTAAATTGGCTTTAAAATGGCCACAAACAAGTACTTACTCCTGGGCTGGGTTTACTTTTACTTTTATACTGAAAACGAATAAATTGTAACACATTGTATTTACATGTATTTTACTTGCGTTAACTTTAGACAATAATTAATAAAACATCTAAAAAAGTTAGACATAACTTACATTAATTATATTAAATAAGAAACATTAACAATACACCTAACTTAATTTATAGCCATTTATTTTTAAATTTATAATATGTAAAAATAATTTAGTGCACTCTAAAAATCCTTGCTTTTCGTTATTAAAAAAAAGTGTAGTAAACTTACTTCGGTGAATCTTGGCAAGTTGGGTTTCTTAACTGGTTTTATCTGGTACAAAATGGTAAAATAAAATGTGAATTGTCGTAAATGCGATATATACAATTAATGTAATTGGCTTAGGCCGTTTTAATTGTAGTAATAAATAATAATGATATAGCGCCAGGAAATAAAAAGTATTTTTATAGTAAACTAGCTGTGTCAGCGACTTCGTCCGCGTAGGTAGTTATTTTGGGCAGCAAAATTTGTTTTTACAAACTTCTACATCTTTATAAATTTAAGCTGTCCGACGACATCGGTCGAGTCCCGTCGTTCGGGTCCCATTGTTCTTGTAAGTTAGTCTTAAAAGACCGATATATAGTGCCGCGGTCATTTTTTTCATTTCATTCTTTCAAACATGTTTTTTGGGTGTCATTTACCGTTTTTGGCAGCGTACGTATCTGAATCCCATATATGAAAGTTTTCCCCCGTTTTGTTCACTTTTCCTGCTGTATCTTTGCTTTTATTAGTCAAAGCGCGATGTTTTAATAGCCTTTCTCGATAAATGATCATATAAGAATTTCAATTCGACCCCGTAGTTCCTGATATTAGCGCGTTCAAACAAACAAACTCTTCAGCTTTATATATTAGTATAGAGTATAGATAAATGCAAAGTATATACAATGTAGATCGTTAAGTAAAAGCTTTTGTTACTCACTCTATAATGGTCCGGGTTCGGCTGAAATTTTGCATTTTAAATGAACAATTTTAATAATAAAAAAATGTGATGTTGCATTAATGTAAACTTGCGAGTGACGTTAAAATATTATATCCTTCGAGACAGAGAACAACAATAACAAGAACAATATTAAGAAAGATGCGTTGTTATTTTTAGCTTTGATATTCTCAAATCCACATATATTGAAAGGTGATTTTATACTTCTTTTCTACAGGGACGGTAACCAAGACGGAATATCGATATTCCTACCAACTATTCTAACTTCTCTAACGAAGTCATACGTGTTTTAGAAAAAAATAGGCCGCTAGTGACAGAGTGGCCTGACTGCAATTTTATAACTTGACTTATTTATATTTTTATATATATATATGATATACAAGAGCAAATTACAATACATACAAGCGAAAATTGTTAACATAATTCTTACAGAAGTGATAGCACAAATTCAATGCCTAAGTTAAATGCGCATATTTATTTTACTCCTTATTGAAAATCATGATTATTGTTATTAGGCCACTCTGCCTCTAGTAGACTCAAATGTTAAACGTATTTCATAAACACGTTGAACCATGCCGGAATCGATTCCACGACGCGATGCTTATTAGCCATATTGCTATCATTGATACAGCGAGCTAGACAAAGCAAACAATTAATTTGCATAACAGACAATATTCTATATTTACCCTTTTATATCTCTCATAATACGGAGGTTGGTTATTTGGGGCGCTTCTATAACCCCCCTGGCTGGGACTGGGATAATCCTTGCAACAACAAACAAAATCTCAATTGAAACATTAAATGTAGTTAAAAAGAGGTCTGCATTAAGTTATTATAAATCCTGGAATTAACTAGTTTTAAACATACTTATTCATTATTTACTTAATTAGCGGAAAGTAAACGGTAATCAGTCCTATGTTGTTTGATTCAAACAACGAAACATTCACTTTTAACGGTTTAAAACGCGAAGTATATGCTAAAATAAATTAAGTAATTTATGTATTAATTAATTTATTTTAATTACACTAGACCCCAAAAAACACCCGTGCACTACAGGACAACGTTAGTTAGTTCAAGGACCCAAGCAGTTTCTGTGACATTTAACACCCTCCAACTTCAGTCCCCCCGTGACCACTGGTGACAAATCGGGAATAAGTAGTATACGTGTTTTTAACCAGTCAACGTGTGTTATATGTAAAACTAGCTGTGTCAGCGTCTTCGCGTAAAATAGTTATTGCGTTATTGCAAACCTGTTCAACTCTATAAATTTACACCGTTACGACGTTGGCCGTGTCTCTTCGCTCTTGCATGGTAATCTTAAAAGATAGAAATATACTGTCCCGGACATTAAGATCATTTAAATAGGAATAATTCTTTCGTACATATTTTTCTGAGGCGATTTCGCAGCCTACGTAACGAAAGGCCACAACAAGATGCGTTATTTTCCTCGTTTTTTTCACATTTCGCGATATTAGTCGCGGCGTGATGTTTTATAGCCTAGGGCCTTCCTCGATAAGTGCTATAACCAACACCGAAATAATTTTTCAATTTAAACCTCTGAGCCTCTGAACGCTCCTGAGCTTAGCGCGTTCAAACGAACAAACAAACTCTTCAGCTTTATATATGAGTATAGAGGTGACCTCTAAAAAGTTTTATTTCTTTTTAATGCCGTACATTAGCCCTAAGTGTAACTCAATATAATATTCAAGAGATCAACTTTGGTGTCTTACAGTACTTTGATAATACCTACCAAGTTCTTATCATCAAAGAAATCGTGACTTCGGCCATGGGCACAAAAAAAGACGACGACTAGAATATGCAGCATTGCTATTCTGTGCGTGCTTGACCACAATCAGTTATCTACTACTCGATTGTTAATTAATAACCATTGATAGAAGTATTTGTACGGTTGGAAAAAAAAACTTGAAGGAAAAAAAAGCTTATTTAGGAATTTGTTACCTAAACATATTTTTAAGTGAGTATTTAAAGTGTAAATTATTAGCTGATGAGCAACGGGTCGTGGGTTTTATTTCCACCAGGTCCAACATGTTTCAAATCATAGATATATATTTATAAAATATATTAAACTTTGTTTTGAAATCTTGAAATTAATTTCGTCCAGGTCACGAATCATTTTCCACAGATATAAAAAATGTTGCAGTCTAATCGCGTTTATATTTTCCAAAGCCATTATACATGTGAGGAGCGCAACTTTTTTGATGTGACTGGTTTTTCCTTGCATCAAGTGAACTACACTTTTGTCATATAAAGATATATTTTTTCTATAGTATTTCCACAGATCGGATACCACCATAAAATTATCAGAATAAAAGTAAGAAGTATGTAACGTAAAAGTAACATTTTCTCGACATTCAAACTTATAAGTCGCTTAATACGACGCGGTTGCTAGGCAACGGTTTTGGTTATTTCGCAAAACAAAGTTGATCTATTCGGCTGTAAATTAAATGGACCCCTAAGTGTGTCCACCTTCTACTTTGTTTAATTAAATAGTAACTATAGATAATGAAACCAAAATTGTATTTATTACTCAACATTATCATTTTTTGTAAAACAAATATTTTTCTGCGGACCGTACCTAGGGCGACTAGGCGAGGCTTGTTAATGAGATAGTCTGTCTGGATTTATCTATCTTGCAATAACACATTGTTCGACCGTGTAATTAATTTCGGTTTGAGGTGAAACCTGAAATGTTCTTTGTCTTTCTTACTTTTATCCTCTCCGTTGTTCATTATATTGGGTTCGACGAAAAGAAAATATCTTTTGTTTTCTTTTCTAAAGCCAAATAATATCATTGTTTATTGTCTGTAGTATAAATAATTACAACGCGAGAAGTACATACTGAAAGTCGTTTAACTTATTTTTTTTATTATTTAGTTTCATTATGAATAAAACGCTAATGTATACAGATTTCTTATTACATCCATTCTTTGAATTTCTCTGTATTTATGGTTAAACCTATTCTTCTGCAACAGATACATGTAACCTGGGCCGGATTATGGGGAGGGCAACTGGGGCAACCGCCCCAGGACTTCCATAATAGAGATATCTTCTTTTTTAAATTCTGACCAGTAAACAACATAACCTTGGATTTTTTTATGCCGAATTAATATTTTAATGGGTTCGTTGGTGTAATGGTCGCAATGGCTAATAATCAACGGTATATGGGTTCGATCCCCGCTGAAGCCAACCTTTTTTATAACCAATACTAATTTTGTTCAGACTGAAATGTTGGACATCGTCTGGAAATCTGGATGTTAAATGGATGGTAAAAAAAAACGAAAACCACCGTCCACAGATGAAAAAGCCGTTAAGTTTAATTGTGTTTCCTTTCAGTCTGTGGATTTCCGAATATCCAAAGCAAAAACAGGTTGACAGCGCATTTTGTTTAGATTTTATATGCCTGGGTAATTTTCCTACCACCACTACGGGATAGACAAGCATGGTGGTAACATTGCTTTTCTGTATTCCACTATCATACAAAAATCAATCTGGTCTTTTTAATAAATTATTTATTTTATAACTTGACTGAGAGACATTTTTATTTTAATTTGACATTTTTGGAGCCGGACCTGTACGTAAGGGTACATTTAAGATAAAGCTAGGTAGGATTTATTTCACATTCATCTTCGCAGGTACAGTTAAGTGCCGTCGCCATCTTTCGCTTTCTCCATTCCTAAATAATTTGAGGTTTATCAGCTTTTATTAAACTTACAAATACGACAATGGAACCGTTGCATATTCAATTGACTTCTTAGACCTAATTGTATAATGCAATAAGAAGGTCAATTGATGTTTGAAAAAGTATTATTTTTACATGTTAGTGCACATGAAGGCACTATACAATTTAAAAATCCAAAATAAATTGAAAAAATTTTCGACTCGGGCAGGACTTTAACCGGCATCGTCAGCTTTCCGTGCTGTTGCTCTACCAATTGAGCTACCGAGTCCTACACCTCATCGTAGAATTTTTTCAACTTATTGATACATGCACCTATCGCCCAATGTAATTTCAACCTTAACACTTGCGTATTAAGTACTTAAATCAATGAAGATGAAATTACAAAGTTATAACGTTTGAAAACTTTATTATTTTTTAAATTTTATTGATACATGCACCTCTCGCGCAATGTGTTTTTCAGGTCAATTGATATAAATATTTATTTGTTTGATCGCGCTTATCACAGCAATTGCTGGTTCGAATTGAAAAACTATTTTGTGTTGGTTAGAGCATTAATCGGGGAAGGCTATTAATACATCGCGCTGTAACATTCGCTTAACAAAACGAGCGAAGAAACAGCGGGAAAATTATTAATATTTTTTTGTATAATAATGAATAAATGATTTCTCTTCGAATGATCGAAAACAATATCTACGACACTATATGCCTATCTTTATGATTAACTTGCAAGAACGACGGGACGCGAGGGGGTGTCGTAGGTAACAGCTTTAATGGAATTAAATTTACACGTAATAAATAATAATGAAATATCGTGGTGAAATATTAACGACACTCAACAAAACTTTATCTCGCCCCCATACAATTTATAGGTCATTAATAATATCCATTCTTAAGTTAAAACGGTATCATAAGTTCTAGAACTTACGCTCTGCTTACAATCTCTAGACTTTTAATTCTTAGGCAGCTTATACGCTATTGTAAAACACCTTGATTTATTATTTGATTTAAATAATCTATACTATAAAACAAACTGTTTAGTTTTATATATATATATATATATATATAAAACTGAACAGTTTGTTTATTTGTATGTTAGAACGGGCTAAGCTCAGGAAGTACTGGTGCGAATTGAAAAATTCTTTGTGTTATTAAAGCATTTTTTGAGGGAGGTTATAGGCTATAAACTGTGACTAAAAAGAGTGAAGAAAATTGGGAAAAATTATCCATTCCAGTGTGTGTTTCCGTTGCGTACCCTGTAGGCGCAGTTTAAGATTCCCCAAAAAAAAATTTGTGAGTCATGGTAAAGAGTAATATGTATTGTCTATAGTTAACGCGAGTAGAACACATATAAATTAAACACTTCAACCGTTTTAAACACGAAATATATTGGTTAACTTATTTTTTTAAACACGACTCGATGTTTCGGATGCTTAGAAGATGGAGGGTCGCCCTAATGTCAAAGTCAAATGTGCTTCTCTAGCGCCATCTGTTTCGTCGTAGTGGGTATTTGGTGAAACTAGCTGTGTCCTTAATATAAGAAAATCAATATATATCACGTTTTAAACGGGTAAAAGTATTTTATGCGTGTTTAATTGTAAAGCATGTGTTTTGCTGTTTCGGATGATTTTTTTATTCGTATTTCCTCGTTTATATCCCTCATAGATGACCTGTTTGTGACCTTAGATCAAAGCAAAGCTTTGCAGAAATTGTGTTAGCGAGGCATTGTAACTTTCAAAACTTCGATCTAGGTTTAATGTTTCACATAGAATCTAGTTTATCTTTCGGTCAAAGTTCGGTCGAAAAACTGAAACTCACAACGCCGACACACTTTTATTTCAAAAGTATCGTTTAAATAAAAATACTGGCCGAATTCGAGTTGAAAAATACGCTTTTATAAGAGGGCAAAGAGGTACTTATGACAAAATTG